>JACVVK020000012.1:2572500-2990000 GCA_018292915.2 Batillaria attramentaria
ATATATGATAAGACTGGTGAAAAAAAGAACACGCCACTGCACACCAGTAGGAGCCACTCCAAGCCACGGTTATGCCGGCTCTTAACTGGGCACAGCGGACCGCCACAGTGCTGTCCACACTTGTGACACAGTTGTGATTTTGGGGGTTTCCGCCGCCGTGGCGTCATCACAGGAACCTGGATTTCAAACAGCCACAACTGTGACTGTGGTTTCCACAACAGATTCTGATTGGCTGTACTACGTCATTCGGCGCGCAAACGTGGCGGACAGTGCATCTTCAATCGGTTTGTCACCGAGCACATCTGTGTTCAGTTTTGTAGTTAGTAGACACACCGAGCGCAACGACTGTGATGTGCACATTTGTGTTTCGCGCGCTGTGCCCAGTTAAGAGCGGGCTTTACACAAGACGTGGGCATTCACGCTGGGCGCGAGACTGCTGCACATCGCCAACCCTGTTCCGGGACCGTCGCTTCTCTAGGCCCCTGCGATGACGGCCAAGTCGGGCTAACCGAGACCGCGCCGGGCTAAGTAATAGATAAGAAGGAAAAAATTACTTTCACAGTGTGCACAGGAGCGGTGAAAACTGTCGCATTCGCCAGCACCAGTACATTCTCGGCCTGTTTCGAGATTATTACCTGCATGACTAATCTCCCTTGCCGCAACAAGCACGCATTTTTCGCGGCGGAGCGCAAAGCTGCCACGAAAAATGATTGATTGCTGCGGGTCTATGTATGCACGGGGGACTACTCAAGCAGGTAAAAACTCTCGAAACAGGCCGAGAGTGTACTGGTGCTGGTGAATGCGACAGTTTTCACCGCTTCTGTACACACTGTGAAATAACACGGGGACCTCAAAGTTGTTCGCAGCTGTCCACTTTCCTTGTCACCGAGTACTTTGATTTTTTTTTTTTTTTCCTTCTTAGGCATCACTAAACTTAGCCCGGTTTCGGTTAGCCCGAGTTTGCATCGTCGCGGGGGCCAAAAGTAGCGAGGCCCCCGGAACGGGAATGGCACATTGCGTAATTGTGGCTTCAAGTGCCTTCTGGTGTTCTGATGATTTCAAGTAAAAATGCACTTTTTGCATGGGCTTAATAAGAAGAAGAAGAAGAAGAATGTGTATTTAAGGGACACCCTCCCTCCCGCAGGAGCTCAGGGCGCCTTACAGTCAACACGCACTCACTCACACAGAAACGGAAACACACGCAACATTCCTTCACACATACATTTAACTACAAACACATAATGTGCAGCAGCATACACGGTCTCCGCTGCCCCCGGCGCGCGCGCGCGCGCGCACACACACACACACACACACACACACACACACACACACACACACACACACACACACACACACACACGACCAGCAAGATGATGATGTGGCAACAGCTATAGGTTAGGGTGGGTGAAGAGGTGGGTTTTCAGATTTTGCTTGAAGGATGGTTTTGTGTCTGCATATCTGATTGATGCTGGGAGATCATTCCAGCAAGTCGGACCCTGGTATGAAAAACAAAGGTCTTTGTTCTGACTTGAGGGATACGGAGTTTCCGAGTGTCGGCAGCAGAACGAAGTAGTCTCGAAGGAGTGTAAAGCTGAAGCAAAGAAGATAGATATGGAGGACAGGAAGAGGTAACGCAGTTGTTTTCTTAACGCTAGAAAAGATATATAATGCCAGGTTCTTAACCGTATAATAGTTGCTTGAGGCCATTAGCAAAGTGAGTCGAAAGCTGTTTGGATGGTTCCAAACTTTTCTAGGAATAAACCGGGTGACAGATGATAACAGACAACTGCTCCATGACATCGCGCAGTGGGCTCCGGTGCAGTGTGACAAGTCCGGCAGTCAGCGTAAAGAACCAGTGACCGATCCTGACTTTGTGTGTTCCACCATAAACCAATGTCTTCCATTGGACTCTTGTGTTGTGGTGTTGTACATGTGTAGTAATTTGAAGGAATATTTTGTTTATTAGTGGCATTGTATGTCTGGTAAGCTCTGTCCTCCTTAAAAAAAAAAAAAAAAAAACTTTCAACTTACCATTTTCGTGAGAAGTCACTGTCCTTCCTTGATTCGTACTTGCGAGACAGGAAATAGTGTGTTTATAGCCATGGCAAATATTCTAGCCAAGGTAATACAAAATATGGCGTACCACAAGGTTCAATCCTTGGTCCTTTGATATCATACTGTTTATTAATGACCTGCCTCTACATGTAACTAATGTCAATGTTGGCTGTGACCTATTTGCTGACGACACGAGCCTTCACACCACAGGTAAAAATGTGTCCCACATAAATCGTTCTCCGCAAAATAGTTTAGATAGTTTCCCAATGGTGCAAGGATAACTATATGATCCTACATCCAACATAAACAAAATGTATGTTAATTACTACTAGACAAAAGCACCAGCTACGGCCACCACCTTTACATCCTTACAGGTTCACATCAAGTCTCACATCAACTTTGTTTCCATCATTTGGGACAACTGCAGTGAAGTGCATTTGAATAGACTGAATTCATTACACAAATTAGCGGTAAAATTGGTTACTCCTGGACCTATTCCACAAAAAATGAAACGGATGAACATTCTTAGTCTCCGAGAACAGCCCATGTTTAACAAATGTGTGTTTATGCATAAAATTCTCCATAACGCGGCTCCACCCAGTTTTCAGGACTGCGGTAAGCTCCCCCCCCCCTCCCCCCCTTCCCGCTTGTCAATATTTTCTGGCTTTCCTTGCATTCCGATTTTGAGGGTCAATTCAGTTTCAGTGGCTTTTCAGATTTGGCAAAACATCTTGAAGTGGTTTCAGATTTGTAGGTCCCGTGTTGCTAGCACCCCTGGTATGTGCGTGAGAGAGAAAGAGAGAGAGAGTTGCGGCCCCCTGGCATGCACCGTGGGCTACCAAGTATAAAAACTCCGAAAATCACGCTTTACAAACTAGCACACTCGCCCAACAGGGTTCTCCAAATAAACGCCTAACATGACCCCTCGGTCACTTTGTGTCCTTACACCTACTTGATTCAAGGTAGCATAATTATCTTCTCATGTGAAGGGTGCGGTTAAAACATTTCATGACTAGTGTAGATAATTATATGGTTCAAGAGGAGTTTAGTATCATAACTTGTTTGTTTCCGTTTTTATAGCACCAGTGACACTGTTTCTAGGTCACATCTCGAATTACGTCGGTCTGACGTGTCATCAGCGTGCATCACTGTTTAATCTTAGTTTAAACTTGCGGACCAAAACTGAAACAGCGCAATCGCAAACTGCACGTGCCGATTTCGCCTCTCGTGGTGACGTCACAGTGGAAGTGAGCTTTGTAGCTACCGTACAGCACTAAATGCACGTGAAGTCACGAAACAGCGTTTATATTAGGACAGTGTTCAAACACGCACTGAGTTGAACTGCTGTTTAGATTGCGTTTTGTGTTTTAACTTTTGTGTGTGTGTGTGTGTGTGTGTGTGTGTGGCTTCTGTGGTGCTTGAATCGTTTTCATCAACTGATCGACATTGACAAGGTAAACCAGAGATCTTCTGTAAGTCTGTAGATGAACCATGCATGGTTGATGAACGGTGAGTTGGTTTTGTTTTGTTGTGATTTTTGTTGTGGTGGGTTTTCCCACGAGAACACACATCTTAGGTAATAGTAAAAGGATCACTGGACTTTTTACAATTTCATTACAGATCACTGTCCTTTACACATACAATTATTAGGGCTTCATGTGTGTGGGAGTCTGATATCAATTTATAAGCCATATACATGTGTGTGGGAGTCTGATATCAATTTATAAGCCATATACATGTGTGTGGGAGTCTGATATCAATTTATAAGCCATATACATGTGTGTGGGAGTCTGATATCAATTTATAAGCCATATACATGTGTGTGGGGGTCTGATATCAATTTATAAGCCACATACATATATATGTGTTGGCTGACTGAAAAAGATGACCTATCCCGAATATGAAGAAAACGAAAAATCATCAGACAAACGTCCTCCTTGTTTAGAAAATATTCAGACATTTTGAAAATGAATTTGTTTATGCCAACCGATGTCCATGGCAGATATGAAGCACGCGCTGAGTTCAACTGCTGCTTAGTTTGCGGGGGCGTTTTTGGGGGGTTTCTGCGGTGCTGCAAACGCTTTTACTGACTGAGTGACGTTGACAAGGTGAACCAGAGATCTTATGTATGTCTTTGGGTGAACCATGCATGGTTGCTGAGTGAGTTGGTTTTGTTACAGCGTTTGGTTGTTTTTGTTTTTGTTTCTTTGTTGTTGTTGTTGTTGTTGTTGTTGTGTTGTTTTTGTTTGTTCGTTTTTGTTGTTGTTGGTGGTGGTGGTGGTGGTGGGGTGTGTGTGTGTGTGTGTGTGTGTGTGTGTGTGTGTGTGTGTGTGCGCGTTTTTTTTTTTTGTTGTTGTTGTTTGGGAAGGTGGGGGAGGGGGGGGTTGCTTTTCCCCAGAACACTCCTCTTAGGTAATAGGAAAAGGATCACTGGACTTTTTACAATTTAATTACAGATCACTGTTCTTTACACATACAATTATTAGGGCTTCATGTATGTTGGATTCTGTTACAGAATCATAAGAGACATACATATATATTCGTATATCTTGGCTGACTGAAAAAGATGATTTGTCCTGAATGGGAAGAAAACTACACAAAACGATCAGACAAAACGCCTGTCAAGGTTAGAAAATAATCAGACATTTTGAAAATGAATCTGTTTATGCCAACCGATGTCCGATAGTGATAAAGCCCCGCATATTGTGTTGGCAGGTGTATCTAATGTGAGTGTTGATTTGCAGACTTGATATGGACACAACTTGGATGCCAAACTTGTTCAACATGGAGACTGAGGTGGAAGGGGAACCAACACACGGGACATACAACGTAGGCCTCTTACACCTACTGCTGAATGGTAAATGTAAATATGTACTTATCCCATAAAGAGTTTCGCCATTGTGGGATAATCCCCAGTCTGATGGGCGGGTGGGTGTTTCGGAGTTTAACGTTCTTTTCCACCACATAGGGTGATATCAAAGACGAGGCAACGATGAAAAAGCCGGCATAAATATTTGGCCCCAGCCGGGATCGAACTCACGACCCGAGCATTAGAAGTCCAATGCTCTACCATTCGACCACCCCGGCTCCCCCAGTCTGATGGGGTTACCAAATGAGAGAGGAAATATTAGAGGAGAAATCCTCTCACAATAGGGCGGGCACGGACCCAAGCGGGCAGTACACACACACGCACACGCACACGCGCACACACACACGCACGCGCGGACGACAGACGATGGAGGGTTATTACATAGACTCACTTTATTACACAAGTGAGCAAAAACAAACAAAAACAAAAAACACTGTATACTAAGATTTCCTATGAGTTTATGAACACAGTTTTCTTTCCTCCACAGACAACGTAGACAGTGGGTCATCAGAATTTTTTCATGAGGACGAGGGACACCATGGTGATCATACAGACAGAGTTACACATTTCAACTGTCATCAGATAAACCTTGAAGCACATGTTCCTGGCGGTGTGAAGACCATCAACACCTGTACAACAGAAAGACACTGTCTTCAGCTTGATCAGGGCACAGTGAGCGTCATAAAAGGTGCTGTACCGGGATATGGTGTGAGGGTGGACAGTAAGACGAAACCACTCGCCAACATCACGCAAGAATCAGATGTAGCGGTGGCCAGGGTTTTACCAGTACCAGTGAGCGTCATAAAAGGTGCTGTACCGGGATATGGTGTGAGGGTGGACAGTAAGGCGAAACCACTCGCCAACATCACGCAAGAATCAGATGTAGCGGTGGCCAGGGTTTTACCAGTACATGGTGTCAGTGTAGACTGTGGGACCGAGCCAGACCCTAACATGGATGAGCCCAGTGTTGGCATTACATCAGTAATTGTGCCGGACCTTACAGATTGTGCCAGTGCGAGCAGTGTGATTATTGAAGACCCTCCCAGTATATTGACACAAACTCACAAAGGGGAGAAACCATTTAAATGTTCAGAATGTGGAAAATCGTTTAGTGAATCATCTACTCTCAGGAAACACATGCGTACACACACAGGGGAGAAACCATTTAAATGTACAGAATGTGGAAAATTGTTTAGTGAATCATCTACTCTCAGGATACACATGCGTACACACACAGGGGAGAAACCATTTAAATGTACAGAATGTGGAAAATCGTTTAGGGATTCATCTACTGTCAGGAGACACATGCGTGTACACACAGGGGAGAAACCATTTAAATGTACAGAATGTGGAAAATCATTTAGTGAATCATCCGGTCTCAAGGCGCACGGGCGTACACACACAGGGGAGAAACCATTTGAATGCACTGAGTGTGGACAATCGTTTAGTCGTTCTGGTCATCTCAAGACTCACATTCGTACACACACAGGCGAGAAACCATTTAAGTGTACAGAGTGTAGTCAAGCGTTCAAACAAATCTCCAATCTCAAGGATCACATGCGTACACACACAGGTGAGAAACCATTTAAATGTACAGAATGTGGACAATGTTTTAATCAATCCGGCCATCTCAAGAGGCATCTTCGTGGGGAGAAACCATGTCAAAGAACAGAATGTAGACAATCTTTTGGTCCGTCTAGCCGTCTCAAGCTTCACGTTCATACAGACACAGAATGTAGACAATCTTTTGGTCCGTCTAGCCGTCTCAAGCTTCACGTTCATACAGACACAGAATGTAGACAATCTTTTGGTCCGTCTAGCCGTCTCAAGCTTCACGTTCATACAGACACAGAATGTAGACAATCTTTTGGTCCGTCTAGCCGTCTCAAGCTTCACGTTCATACAGACACAGAATGTAGACAATCTTTTGGTCCGTCTAGCCGTCTCAAGCTTCACGTTCATACAGACACAGAATGTAGACAATCTTTTGGTCCGTCTAGCCGTCTCAAGCTTCACGTTCATACAGACACAGAATGTAGACAATCTTTTGGTCCGTCTAGCCGTCTCAAGCTTCACGTTCATACAGACACAGAATGTAGACAATCTTTTGGTCCGTCTAGCCGTCTCAAGCTTCACGTTCATACAGACACAGAATGTAGACAATCTTTTGGTCCGTCTAGCCGTCTCAAGCTTCACGTTCATACAGACACAGAATGTAGACAATCTTTTGGTCCGTCTAGCCGTCTCAAGCTTCACGTTCATACAGACACAGAATGTAGACAATCTTTTGGTCCGTCTAGCCGTCTCAAGCTTCACGTTCATACAGACACAGAATGTAGACAATCTTTTGGTCCGTCTAGCCGTCTCAAGCTTCACGTTCATACAGACACAGAATGTAGACAATCTTTTGGTCCGTCTAGCCGTCTCAAGCTTCACGTTCATACAGACACAGAATGTAGACAATCTTTTGGTCCGTCTAGCCGTCTCAAGCTTCACGTTCATACAGACACAGAATGTAGACAATCTTTTGGTCCGTCTAGCCGTCTCAAGCTTCACGTTCATACAGACACCGTGGAGAAAGCATATGCATGAATGTTCATGGTGTGGGGCATGTTTTTGTCATTCTAATAATCTCAGTCCACACATTCGTATACACACAGGGAAGAAGCCATTCGAAGGTACAGATTGTAGACGAACGCTTATTCTTTTAGTCTAGCAGTCTCACTCTCCCAGGCTGTGTGAAATGTTCAGTTGATCATACATCCTAAAAAATAAAAATACTTGCGTAAACACACAAGAGAGAAATCATTTGAATGTTCAGAATGCAGGGCATGTTTTTATTTTAATGGTTTTTACATGCTTGCCCCTACAGGCGAAGAGCCATTTACATGTATGGTGTGTTCGGAGATTCAATTTTACACATTACAGAGGAAAAATAGTTTAAGAGAATTGCATGTAAAAAAAATTTTTAACCAGTCTCGCCATCCTAAGGTTCACGCGTGTACGTACACACCCGGGGGAGAAACCATTTATATATACAGAGTAATGGGCATGTTTTACCAGCAAGCAGTTTTAAAGGGACGCACTGGAGAGCCCTTTACATATATACTGATGTAAGGAGAGAGACGGAGAGGTGTGTGTATGGCGGCGGGGGGGGGGGGGGGGGGCACACTGTAAGGCGCAATTTTAATAAAGTGTGTTGTGTTTACTTTTAGTTGTTTCCTGTCCAGACTGTACAGTGTTACGTTTTGTGTCTGTGGCGCCAGAGATGTGTTTCTCAGCGTATACTTCACTCTTTGACAATCCGAGGTTTGAAAACACAAAATAAAATAACACAAACAACAAAACAAAACAAAACAAAACATCTACCAGTCAACCAACCGTGGAACCCGCCACACAGCAACAGATTACTGAGCCGTTCTCCCAAAATGGTTTGGTAAGTAGCTCCGAGGCATTCCAAGCAATACACAACAACAGTGCTGGTGGCCATTCTTTCCCGCCATTGCCACTGCTAACTTTAACTGACCGCTAGATAAATGTTCGTTCTGTCGGAGCTCTAACCCTCGACCGTACGATCCCGAATCCGACACTCAACCGGTTTAGTCACCTGCCAGCAACTGTGTATGCGAGCTGTTAAGTTCGGGGAGGGGGCGGTTAGGAACAGCATGTGCATATATATTCAATTCAAACAGTTGTTTTAATACACACATCATAAATTCAGTCTGCACAGTAATGAACCTATAGATCTCTGCAAGAGAGTGACCTGCAGTTTCTCAGTACATGTGTAGCCTACTCTGTTGATGTAGTCAGTTCAGGCGAAAAAGCGAGGGCAAGGTGCATGCCAGGGGGTAGCCAGTTGCCAGTGTAGCGGGTTTTTTTCCGCACAGGAAAGGCAAAGGTGACATGAGTGGAGTTGGGTGAACTGGCCTAAACAAAAAGCAGACTAGCATTACTCCAATCAGGCCTTGATAGGTCTGTGCATGGTAATTTTTTTTCCAGACTGAAGCATTTTGGGGGTAAGAGGGGTTGGTTATACATACATGCATATATATATCTTCAATTCAAACAATTATGGTGACTATGATACTCGCACACCACACCACACCACACCACACACACACCACACCACACCACACACACACCACACCACACACACACCACCACAGACGTAAAGAGACCATCTCTATACGTCCGTGCACACCACACACACACACCACACACACCACCACCACCACCACCGCCGCCGCCACACCACACCATTGTCTCTCTTTGATCACAAGGTTCATGTTTTCAGGGCCTTGTGAACCCCAGTAAAACTCTTTGTTTAGATCGGTGACTTGGTCTGGCCTGCTTCCGTGTGTACATTATGGGATAATACCCAGGCTGATTGGCCAACCACATGAGAGAAGAGAAATTAGAGGAGAAATTTTGTAACAGCTCTACAGCAACCTGCACGTGCCGGTTTCGCCTCTCGTGGTGACGTCACAGTGAAAGCGAGCTTCATGGTGCTACCATGCAAGACGAAATGCACGTGAAGACACGAAACGATGTTTTTATTAGAACAGTGTTCAAACACGCACTGAGTTGAACAGCTGCTTACTCAGCGGGTATTTTTGTGTGTGGCTTTTGTGGTGCTTGAAACGTTTTCACTGACAAAGTGACATTGACACTGACAAGGTGAACCAGAGATCTCAGTCTAGGTAAACTATGCATTGTTGTTGAGTGAATTGGTTTTGTCTCGTTGTGGTTGTTGTTGTTGCTGTTGTTGTTTATTGTTTTACTCAAACCACTCCTCTTAGGTTGTTGTAAAAGGATTACTGGACAATTTAATTACAGATCACAGTCCTTTACACATAGAATGATTGGGCGTTTATGTCTGTGGGAGTCAGTTATAAATTTTTATCAGACATATGTGCTGACTGAGTGAAAAAGATGACTGGTCCTTAATAGGAAGGGGAGCCGGGGTGGTCGAATGGTAGAGCGTTGGACTTCTAATGCTCGGGTCGTGAGTTCGATCCCGGCTGAGGCCAAATATTTGTGCTGGCTTTTTCATCGTTGCCCCGTCTTTGATATCACCCTATGTGGTGGAAAAGGACGTTAAACCCCCAAACACACACACACACACACACACAATAGGAAGAAAACGATCAGATAGACCCCTGTCTTGGTTAGAAAATAATCAGACTTTTTGAAAATGAATCTGTTGATGCCAACCGATGTCCGCCGCGGATATTAAGCCCCGTATAATATTATTGTGTTGGCAGGTGTATCTAATGTGTGGGTTGATTTGCAGACTTGACAAGGCCAACCATGGACACAGCTGGGATGTCAGACGTGTTCCACATTGAGATTGACGTGGCAGAGGAACCTACATACGGGACATACAACCTTGATCCCTCACAACTACTGCTGAATGGTAAATGTATTACATGCTCTTATCATCCATAGTTTCCGTTGCTCTCTCCTGTGGAATAAGTGACCGTATTGTGGTGGATCAATCGTGCGACGCACAGCACATCACATGACAATCAGGCATGGTTCCGTGCCAGAAGGTTCTTTCTTTCAGATAGAAAGAACAGAGATACAGCCTTTTTGGCAGAAAAAAACATCAATGAGCATTAGCAAGTACATGTATTACTACTTTCTGGCGGGAACTCGCTCCCTGTGTCAACACGATCGACGACGGAAAATATTTACTCGGCATATCGGTGTTTCTAACTTCATAGACTCGCGCTCGAACTGTGACCGTGCAGAAAGTAAACAGACTGGGCTGTGCTTGATCGGTTTCGAATTCACCTCGCAAATTTACATCTCATTGAAAGCATTAGCATGTTTGTATGTGTCTTCCGTCGAAGTTTAGAACTTGTGGTTTTGTTTGGATTTGAGGCACACTTTAGTCTGTCGCCGTCGTTATCTCCCGACGTACAACTCGTTCGTCCACTATGTCACGGCTGTCAGTTTTTATTAGGATAAACGTTCAAAATATACCACACAGTGGCTCAAAACAGGAAGATAATGCATTTGCATCCCATCAGTCTGTTGTTTGCAGACTCGTATTTTGATCGAAGACGCAACCAACCCTTTGCTTAAGCTCAAGGATCAAAATACTCGTCGGTAAACGACAGCTTGATGGGGAATAACAGCTAATTATCATTTTATTTCAAGAGTTCGGCCTGCTTGCATGTGTACATTGTGGGATAATACCCTGGTTGATGGGCCTACCACATGAGAGAAGAGAAATTAGAGGAGAAATTCTCTTCCTATTGCATGGACACAAGCAGGCAGATGGGTAGAGGGGTGTCTGGAATTGGACAACTTTTACCACCATACATGGGTGATTCAAAGACAGGGCAATCTAAGAAAGGTCAACACAAATATGTGACCTAACGGCCCCTGTAGTGTAGTGCATGTGGTTAGGACCATGGACCGGGAGACCCGGGTTCGAGTCCCAGCCGAGGCAAACGGAATTTTTCCTACTTAGGTCGGCTCCTACCCAGAGCGGGTGTGCTATGGGCCCAATGGGGAGGCTGTTGCCACACAGCCGAGATTCACCCACTTCACGGGTGCGACTTTGGGGGTGCTTCCCTTAGTATGACACGTCGTATGATGTGGATGATTACACTCCCGGCACGGCAGGTGCCATAGTTCCCAGGCCTGGTTAATGCCGGGAATTTTATGACAGGAAGCGTGGAATGCGGCCCTGTCCCGCTGTCCTAAACCACACCGACCTCCATAGCATTATCTTACCATCATCCTCATCTCCATCATCATGCATAATAAAACTTGTCCCGCTTTCGAGCCCTCCGTGGATTTCACCCATTACCTGGGAGGAACACCCCTGGAACTGGCAAAGAGTTGGGGCAACAACAACAACAACAACAAAATGTGACCCCAGCTGGGATGCAGACTACCGGCCCATGCATTATACAACAACCCGAAAAATCTGAGTATTTTGAGTGTGTGGGTGTATTGCTTTAACACGGTTTTCTTTTCTCCACAGACAACACAGAGATTGAGTCAGCACCAGCTGGACATGAGGATGAGGACGAGGGACACCATGGTGATCACACAGACAGAGTCACACGCATCAACTGTCATCAGATAAACTTTGAAGCACATGTTGCTGGCGGTGTGATGACCGATTCAGTCAACACCTGTACAACAGATAGAGGCTGTCTTCGAGTTGAGCAGGAGACAGTGAGCATCACACAAAGTGTTGTACTGGGATATGTTGTGAGTGTGGACAGGGAGACTAGACAACTCACCGAAAACACGCAAAAGCCAGATGCAGCAGTGGCCAGGGTTTTACCAGTACATCGTGTCAGTGTAGGGACTGTGGGACTGAGCCACACCCTAACATGAAGCAGGAGCCCGGTCATGGCATTCTATCAGTAACTGTGCCGGACCATACCGATTGTGCCAGTGCGAACTGTGGGATTATTTCAGACGCTAACATCCAGCAGGAACTAGAGGCTGGTTTCATACCTTGCGGAGCATCACTGTTTCAATCGAAGAATATAAAGACACACCCACAGACACACACAGGGGAGAAACCATTTAAATGTAAAGAATGTGGACAATCTTTTCATCAATCCCACCGTCTCAAAAATCACTTGCGCACACACAGAGGGGAGAAACCATTTAAATGCACAGATTGTGGACATTCTTTTAGTCAATCTGGCCATCTTAGAACTCACATTCGTACACACACAGGGGAGAAACCATTTAAATGTAAAGAATGTGGACGATCTTTTCATCAATCCCACCATCTCAAATATCACTTGCGTACACACACAGGGGAGAAACCATTTAAATGCACAGATTGTGGACATTCTTTTAGTCAATCTGCCCATCTTAGAACTCACATTCGTACACACACAGGGGAGAAACCATTTGAATGTAAAGAATGCAGTCAAACTTTCAGCCAATCTTCCAGTCTCAATACCCACATGTGTACACATACAGGGGAGAAACCATTTAAATGTACAAAATGTGGACGATCTTTCAGTGTTTCCTCCAGTCTCAAGACCCACATGCGCACACACACAGGGCAGAAACATGCCCGACACTCCTTTGTGTGTGTGCACTTAGATTATTAGAATGACAAAAGCATTCGCCATCCTCTGATGTTCATTCAAATGGTTTCTCCCCTGTGTGTGTATATATGCATGTATAATCTTTAGGTGTTAGAGCGACTGAATGATACCCGACACCACTGGCAAATAAATAGTTGTCCTTATGTGTGTGTATGCACCTGATGCCTTAGGTAGTCAGATCGACTGAAAGATCATCTACATTCTGTACACTGAAATGGTTTTTCCCCTGTGTGTCTACGAATGTGCCTCTCGAGATCGCCAAATCTACTTAAAGATGTTCCACATTCAGTACATTTAAATGGTTTCTCCCCTGTGTGTGTACGAATGTGCTTCTTGAGACTGGAAGAATGACTGAAAGATCGGCCACACTCGTCACATTGAAATGGTTTCTCCCCTGTGTGTGTCCGTATGTGACCCTTGAGATTCTCAGATCTACTAAAACATTGTCCACATTCTGTATACTTAAATGGTATCTGTGTGTACAAATGTGCCTCTTGAGACTGGAGGAATCAATAAAAGATTAGTCACATTCCTCACATTGAAATGGTTTCTCCCCTGTGTGTGTACGAATGTGCCTCATGAGACTGGAGGAATGACTAAAACATTGTCTACACTTCTGCACATTTAAATGGTTTCTCCCCTGTGTGTGTCTGCATGTGAGCCTTGAGATGTCCTAATCTACTAAAAGATTTTCCACATTCTGTACATTGAAATGGTTTCTCCCCTGTGTGTGTACGAATATGCTTCGTGAGATTGGAAGAATGAGAATGAGACTTTCCACATTCAGTACATTTAAATGGTTTCTCCTTTGTGTGTGTCCGCATGTGATCCTTGAGATTTCCAGATCTCTTAAAAGATTTTCCACATTCTGTACATTGAAATGGTTTCTCCCCTGTGTGTGTACAAATGTGCTTCTTGAGACTCGAGAAATCAATAAAAGATCGGTGACATTCCTCACATTGAAATGTTTTTTCCCTGGTGTGTGTACGAATGTGAATCGTGAGACTGGAGGAACAACTAAAAGATTGTCCAAATTCTGTACATTTAAATGGTTTCTCCCATGTGTGTGTCCGCATGTGAACCTTGAGATTTCCTGATGCACGAAAAGATTTTCCACAGTCTGCACATTGAAATGGTTTCTCCCCTGTGTGTGTACGAATGTGCCTCTTGAGACTGGAGGAATTACTAAAAGATCGGTCACATTCCTCACATTGAAATGGTTTTTCCCTGGTGTGTGTACGAATGTGAATCGTGAGACTGGAGGAACGACTATAAGATTGTCCACATTCTGTACATTTAAATGGTTTCTCCTTTGTGTGTGTCCGCATGTGAACCTTGAGATTTCCTGATGTACAAAAAGATTTTCCACAGTCTGCACATTGAAATGGTTTCTCCCCTGTGTGTGTACGAATGTGCCTCTTGAAACTGGAGGAATCACTAAAAGATCGGTCACATTCCTCACATTGAAATGGGTTTTCCCCTCTGTGTGTACGAATGTGCCTCTTGAGACTGGAGGAATGACTAAAAGATCAGTCACATTCCTCACAATGAAATGGTTTCTCCCCTGTGTGTGTCTTCATATGATCCTTGAGAGTCTCAGATCTACTAAAACTTTGTCCGTATTCTGTACTTTTAAATGGTTTCACCACTGTGTGTGTACGTATGTGATTCATGAGATTGGAGGATCGACTACAAGACTGTCCACATTCTGCACATATAAATGTTTTCTCCCCTGTGTTAGTCTGTGTCTGTATATTCTGAGATTGACTCAGTGATGCTCCGCTAGGTGTGACACTAGCCTCTAGTTCCTGCTGGATGCTAGGGTCTGGAATAATCACACTGCTCGCACTGGCACAATCTGTATGGTCAATTACTGATGTAATGCCAACACTGGGCTCCTCCATGTTAGGGTCTGGCTCAGTCCCACAGTCTACACTGACACCATGTACTGGTAAAACCCTGGCCACCGCTACATCTGGTTCTTGCGTGAAGTTGGCGAGTGGTGTAGTTTCACTGTCCACACTCACACCATATCCCGGTACAACACCTTGTGTGATTCTCACTGGCTCCTGTTCAGCTCGAAGACAGTCTCTTTCTGTTGTACAAGTGTTGGCTGAATCTGTCATCACACTGCCAGGAACATGTGCTTCAAGGTTTATCTGATGACAGTTGGTATGTGTATCTCTGTCTGTATGATCACCATGGTGTCCCTCGTCCTCATGACCAAACAGTGCTGACATAATCTCTGTGTTGGTTGTGGAGAAAACAAAACTGTGTTAAAATAACACACAATAAACAATACGGATGGTGGTGGTGGTGGTTGTGGTTGTGGTTGTTGTTGTTGTTAGAAAGACCCTTGCTTTATTTTCACTTTGAATTGTATTGCATGGTGCTCCTGTCTGCTTTGGGGCAGCAAAGATAACCGACAAAATTTAGCTCGATGATACCCTGCTATTTGCACAGTATTGGCCTCTTTAACACCTACCCACCCTGTCTGCGTTGGTCCGTGGCCGCACCATTTGGAAAGAATTTCTTCTCTAATTTCTCTTCTCTTCTCTGTGGTAGTCCCATCAGTCTGGGTATTATCCCACAATGAACTCATACAAAAAGGGGGGTGGGGAGGGGGAGGTGGAGAGGATTAAAAGTATATATACATTTACCATTCACCAGTAGCTCTACGAGTTGATCGTTGTCTGTCGCGTGCGTAGGTCCACCTGTCACCTCCAACTCACTGCCAGGAACATGTGCTTCAAAGTTTATCTGATGACCGTTGGTTTGAGTATCTCTGTCTGTATGATCACCATGGTGTCCCTCGTCCTCATGACCAAATAGTGCTGGTTGTGGAGAAAAAAAAACTGAGTTAAAGTTAACACACAATAAACAATACGGATGGTGGTGGTGGTGGTTGTTGTTGTTGTTGTTGTCTGGGTATTATCCCACAATGCATTCATGCAAAAAAAAAAGGGGAGGGGGGGTGGGAGTTGGGGGGGTGAGGTAGAGAGGATTAAAAGTATATATACATTTACCATTTACCAGTAGCTCTACGAGTTGATCGTTGTCTGTCGCGTGCGTAGGTCCACCTGTCACCTCCAACTCACTGCCAGGAACATGTGCTTCAAAGTTTATCTGGTGACAGTTGTCATGTGTATCTCTGTCTGTATGATCACCATGGTGTCCCACACCCTCATGACCAGGTGCTGCTAACTCAATCGCTGTGTTGTTTGTGGAGAAAAGAAAAATGTTTTAAAGCAACACACTGACAGGCGCTAAAACTATACAGATTTTAGGGTGGGTGGGTGCGTGGGCGTGGCTGGCTGGCTGGCTGGTTGCTTGGTTGGTTGGGGGGTGGGGGGGGGGGTGGCTGGGGGATGGATGTTGTTATTGTCAAATCAAGCATACATGATGGAAGCAGATGTCAATCTCCAAGACAACCCCCACCCACCCTGCTTGCTTGGGTCCGCGCCCACACCATGGGGAGAGAATTTCGCCTCTAATTTCTCGTCTCTGATGTGGTCGCCCCATCAGTCTGGGTATTATCACACGATGTACTAATGCAATTAGCAGGCGAAACTCTTAGAAACGAAAAGGGGAAAAGGGGAAGGGAGAGGGGGGGGGGGGAGTAAAAGCATGTATACATGTACCAGTCAGCAGTAGTTCTGCGATATAAGCGTTGTATGTCCCGTGTATAGGTTCCCCTGCCACCTCAGCCATCCCAGCTGTGTCCATGACTGGCCTTGTCAAGTCTGCAGATCAACCCACACATTTCATTTCTGCAGCGGACATCGGTTGGCATCAGGCGCTTGTCTCATGATATTCTATCGTTTTCTTCCGATCCGGGACAAAACGTCTTTTTCATTCAGCCAACACACATATATGTAAATCTCCTACACATTTATAACAGACTAACACAGACAGGAAGCCCTAATAAATGTATGTGTAAAGGACAGTGATCTGTAATTAAATCGTGAAAGTCCAGTAACAATTTTACTATTACCTAAGAGGAGTGTTCTGGGTGGGTGGGTGGGGGTTTGGGGGTTTAACGTCCTTTTCCACCACATAGGGTGATATCAAAGACGGGGCAACGATGAAAAAAGCCAGCACAAATATTTGGCCCCAGCCGGGATCGAACAGGAGTGTTCAAGGGGAAAACAACAACAACAAACACACTAAAACAAAACAAACTCACTCAGCAATCGTGCAAAGTTCACCCAGAGACATACATACGATCTCTGCTTCCCTTTGTCAACGTCACTCTGTCAGTGACAAAGTTTCAAGCACCATGGAAGCCACAAGAAACCCTCTAATTATGTAGCAGTTCAACTCAATGCGTGTTTGAACACTGTTCAAATAAAACGCTGTTTCGTGTCTTCACGTGCATTTAGTGCTGTACGGTAGCACCACGAAGCTCGCTTCCACTGTAACGTCACCACCAGAGGCGAAATCGGCACGTGCAGTTGGCAGTAGCGCTGTTTCATTTTTAGTCCGCAAAGACAAACTCACAGTCCTGAACAAAGCGTTTTACTGGGGTTTACAGGGCGCTGAAAACATTACCATAACTTGTGGTAGAGCGCGATCAAAGAGAGAAGATGCAACATCTTTGATTTTCAAATAAAATAGCGAAACCGACCAGGCACACGGTAGCTTGGAACCGAAATACGCGCCACAAATACGGCGGCGTGGCTCCTGTGCGTTCATGTGTATTCCACATCAAGGGAAATTATTCTGCATCTGTTGAATGAAAAGTTGTTTCCCTTCCAGCAGACACAGCTGACCACGGTCTCTGTACGTGCGCGCGCGTGTGTGTGTGTGTGAACAAAATGACTTTTTACTATGAATACTAGACCCGTTTTCACGAAGTACTGCGCAAGTTACTTTTCAAGAATAATGAACTATTCGTACATTTACAAAACAGGAGAAAATGCTTTTTCAGTTAATACTAGAATGACAGTTCTGCTGCTACAACTGTGAATTCAGCGGTCAGTTAAAGGTAACAGTGGCAATGACGGTAGAGAGTGACCCCCCAGTACTGTTTCTGTGTGTTGCTTTGAATGCTCGGAACTACTTATCAAACCATTTTGGGAGAACGGCTCAGTAACATGGTGTTGTCTTGACGGTCTCATGGTTGGATGACTGGTTGATTTTTGTTGTTGCTATTTATGTTTTTTGTTGTTGTTGTTATCTTGTTTGTTTTTTGTTTTGTTTTGTTTGTTTTTTGTGGGTTTTTTTTTGGGGGGAGGGGGGGTTTGTTGATGTTGTTTTTTTAAACCTCATACATGCAGTGTACGTTGACAGACAGACACAGCTCAAGCACCATACACACGAAACGTAACACTGTACATTCTGGACACAAAACACGACAAAGAAAACACTACACACTTTATTCAGTTTGCGCATTACAGAGTGCAATCCCCCACCCCCACCCCCCAAATACACACACACACACACACACACATCTCTCGCCCAACATCACAGTATATATATGTAAATACTTTCTGCAGTTTCTGCCTTCAAAATTGCTTCTTGCTAAAACATGTCCATCACTCTCTACATATAAGTGGTTTCTTCCCTGACTGTGTACACACGTGAACCTTAAAATGGCTAGACTAGTTAAAAGATTGTCTACATGTATATATTTACACTGTTTTCCCCTGTGTGAGTATGCATGTGTACACTTCCATTATTCAAATGACGAAAATGCACCACACTTTGAACATTCAAATGGTTTCTCCCGTATGCATGTACGCATGTGCACAATTAGGGTGTAAAACTGAATCTTCCATACACCCTACATGGAAATGGCTTCTCACATAATTATGTGTGTATGCGTGTGAACACTTAGACCAGTAAAATGACGAAAGCATTCCTACCACTCTGAACATTCAAATGGTTATTCTCCTGTGTCTGTGTACACGTGTGGTTTTTTTAAGTTGTTTCTCTGCACACACTCTCTCTCTCCCTAGATTATTAGAATGACAAAAACATGTCCCACACTCTGAACATGCATTCATATGCTTTCCCCCTTGATGTATGTATGCATGTGTATTTTTAAGGTGTTAGAGTGACCCGATGATATCCCTCACATATGACAATAAATGACTGTTCTCCTGTGTGTAAACGTGTCGCTTGAGGTAGTCAGATCAACTGACAGATTGTCTAAATTTTGTACACTAAAATGGTTGCTTCCCTGTGTGTGTACGAATGTGTCTCTTGAGACTGGAGGACTGACTAAAACATTGTCCACAATCTGTACATTGAAATGGTTTCTCCCCTGTGTGTGTACGCATGTGATCTTTGAGATGGGAAGAATAACTGAATGCTTGACTACATTCTGCACACTCAAATGGTTTCTCCCCTGTGTGTATGCATGTGATTCTTGAGACTGGATGATTTTCTAAAAGATTTTCCACATTCTTTACATTGAAGTGGTTTCTTCTCTGTGTGTGTACGCATATGTCTCTTGAGACTGTGAGATCGACTGAAACATTTTCCACATTCTACACACTTAAATGGTTTCTCCCCTGTGTGTGTACGCATGTGATCTTTGAGATGGGCAGAATTACTGAATGCTTGACTACATTCTGCACACTCAAATGGTTTTTCCCCTGTGTGAGAACGCATGTGAACCTCGAGATTGCTATACTGTCTGAAACATTGTCTACATTCAGTACACATAAACGGTTTCTCCCCTGTGTGTGTATGAATGTGGCACTTGAGATTGTAGAACTGACTAAAACACTTTCCACATTCTGTACATTCAAATGGTTTCTCCCCTGTGTGTATTTGAATGTGTTTCTTGAGAGTGGAGGAACGACGAAAACATTTTCCACATTCTGTACATTGAAATGGTTTCTCCTCTGTGTGTGTACGCATATGACCTTTGAGAATGGAGGACTGACTGAATGCTCGACCACATTCTGCACACTCAAATGGTTTCTCCCCTGTGTGAGCACGCATGTGTCCCTTGAGATCGCCATATCGACTAAAAGATTGTTCACATTCTTTACATTTAAGTGGTTTCTCCTTTGTATGTGTATCCATGTGTCTCTTGAGACTGTGAGATCGACTGAAACATTTTCCACATTCTACACACTTAAATGGTTTCTCCCCTGTGTGTGTACGCATGTGATCTTTGAGACGGGAAGAATAACTGAATGCTTGACTACATTCTGCACACTCAAATGGTTTCTCCCCTGTGTGAGCACGCATGTGAACCTCGAGATGGCGAAACCGTCTGAAACATTGTCTACATTCAGTACACATAAATGGTTTCTCCCCTGCGTGTGTACGAATGTGGCACTTGAGACTGGAGGACTGACTGAAACACTTTCCACATTCTGTACATTCAAATGGTTTCTCCCCTGTGTGTGTATGAATGTGTCTCTTGAGACTGGAGGAATGACTAAAACATTGTCCACAATCTGTACATTGAAATGGTTTCTCCCCTGTGTGAGCACGCATGTGAACCTCGAGATGGCTAAACCGTCTGAAACATTGTCTACATTCAGTACACATAAACGGTTTCTCCCCTTTGTGTGTATGAATGTGGCACTTGAGACTGGAGAACTGACTAAAACACTTTCCACATTCTGTACATTCAAATGGTGCCTCTGCTACATACGGTTCTTGCATGATGATGGCGAGTGGTTTAGTTTCACTGTCCACACTCACACCATACCCCGGTACAACACCTTGTGTGCTGCTCACTGACTCCTGTTTAACTCGAAGACAGTCTGTAGCTGCTGTACAA
This sequence comes from Batillaria attramentaria, assembly GCA_018292915.2. Classification (NCBI taxonomy): domain Eukaryota; kingdom Metazoa; phylum Mollusca; class Gastropoda; family Batillariidae; genus Batillaria; species Batillaria attramentaria. The sequence goes on from JACVVK020000012.1 coordinate 2,593,268, forward strand.
GTGTTGACTGGATATGTCATCACACTGCCAGGAACATGACATTGTGTTTCTACTTTAATCTGATGACAGCTGATGTGTGTATCTCTGTCTGTGTGATCACCATGGTGGCCCTCGTCCGTATGACCATGTTCTGCTGACTCGATCACTGTGTTGTTTGTGGAGAGGAAAAAATGGGTTAAAGCAACGCGCTCACATGCACTCAACTATACAGATCTAGCTAGAGAAACCCTTCCTTCATTTTCACTTTGAATTGTACGTCAACCGTGGCCTTTGTTATATCGCCCCCTTTTACATTGTCAAGTCTTTGAATTAAACATACATGGTGGAAGCAGATGTTAAACTCTAAAACACCCAACTACCCACCCTGCCAGCTTAGGTGACCGCACCCAGGGCAGAAATTTCCTCCTCTAACTTCTCTTCTCTCATGTGGTAGCTCCATCAGTCCGGCTATTGTCCCACAGTGTCCAACAGTGTACTCATGCATGCAGGCCAAATTCATTTTTTTTTAAATTGAAAAAAAAAATAAAAAATAAAAAAGGATATCTATAAGAGCATGTATCTTTTGAGCGGGGACGTTAAACACTACCTTACCTACCTGCCTCTTTTGGGCGGGGACGTTAAACGCTAGCATACCTACCTACCTCTTGTGCTGGGGACATTAAACCCTAGCTTACCTACCTACCTATCTCTTGTGGGCAGGGACGTTAAACCCTAGCTTACCTACCTACCTATCTCTTGTGGGCAGGGACATTAAACCATAGATTACCTACCTACCTATCTCTTGGGGGCAGGGACGTTAAACCCTAGCTTACATACCTACCTGCCTCTTTGTGTCAGGGACGTTAGCTAGCTTACATACCTACCTACCTCTTTTTTTTTTTTTCTTTTTAAGTTGTTTCTCTATAGAGAAACAACTTTATGAGACGGGGCAGATTTTGCTACGCGCAGCAGCAAGTTTCAGTGATACAAAACAAGACTGTGACGTTTCTCCACACAATACTTACTTTCACGCACACAGTGACGTAACGAAATCTGCGTCATAGACACCTTACGTGCACACTATGCTGCTGCGTTCTTTTTGGCGGGAGTGACGTGTGTGTGTGTGTGTGTGTGTGTGTGTGTGTGTGTGGACGGATGTAATGATGACTATCTCCTAAACCACCTCGTTGGAGGCCTTTTTACTTTGAGATAAAATGGGAATTCACCTTCTCCAGAGCTACCTTTCACGATTTTTAGCCTGCCGCATTTTCAGAAGAGTTATCGCCAATTTTAAAAAATCGGTCATGTTACGAATTTTTTCGAAAAAGTTGTTCAAATTCCTTCATTTTCTAGACTTTGGAAGTTCACCCAAACACACTGCCTTGATTCGTGCTACAGCTCTGTAGCTCTGACTGGTTTTGTGTAAAAAAAATATTTCCGAGGTAGGGGTTGTTTGCATATAAGGCCAAATATCTATGAAAAGACTCTTTCAAATTACTCATCATTCCGGTATTTTTGTCACTTATGCCAACTGCACATATGACATGAACTTCTGCACTATTATAGCTTTAGTATTAAGAATAACAGAGCTTTTAGATAAACACATTTTTTTCACGTTTCTGCGAGAAGCGCTGGTCAAAAAAGTTCCAATTTTGCAATTTCGTAAGTACAACCCGAGGCACTTAAGTCCACGTTTCATCAGCTCTCTAGATCTTCCAGATTTTATATCAAAATTAATTCAGTCACGGAAGTCACAGAAACAACAAGGAAATCACAAGATATGAAGAAGTATCACCTGACAGACGAGCAGCTTGAGGCTGACGTCAAATGTTGGTTCACAGACAAAATCTGCAAGTATTGTCACTGCTTCCGACATTTCATCAGCCCTCTAGATCTTCCAGATTTCATGTGAAAAATAATTCAGTCGGAGAAGTCACAAAGCCAACAGGGAAATCACAAGACATGAACAAGCATCCTCAGACGATCTCAGTGCTAGAGGCTGACGTCAAAAGTTTAGTTCACGGAATTGACGTCATCTCTCTCTCTGTATGACGACCTGCCTGAGGCTGACGGCAAATGTTTAGTTCACGGAACTGACCTCTCTCTCTCTCTGGGGAGCCAGGGTGGCCAAATGGTAGAGCGTTGGACTTTCAATGGTTGGACCGAGAGTTCGAATCCCGGCCGCTGGGGCCAAATATTTGTGCTGGCCTTTTTCTCGTTGCCCCGTCCTTGATATCACCCTTTTGTGGTGGAAAAGGACGTTAAACTCCTAAACACCCATCCACCCACCCTCTATCTCTGCCTCTCTCTCTCTCTCCCCCTTTTTCCCCCACCCGGCCCCACCCCCAGTCACGTGGCTAACCGATCGAGGTCGTAGAGGATCTAGTCAAAGACCGTAGATAATACGGTCTTTGATCTAGTGTCGTTGGTAGAACTTGGAGAGGGGAGAACCGGCAACAATAACAACAAAACAGACAAAATAATATGAAGTTTGGAGAAACAACTTTGTAGGACGGGGCCGTTCCTCCTTGTTTTTTTTTTGGCTGCTCCAACTCTTTGCCAGTTCCAGTGGTGTTTCTCCCAGGTAATGGGTGGAATCCACGGAGGGCTCCAAAGCTGGGGCAATTTTTATTATGCATGATGATGGAGATGAGGATGATGGCAAGATGATGCTATAGAGGTCCGTGTGGTTTGTGACTGCAGCACAGGGCCACATTCCACGGTTCCTGTCATAAATATCCCAGCATTAACCAGGCCCAGGAACTACGGCACCTGCGGTGCCGGCCGTGTAATCATCATAAGACGTGTCATACTAAGGGAAGCACCCCAAAGTCGCCCCCGTGAAGTGGGTGAATCTCGGTTGTGACAACAGAATCCCCATTGGGCCCATGGCACACCCGCTCAGGGTAGGAGTAGGAGCCGACCTAGGTAGGAAAAATTCCGCTTGCCTCGGCTGGGACTCGAACCCGGGTCTCCCGGTCCATGGTCCGAAGTGCTAACCACTTACTACAGGGGCCAGTACCTACCTATCTCTTGTGGGCGGGGACATCGAACCCTAGCTAATCTAGCATTCAGACACGAGAAACAGACACATCTCTGGCACTTCAAACACGAAACGTAACACTGTACATTGTGGTCACAAAACACCACAAATCAAACACAACATTCAGTTTATTCAGTTTGCGCATTACAAAGTGCCCAACCCCCCCCCCCCCCCACCCAACATACACGCACACGCCTCTCTCTCTCTCTCCCTACCTTAGTATATCTCTTATTAAAATTGCTTGTTGCTAAAACATGCCCATCACTCTGTACATATAAATGGTTTCTCCACCGTGTGTGTACACACATGAAGGTTAACCTTCCGGCTACGTCGTGGGTAAAAAGTTGCACACACATTGCTTTAGATGAACGTATCTCGGTCAATATTTAGGTCACACCTTTGAAATTTCATGACTTTGTCGATAAATGGTTTGACTATGTTCATGCCAAAAATTGTGTTGTTTAACTCGTAATTAGCAGAGTAATTAAACAATAAATAAGAATAAGTTGTGAATTGCCTATATAAAAACCACGGGTAATTTGTTTCCCACGATGTAGGACTAGGAATAAGCTACAATCTGCCTATATAAAAACCATGGGCAATTTGTTTCCCACGACGTAGGACTAGGAATAAGTCGAAAATTACCTATGTAAAAACCATGGGTAATTTGTTTCCCACGACGTAGGACTAAGAGTAAGTCGAAAATTACCTATGTAAAAACCATGGGTAAGTTGTTTCACACGATGTAGGACTAAGAAGTTTTTTAGCGACGTAGCCGGAAGGTTAAGATGGCTACACTGGTTATAAGACTAGGCATTGCCCCTGTGTGTGTGTGCATGTGTTCACGTTGACTATTAAAATCACTAAAACATGCCCAACACTCCTTTGTGCGTACACTTAGATTATTAGATGACGAAAGCTTTCCCCATACTCTGATGTTCATTCATATGGTTTCTCCCCTGTGTGTGTATGCATGTATAATCTTTAGGTGTTAGAGCGACTGAATGATACCCGACACCACTGGCAAATAAATAGTTGTCCTTATGTGTGTGTACGCATGTGATGCCTTAGGTGGTCAGGTCGACTGAAAGATCGTCTACATTCTGTACAGAAATGGAACATTCAAAGTGAAATAAAGCAAGGGTCTCTCTTGCAAGGTCCTAATTATTATTGTCATTCATCGAGCTAAATTTTTTGCTTCCCATGTTTATAGTTCCCTGAGAAAATACCACCCTTATTAAAGTTTGTTACAGAGGGCTATGAAAAAACTTTACCACCACCATAAAAATCTGTGTAGTTTTAGTGCCTGTGAATGCGTTGCTTTAACATTTTTCTTTTCTAGATAAACACAGCTATTGAGTCAGCAGAAGATGGTCATGAGGACGAGGGACACCATGGTGATCATACAGACAGAGTTACACATATCAAATGTCATCAGATAAACCTTGAAGCACATGTTCCTGGCAGTGTGAAGACAGATTCAGCCAACACTTGTACAACAGAAAGAGACTGAGAGCCAACACTTGTACAACAGAAAGAGACTGTCTTCAAGCTGAACAGGAGCCAGTGAGCGTCACACAAGGTGTTGTACCAGGATATGGTGTGAGTGTGGACAGTGAGACTAAATCACTGTCTGCTCCAATCCCACAGTCTACACCAACACCATTCAATGCAGGCATGAAACCAACCTCTGGCTCCTGATGTTAAGCCTAAGGTCTGCGTCAATCCCACAGTGTGCACTGGCATCAGCTGGAAAAGCCCTGTCCGCTGCTAGATCTGGTTCTTGCTTGATACTGACGAGTGGCGAGATCTCACTGTCCACACTTACACCATATCCCAGTACACCGTCATGCCTGCCGCTCACTGTCTCCTGTTTAACCCGAAGACCGTCTGTTTCTGTTGTACATGTGTTGACTCTCTCCGCCTTCACACTGCCAGGAACAAGTGCTTCAAGGTTTATCTGATGACAGTTGATACATGTATGTTTATCTCTGTCTGTATGATCACCATGGTGTCCCACGTCCTCATGACGAAGTACTGCTGACTCGGCCTCTGTGTTCTCTGCAGAGTAAAGAAAACTGCATTAAGCAACACACTCACATGCACTTCAATTATGTTCACAGACTTTTCTTTATTACTATTATTTCAAATAGCCCATCACCCACTGCATAATGAAAATCTTTTTGTAAAAGTCACCATGGTGTCCCACGTCCTCATGACAAAGTACTGCTGACTCGGCCTCTGTGTTCTCTGCAGAGTAAAGAAAACTGCATTAAGCAACACACTCACATGCACTTCAATTATGTTCACAGACTTTTCTTTATTACTATTATTTCAAATAGCCCATCACCCACTGCATAATGAAAATCTTTTTGTAAAAGTCACCATGGTGTCCCACGTCCTCATGACAAAGTACTGCTGACTCGGCCTCTGTGTTCTCTGCAGAGTAAAGAAAACTGCATTTAGCAACACACTCACATACACTTCAATTATGTTAACAGACTTTACTTTATTACTACAGTGTATTATTTGAAATATCCCATCACCCACTGCATAATGAAAATCTTTTTGTAAAAGTCACACTACAGGTTACTCCTTCAGTAGAAATCTTTACATGTATTTCAGATTATGTTAGGGGAAAATATTTAAATTATGTAGCAGTAGCGTAAACTGCATGTATAGAAAATTGTCTGTACCGTGTGTGGGTTCAACTGCCACATCAATCTCAATCTTGAAGTCTGACATCCCAGCTGTGTCCATCATTGCCACTGGACTGTTAAGTCTGCAAATCGAGCCAAACATTAGTCACGCCTGCTAAGACTGCTAAAATATAGCAGATGATTTTACAAACAACAACAATAACAAAAAAAAACAAGGAGGAACGGCCCCGTCCTACAAAGTTGTTTCTCCAAACTTCATATTCTTTTGTCTGTTTTGTTGTTATTGTTGCCGGTTCTCCCCTCTCCAAGTTCTACCAACGACACTAGATCCTCTACGACCTCGACCGATTAGCCACGTGACTGGGGGAAAAAGGGGGAGAGAGAGAGGCAGAGATAGAGGGTAGGTGGGTGGGTGTTTAGGAGTTTAACGTCCTTTTCCACCAAAAAAGGGTGATATCAAGGACGGGGCAACGAGAAAAAGGCCAGCACAAATATTTGGCCCCAGCGGCCGGGATTCGAACTCTCGGCCCAAGCATTGAAAGTCCAACGCTCTACCATTCGGCCACCCTGGCTCCCCAGAGAGAGAGAGAGAGAGAGAGAGAGAGAGAGAGGTCAGTTCCGTGAACTAAACATTTGCCGTCAGCCTCAGGCAGGTCGTCATACAGAGAGAGAGAGATGACGTCAATTCCGTGAACTAAACTTTTGACGTCAGCCTCTAGCACTGAGATCGTCTGAGGATGCTTGTTCATGTCTTGTGATTTCCCTGTTGGCTTTGTGACTTCTTCGACTGAATTATTTTTCACATGAAATCTGGAAGATCTAGAGGGCTGATGAAATGTCAGAAGCAGTGACGATACTTGCAGATTTTGTCTGTGAACCAAACATTTGACATCAGCCTCAAGCTGCTCGTCTGTCAGGTGATACTTCTTCATATCTTGTGATTTCCTTGTTGTTTCTGTGACTTCCGTGACTGAATTAATTTTGATATAAAATCTGGAAGATCTAGAGAGCTGATGAAACGTGGACTTAAGTGTCTCGGGTTGTACTTACGAAATTGCAAAATTGGAACTTTTTTGACCAGCGCTTCTCGCAGAAACGTGAAAAAATGTGTTTATCTAAAAGCTCTGTTATTCTTAATACTAAAGCTATAATAGTGCAGTAGTTCATGTCATATGTGCATTTGGCATAAGTGACAAAAATACTGGAATGATGAGTAATTTGAAGGAGTCTTTTCATAGATATTTGGCCTTATATGCAAACCACCCCTACCTCGGAAATATTTTTCTTACACAAAACCTGTCAGAGCTACAGAGCTGTGCTACGAAAACAGGCAGTATAATTGGATGATCTTCCCAATTTCAGAAGATGAAGCCATCTGAACATTTTTTTCGAAAAAAATCGTAACGTGACCGATTTTTTAAAATCGGCGATAACTCTTCTGAAAAATGCGGCAGGCTAAAAATCGTGAAAGGTAGCTCTGGAGAAGGTGAATTCCCATTTTATCTCAAAGTAAAAAGGCCTCCAACGAGGTGGTTTAGGAGATAGCCATCATTACATCCGTCCACACACACACACACACACACACTCCCGCCAAAAAGAACGCAGCAGCATAGTGTGCACGTAAGGTGTCTATGACGCAGATTTCGTTACGTCACTGTGTGCGTGAAAGTAAGTATTGTGTGGAGAAACGTCACAGTCTTGTTTTGTATCACTGAAACTTGCTGCTGCGCGTAGCAAAATCTGCCCCGTCTCATAAAGTTGTTTCTCTATACAGAAACAACTTAAAAAGACCATCAAGGACATCTATCATAATCCTGTTTGAAGCCATGCTAGCAGTACAACTGAATGTCTAGAGAATTTGAGAAGAAAAAAATAATCAACACCTGGAACAAGTCAACTTCTGCCACCGCGCATAGTCCGCCTTGTCAATGTCATGGCCGACAAGCCACAGAAAACCTAGGCTAAGAAGCAGTGTTCCCTGTGATTTGAAAATACAAGCGTCCTTGGGATCCTCTCTCCATAATTTTGAAGCGATATGTGTGTGTGTGTGTGTGTGTGTGTGTGTGTGTGTGTGTGTGTGTGTGTGTGTGAATTGTAGTGTGTCAACCATAGCGACTCGAAAGGGCGAGGAATCGGCACGCTTACCAAATAGGGCACTATGAGAGACCAAAAACGGGGGTCCCCCGTGACGCACTGTTCTCAAACATTTTGCACGTTAATGAGCGGTCCTACTAATTACCAAAAACAACCGAAACGACCGAAAACGACTCTTAATACGGATAGAACGAGGTTAAAACATAGAAATAACAACACACAAACATGATTAAAGGTGAAAAAAAAGGCCTTAAAAAAGCTAAAAAAAAAAAAAAAGGTGATATTGCAGAAAATCACGTCCGGACCAGAGTCGCTTCCCTTGGGAGACACGTTCATTTTGTCCTGTTCTCTTGGAGTGAATAAGTACTTTTTTCCTTTTAACTAGTTCAAGGCCTCTTTTTTTCACCTTCGATAATGTTGGTGTGTTGTTATTTCTATGTTTTAACTAGGTTCTACCCATATTAAGAGTTGTTTTCGGCAGGACCCTCAATGAGCTTTGTGCGTAGAAATCCGCACACCTGTGCATAATCAGGAACACTGCGGAATCAGTTCATCCCCCCCCCCCTCCCATTTCGTGTGTTTGAACACCTCACTGTTAATCGAGAACGCTCTTTCGTGTCATCAAATGCGCTTTATGTTGTACAAGTATCTGTGTTTCTGCGCCAAGTCAAACTCACCTGACATCAAATAGGACTATAGGTTTACTCTGAATGAGTTTTACAAAACGCTGAAAACAGTATCACTGACACAGCACCATTAAAGAGAAACGATGATGTTATCTGCAACAATAACTAAAAAACTAAACAAGAACAGCGACAGATCAGGCACACACCGGCCGCCCGATGGAGCGTGACTCTCGTTCTGTGCGCAGCCATCTTATTCCACACAAAGGGAAGTAATGCTACGACATCCTGTGAACTCGGCCTTCGGTCCATCAACTCACCCCATGGCCATAGTCAACTCGGCCCCCGTAAGGGTTAACTCAGACCGTCCTCCATACCAACTCGGCCCACCAACTCGGCTCAATCCGCGGCTTTACTGACAGCCGAGTCTGGGCAGACTCGAGTGTTGGTCAGTTATGGCAGGGTTCACTGGCAGACTAAGTTTTTCTTTTTGACTTGGCCGAGCTGGTTATGACAGTCAATAGGAGGCTTCTTTTTTTTCTTCTTCTTCTCAAGTTCTTCTTTCCCACGACCGTCGGTCTGGGCCGTGGGGTGGGTGGGTGTTTGGGAGTTTAACGTCCTTTTCCACCACATAAGGGTAATATCAAAGACGGGGCAACGAGAAAAAAGGCTAGCACAAATATTGGGCCCCAGCCGGGATTCAAACTCACAACCCGAGCATTGAAAGTCCAACGCTCTACTTGGAATGCCTCCGAGCTACTTATCCAATCATTTTGGGAGAACGGCTCAGTGATATGGTGTGTGGAATGTTTCATTGTTGGTTGACTGGTTGTTTTTTTTGTTTTTGTTTTTTTTTATTTTTTACCTCATACATGCAGTGTACGTTGAGAAACAGACACAGCTCTGGCTCCATACTCACGAAACGTAACACTGAACATTCTGGACACAAAACACGACAAAGTAAACACTACACACTTTATTCAGTTTGCGCATTACAGAGTGCAATCCTCCCCACCCCACCCCCACCCTCAAATACACACAGACACACACACACACACACATCTCTCGCCCTACATCACAGTATATATGTAAATACGTTCTGCAGTTTCTGCCTTCAAAATTGCTTCTTGCTAAAACATGTCCATCAATCTCTACTTTTAATGGTTTCTCCCCTGTGTACACATCTGAACCTTAAGATGGCTAGACTAGTTAAAAAATTGTCTACATGCATATCATTTAAACTGCTTTCCCTTGTCTGAGTATGCATGTGTACATTTTGATTATCAAAATGGCAAAAATGCACCACACTTCGAACATTCAAATGGTTTTTCCCGTGTACATGTAACCATGTGCATATATTATTAAGGTGTAAAATTGATTCTTCCATACACCCTACATGTACATGGCTTCTCACATGTGTGTGTATGCATGTGAACACTTAGACCAATTAAACATTCCCCACACTCTGAACATTCGAATGGTTATTCTCCTGTGTCTGTGTACACAGTTTTTTGTGTTTGTTTTTTGTTGTTGTTGTTTTCCTTCAGATCAATGTAAAATCAACTGAATATTCTGCACACCCTACATGTAAATGGTTTCTCCCATGTGTGCACACCAATGTTATTCTTCAAAGTGCTAGAGAGTATATGAACATTTAAATGGATTCTCTTCTGTGTGTGTACACCTAGGTTATTAGAATGACAAAAACATGTCCCACACTCTGAACATGCATTCATATGCTTTCCCCCTTGATGTATGTATGCATGTGTATTTTTAGGGTGTTAGAGTGACCCGATGATATCCCTCACATATGACAATAAATGACTGTTCTGTGTGTAAAGTGTCGCTTGAGGTAGTCAGATCGACTGCCAGATTGTCTAAATTTTGTACACTAAAATGGTTTCTTCCCTGTGTGTGTACGAATGTGTCTCTTGAGATTGGAGGACCGACTAAAACATTGTCCACAATCTGTACATTCAAATGGTTTCTCTCCTGTGTGTGTACGAATGTGTTTCTTCAGAGTGGAGGAACGAGGAAAACATTGTCCACATTCTGTACATTGAAATGGTTTCTCCCCTGTGTGTGTACGCATGTGACCTTTGAGAATGGAGGACTCACTGAATGCTTGACCACATTCTGCACACTCAAATGGTTTCTCCCCTGTGTGAGCACGCATGTGTACCTCGAGATGGCTAAACCGTCTGAAACATCGTCTACATTCAATACACATAAATGGTTTCTCCCCTGTGTGTGTACGAATGTGGCACTTGAGATTGGAGGACTGACTGAAACACTTTCCACATTCTGTACATTCAAATGGTTTCTCCCCTGTGTGTGTACGAATGTGTTTCTTGAGAGTGGAGGAATAACTAAAACATTGTCCACACTCTGTACATTGAAATGGTTTCTCCCCTGTGTGTGTACGCATGTGATCTTTGAGATGGAAAGAATAACTGAATGCTTGACTACATTCTGCACACTCAAATGGTTTCTCCCGTGTGTGAGCACGCATGTGTACCTTGAGATGGCTAGGTCGTCTAAAACATTGTCTACATTCAGTACACATAAATGGTTTCTCCACTGTGTGTGTACGCATGTGACGCTTGACATTGAAGGAATGGCTGACAGCTATTCCACTTTCTGTACATCCAAACGGTTTCTCTTCTGTGTGTGTACGCATGTGTCTCTTGAAATCACCTGATCGACTGAACGATTTTCCACATTCTGTACATTTAAATGGTTTCTCCCATGTGTGCGTAAGCATGTGATTCTTGAGACTGGATGATTTTCTAAAAGATTTTCCACATTCTTTACAATTAAGTGGTTTCTCCACTGTGTGTTCACGCATGTGTCCCTTTGGATGGCCAGATCGACTAAAAGATTGTTTATATTCTTTACATTTAAGTGGTTTCTCCTCTGTATGTGTATGCATGTGTCTCTTGAGATTGTGAGATCGACAGAAACATTTTCCACATTCTGCACACTTAAATGGTTTCTCCCCTGTGTGTGTACACATGTGTTTCTTCAGACTGGATGATTCACTAAACCTTTTTCCACATTTTGTACATTGAAATGGTTTCCCCAATGCGTGTGTCTGTGTTAGTGTTTTTACAGTAGGAGGGTCTGAAAACATCACACAGTTCGCACTGGCACAATATGTATAGTCCGGCACAATTACTGATGAAATGCCAACACCGGGCTCCTGCTTCACGTTAGGGTCTGGTTCAATCCCACAGTCTTCACTGACACCATGAACTGGTAAAACCCTGGCCACTGCTACATCTGGTTCTTGCTTGATGTCGGCGAGTGGTTTAGTCTCACTGTCCACACTCACACCATATCCCGGTACAACACCTTGTGTGCTGCTCACTGACTCCTGTTTAACTCGAAGACAGTCTGTAGCTGTTGTACAAGTGTTGACTGGATCTGTCATCACACTGCCAGGAACATGACAATGTGTTTCTACTTTAATCTCATGACAGCTGATGTGTGTATCTCTGTCTGTGTGATCACCATGGTGGTCCTCGTCCGTATGACCGTGTTCTGCTGACTCGATCACTGTGTTGTTTGTGGAGAGGAAAAAATGGGTTAAAGCAACGCGCTCACATGCACTCAACTATACAGATCTAGCTAGAGAAACCCTTCCTTCATTTTCACTTTGAATTGTACGTCAACCGTGGCCTTTGTTATATTTCCCCCTTTTACATTGTCCTGTCTTTGAATTAAATATACATGGTGGAAGCAGATGTTAAACTCTAAAACACCCAACTACCCACCCTGCCAGCTTAGGTGACCGCATCCAGGGCAGAAATTTCCTCCTCTAACTTCTCTTCCCTCATGTGGTAGCTCCATCAGTCCAGCTATTGTCCCACAGTGTACCCATGCATGCAGGCCAATTTTTTTTTTTTTTTTAATTGAAAAAAAAAAAAAAAAAAAAAAGAGGAGATCTATAAGAGCATGTATCTTTTGAGCGGGGACGTTAAACCCTAGCTTACCTACCTACCTACCTCTTGTGGGCGGGGACGTTAAACCCTACCTTACCTACCTACCTCTTGTGGGAGGGGAGGTTAAACACTACCTTACCTACCCGCCTCTTTTGGCCGTGAATGTTAAACGCTAGCTTACCCACCTACCTATCTCTTGTGCCGGGGACATTAAACCCTAGCTTATCTACCTACCTATCTCTTGTGGACAGGGACGTTAAGCCCTAGCTTTTTTTTTTTTTTTTTGCTGTCCCAACTCTTTGCCAGCTCCAGTGGTGTTCCTCCCAGGTCATGGGTGGAACCCACGGAGGACTCGAAAGCCGGGACAATTTCTATTATGCATGATGATGGAGATGAGGATGATAGTAAGATGATGCTATGGAGGTCCATGTGGTTTGGGACTGCGGGACAGGGCCGCATTCCACGCTTCCTGTCATAAATATCCCGGCATTAACCAGGCCCGGGAACTACGGCACCTGCGGTGCCGGCCGTGTAATCATCCACATCATACGACGTGTCATACTAAGGGAAGCACCCCCAAAGTCGCACCCGTAAAGTGGGTGAATCTCGGCTGTGTGGCAACAGCCTCCCCATTGGGCCCATAGCACACCCGCTCTGGGTAGGAGCCGACCTAGGTAGGAAAAATCCCGCTTGTCTCTGCTGGGACTCGAACCCGGGTCTCCCGGTCCATGGTCCGAAGTGCTAACCACTACACTACGGGGGCCGGTCAAGCCCTAGCTTACCTACCTACCTATCTCTTGTGGGCAGGGACGGTAAACCCTACCTTAGCTACCCCCACCCAACATACACGCACACGCCTCTCTCTCTCTCCCTACCTTAGTATATCTCTTATTAAAATTGCTTGTTGCTAAAACATGCCCATCACTCTGTACATATAAACGGTTTCTCCACCGTGTGTGTACACACATGAAGCTTAAGATGGCTACACTGTCTACACGCAATGCCTTTTCCCCTCTGTGTGTGTGCATGTGTTCACGTTGACTATTAAAATCACTAAAACATGCCCGACACTCCTTTGTGCGTACACTTAGATTATTAGATGACGAAAGCTTTCCCCATACTCTGATGTACATTCATATGGTTTCTCCACTGTGTGTGTGTATGCATACACAATAATCTTTAGGTGTTAGAGCGACTGAATGATACCCGACACCACTGGCAAATAAATAGTTGTCCTTATGTGTGTGTACGCATGTGATGCCTTAGGTGGTCAGGTCGACTGAAAGATCGTCTACATTCTGTACACTGAAATGGAACATTCAAAGTGAAATAACGCAAGGGTCTCTCTTGCAAGGTCCTAATTATTACTGTCATTCATCGAGCTAAATTTTGTGCTTCCCAATTTTTGTAGTTCCCTGAGAAAATACCACCCTCAAAGTTTGTTACAGAGGGCTATGAAAAAGCAACTTTAACAACACCACCATAAAAATCTGTGTAGTTTTAGTGCCTGTGAATGCGTTGCTTTAACATTTTTCTTTTCTCCATAAACACAGCTATTGAGTCAGCAGAAGATGGTCATGAGGACGAGGGACACCATGGTGATCATACAGACAGAGTTACACATATCAAATGTCATCAGATAAACCTTGAAGCACATGTTCCTGGCAGTGTGAAGACAGATTCAGCCAACACTTGTACAACAGAAAGAGACTGAGAGCCAACACTTGTACAACAGAAAGAGACTGTCTTCGAGCTGAACAGGAGCCAGTGAGCGTCACACAAGGTGTTGTACCGGGATATGGTGTGAGTGTGGACAGTGAGACTAAATCACTAAGTCTGCTCCAATCCCACAGTCTACACCAACACCATTCAATGCAGGCATGAAACCAACCTCTGGCTCCTGTTTGATGTTAAGCCTAAGGTCTGCGTCAATCCCAGAGTCTGCACTGGCATCAGCTGGAAAAGCCCTGTCCGCTGCTAGATCTGGTTCTTGCTTGATGCTGACGAGTGGCGAGATCTCACTCTCCACACTCACACCATATCCCAGTACACCATCATGTTTGCCGCTCACTGTCTCCTGTTTAACCCGAAGACCGTCTGTTTCACTCTGCCAGGTACATGTGCTTCAAGGGTTATGACTTTATCTGATGACAGTTGATATATATGTGTATCTCTGTCTGTATGATCACCATGGTGTCCCATGTCCTCATGATGAAGTACTGCTGACTCGGCCTCTGTGTTCTCTGCAGAGTAAGGAAAACTGCTTTTAGCAACACACTCACAAAGTCACATGCACTTCAATTATGTTAACAGACTTTACTTTATTACTACAGTGTATTATTTGAAATAGCCCATCGCCCACTGCATAATGAAAATCTTTTTGTAAAAGTCACCATGGTGTCCCACGTCCTCATGACGAAGTACTGCTGACTCGGCCTCTGTGTTCTCTGCAGAGTAAGGAAAACTGCATTTAGCAACACACTCGCACACACTTCAATTATGTTAACAGACTTTACTTTATTACTACAGTGTATTATTTGAAATAGCCCATCGCCCACTGCATAATGAAAATCTTTTTGTAAAAGTCACACTACAGGTTGCTCCTTCTACAGCAGTAGAAATCTTTACATGTATTTCAGAAGATTATGTTAGGGGAAAATATTTTAATTATATGGCAGTAGCGTAAACTGCTCATGTATAGAAAATTGTCTGTACCGTGTGTGGGTTCAGCTGCCACATCAATCTCAATCTCGAACTCTGACATCCCAGCTGTGTCCATCATTGCCATTGGACTGTTAAGTCTGCAAATCGACCCAAACATTAGTCACGCCTGCTAAGACTGCTAAAATATAGCAGATGATTTTAAAAACAACTACAATAACAACAAAAAAAGACCATCAAGGACATCTGTCATAATCCTGTTTGAAGCCCTGCTAGCAGTACAACTGAATGTCTAGAGAATTTGAGAAGAAGAAAAAAATCAAAACCTGGAACAAGTCAACTTCTGCCACCGCGCATAGTCCGCCTTGTCAATGTCATGGCCGACAAGCCACAGAAAACCTAAGCTAAGAAGCAGTGTTCCCTGTGATTTGAAAATACAAGCGTCCTTGGGATCCTCTCTCCATAATTTTGAAGGTCCTTTGTAAATTTTAAAAAGTCTGAAAGTCAAAACCATTTGTTGCTGTTTACAAAAGCATTCAAGACAAGTAGGAGCGATGTGTGTGTGTGTGTGTGTGTGTGTGTGTGTGTGTGTGTGTCTGTGTCTGTGTGTGTGTGTGTGTGTGTGTGAATTGTAGTGTGTCAGCCATAAGGACTTGAAAGGGCGAGGAATCCGCACGCTCACCAAATAGGGCATTATGAGAGACCAAAAACGAGACGATGATGTTATCTGCAACAATAACTAAAACACAAAACTAAACAAGAACAGCGACAGATCAGGCACACACTGGCCGCCCGATGGAGACAGCGTGACTCGTTCTACGCGCAGCCATCTTATTCCACACAAAGGGAAGCAATGCTACGGCATCCTGTGAACTCGGCCTTCGGTCCATCAACTCACCCCATGGCCATAGTCAACTCGGCCCCCGTAAGGGTTAACTCAGACCGTCCTCCATAACAACTCGGCCCACCAACTCGGCTCAATTCGTGGCTTCACTGACAGCTGAGTCTGGGCAGACTCAAGTGTTGGTCAGTTATGGCAGGGTTCACTGGCAGACTAACTTTTTTCTTTTTGACTTGGCCGAGCTGGTTATGACAGTCATTAGGAGGCTTCTTTTTTTTTCTTCTTCTTCTCGAGTTCTTCTTTCCCACGACCGTCGGTCTGGGTCGTGGGGTGGGTGGGTGTTTGGGAGTTTAACGTCCTTTTCCACCACATAAGGGTAATATCAAAGACGGGGCAACGAGAAAAAAGGCTAGCACAAATATTGGGCCCCAGCCGGGATTCAAACTCACGACCCGAGCATTGAAAGTCCAACGCTCTACTTGGAATGCCTCCGAGCTACTTACCCAACCATTTTGGGAGAACGGCTCAGTGATATGGTGTTGTGTGGAATGTTTCATGGTTGGTTGACTGGTAGATTTTTTATTTTTTATTTTTTACCTCATACATGCAGTGTACGTTGAGAAACAGACACAGCTCTGGCTCCATACACACGAAACGTAACACTGTACAATCTGGATACAAAACACGACAAAGTGAACACTACACACTTTATTCAGTTTGCGCATTACAGAGTGCAATCCTACCCACCCCACCCCCACCCTCAAACACACACACACACACACACACGCACACACGCACGCACACACACACATCTCTCACCCTACATCACAGTATATATGTAAATACTTTCTGCAGTTTCTGCCTTCAAAATTGCTTGAGCTAAAACATGTCCATCAATCTCTACTTTTAATGGTTTCTCCCCTGTGTACACACGTGAACCTTAAGATGGCTAGACTAGTTAAAAAATTGTCTACATGCATATCATTTAAACTGTTTTCCCTTGTGTGAGTATGCATGTGTACATTGTGATTATTAAAATGGCAAAAATGCACCACACTTCGAACATTCAAATGGTTTCTCCTGTGTACATGTACCCATGTGCATATTATTAAGGTGTGTACAATTGATTCTTCCATACACCCTACATGTACATGGCTTCTCACATGTGTGTGTATGCATGTGAACACTTAGACCAATAAAACATTCCCCACACTCTGAACATTCGAATGGTTATTCTCCTGTGTCTGTGTACACAGTTTTTTGTGTTTGTTTTTGGGTTTTTTTGTTGTTGTTGTTTTGGGTTTTTTTCTTGTTGTTGTTTTTTTTATTTAAGATCAATGTAAAATCAACTTAATATTATGCACACCTTACACATAAACGGTTTCTCCCATGTGTGCACACCAATGTTATTCTTAAAAGTGCTAGAGATTATATGAACATTTAAATGGTTTCTCTTCTGTGTGTGTACACCTAGATTATTAGAATGACAAAAACAAGTCCCACACTCTGAACATGCATTCATATGCTTCATATTCCCCCTAGATGTATGTATGCATGTGTATTTTCAGGGTGTTAGAGTGACCCAATGATATCCCTCACATATGACAATAAATGACTGTTCTCCTGTGTGTAAACGTGTCGCTTGAGGTAGTCAGATAGACTGACAGATTGTCTAAATTTTGTACACTAAAATGGTTTCTTCCATGTGTGTGTACGAATGTGTCTCTTGAGACTGGAGGAATGACTAAAACATCGTCCACATTCTGTACATTCAAATGGTTTCTCTCCGCTGTGTGTAAGAATGTGTTTCTTCAGAGTGGCGGAAAGACGAAAACATTGTCCACATTCTGTACATTCAAATGGTTTCTCTCCGCTGTGTGTAAGAATGTGTTTCTTGAGAGTGGATGAATGACGAAAACATTGTCCACATTCTGTACATTCAAATGGTTTATCCCCTGTGTGTGTACAAATGTGTCTCTTGAGAGTGGAGGACTGACGAAAACATTGTCCACATTCTGTACATTCAAATGGTTTCTCTTCTGTGTGTGTACGAATGTGTTTCTTGAGAGCGGAGGAATGACGAAAACATCGTCCACATTCTGTACATTCATATGGTTTCTCTCCTGTGTGTGTACGCATGTGTCTCTTGAGATGGGACGACCGACTGAATGCTCGACTACATTCTGTACATTCAAATGGTTTCTCTTCTCTGTGTGTACGAATGCGTTTCTTGAGAGTGGAGGAATGACGAAAACATCGTCCACATTCTGTACATTCATATGGTTTCTCTCCTCTGTGTGTACGCAAGTCTCTTGAGATAGGACGACCGACTGAATGCTCGGCTACATTCTGCACACTCAAATTGTTTATCTCCTGTGTGAGTACGCATGTGAGCCTCGAGATGGCTAGATCGTCTAAAACATTGTCCACATTCTGTACATTCAAATGGTTTCTCCCCTGTGTGTATACGCATGTGATTTTTTAGATGGGAAGAATAAATGAATGCTTGACTACATTCTGCACACTTAAATGGTTTCTCCCCTGTGTGAACACGCATGTGAGCCTCGAGATGGCTATACTGTCTGAAACATTGTCTATATTTAGTACACTTGAATGGTTTCTTCCCTGTCTGTGTACGCGTGTGACGCTTGAGATTGGAGGAATGGCTGAAAGCTTTGCTACAATCTGTACGTCCAAACGGTTTCTCTTCTCTGTGTGTACGCATGTGTCTCTTGAGATCACCTGATCGACTGAACAATTTTCCACATTTTGTACATTTAAATGGTTTTTCCCCTGTGTGTGGATGCACGTGAGTCTTGAGACTGGATGATTGACTAAAATATTTTGCACTTCCCTTACATTTAAGTGGTTTCTCCTCTGTGCGTGTGCGCGCGTCTCTCTCGAGATCGCCAGATTCACTAAAAGATAGTTTACATTCTTTACATTTAAGTGGTTTCTCCTTTTGGTGTGTACGCATGTGTCTCTTGAGATCGTGAGATCGACTGAAACATTTTCCACATTCTATGCACTTAAATGGTTTCTCTTCTGTGTGGATACGCATGTGTCTCTCGAGATGATCAGATCGACTAAAAGGCTGTTTACATTGTGAACATTCATATGGTTTCTCCACTGTGTGTTTATGCATGTTTCTTCAGACTGGATGATTTACTAAAAGATTTTGCACATTCTGTACATTGAAAGGGTTTCCCCAATGCGTGTATCTGTGTGTCTGTCTTTATACTGTTAGGGTCTGGAATAATCACACAGTTCGCACTGGCACAATCTGTAGGGTCCGGCACAATTACTGATGAAATGCCAACACTGGACTCCTGCTTCATGTTAGGGTCTGGCTCAATCCCACAGTCTACACTGACACCATGTACTGGTAAAACACTGGCCACCGCTACTTCTGGTTCTTGCTTGATGCCGGCGAGTGGTTTAGTCTCACTGTCCACACTCACAACATATCCCGGTACAATACCTTGTGTGACGCTCACTGCCTTCTGTTTAACTCGAAGAGTCCATGCAGCTATTGTACAGGTGTTGACTGAATCTGCCTGTAATTTCTGCTGGATGCTAGGGTCTGGAATAATCATACAGTTTGCACTGGCACAGTCTGTATGGTCCGGCACAATTTGTAATGTAATGCTAACACTGGGCTCCTGCTTCATGTTAGGGTCTGGCTCAATCCCACAGTCTACACTGACACCATGTACTAGTAAAACCCTGGCCACTGCTACATCTGGTTCTTGCTTGATGTCGCCGAGTGGTTTAGTCTCACTGTCCACACTCACAACATATTCCGGTACAACACCTTGTGTGACGTTCACTGTCTCCTGTTTAACTCGAGGACAGTCTGTAGCTGTTGTACAGGTGTTGACTGAATCTGTCATCACACTGCCAGGAACACGTGCTTCTACATTGATCTGATGACAGCTGATGTGTGTAACTCTGTCTGTATGATCACCATGGTGCCCCTCGTCCGTATGACCGTGTTCTGCTGACTCAATCACTGTGTTGTTTGTGGAGAGGAAAAAATGGGTTAAAGCAACACACTCATAGGCACTCAAACTATACAGATTCTGTTTGGGTGATACGATCTAGCTAGAGAAACCCTTTCTTTATTCTCACTTTGAATTGTATGTGATCTGTGGCCTTTGTTATATTGCCCCCTTTTACATTGTCCCGTCTTTGAATTAAACATACATGGTGGAAGCAGATGCTAAACTCCCAAACACTCACCTACCCACCCTGCCTTCTTAGGTGACCGCACCAAGGACAAAAATTTCCTCCTCTAACTTCTCTTCTCTCATGTGGTGGCTCCATCAGTCCGGCTATTATCCCACAGTGTACTCATGTAAGCAGGACAAATTCATAAAAAAATAATAATAATAAAGAGGAGATAAGAGAATGTATGCATTTACCACTGGGCAGTTGTGCTAAGTATTGATCTTTCTCAGTCCCGTGTGTAGGTTCCCCTGCCACCTCAGTCTTAATGTCTGACATCCCAGCTGTGTCCATGGTTGGCCTTGTCAAGTCTGCAAATCAACCCACACATTAGATACACCTGCCAACACAATATGCGGGGCTTAATATCCACGACGGACATCACTTGGCATAAAACGATTTAGTTTCAAAATGTCTGATTATTTTTAAGGGACAGTCGGTGGTCTAGTGGTTAAGAGATTTGTCACCAATGCGAGAGGTCATGCAGTGGTTCGAGTCCAACTCGGGGCAAAGAATTTTTCCTTCTCGTATGTGGCACCGTTCATTCGGGCCGATCGTCGGGGGTTCTCTCCGGGGACTCCGGCTTCTTCCCCCTCTGCTTTGGAAATATTCAGCCCACCAAATTTAAAAAATAAATGCAGTTCTTCCAAAATTTAAATAGCTGAGCTGAACCTTCGCACCACGTGATTGTATTGTGTTTGTCTATTATTATTAAACAAGGCAGGCGTCATTTTCTGTCGTTTCTCGTTTCCGTGTCGTTATCTTTTTTCAGTCATCCAAGACCTGGATATGTTTATCTCATAATTCTTTAACAGAAATCGACATACATTAAGCCCGAATATTTGTATGTTTAAAGGACAGTGATCTGTCATTAAATTGCAAAAAGTCCAGTAACATATACTGGTCCGCAAAAGTTAAGGGCCGGCCCTTGTTTTCAGTAGCTTTACATATCTGTATTTATTTTACACTAACACAACGACGTTGAAAATGACTCAAGTTGGGCTACGCTGCAACTTTGCTTAGTGCTGCACGTGCCCAAACCTGTTTTGCAGACATTGCAGTTAAGCAACAGTGTTTTCAGCGGCGCCGAAAATGTTGCAAATTCACGAGAATTTTACGAAAGTTTTGTCGTTTTTAGCTGAAGAAGCAGTGCCGCTGCAGGCTTCTGGCATATTGCACGTGCATGCCATGTCCCTAGGGAACCCTGCTCAGCAAAAGTTAGACACGAATGGGTATTTAAGGGCGGCAACCAGGGCTCTCAATAAGCATGCCTCCAAGACAGAGACTTTCAACACTTGATCGTGGACGGGCGCTGGGATGGCTTCAAGATGGAACTTCCGGCCGAGAAGTCGCCAGACGGCTTGGAGTGAGCCACTCCGTCATCCAACGTCTGCACGAACGCTTCCAGGCCACCGGAAGTGCGGATGAACGGCCCCGCTCCGGACGCCCACGAGCAACGAACCGGCGCAACGACCGTTACCTTCAGCTGTTGGCGCTGCGTGACCGGACCGTCACTGCCAGGACCCTCAGAAGCAACCTGAGGACGGCCACCAACATTATCATCTCCCAGGACACCGTCGAGCGACTCCTGCACGAAGTGGACCTCCACTCAAGGGTCCCTGCCGTCCGTATACCGCTGACACCACGTCATCGCCGAGCTCGGATGGCGTTCTGCCGCAACCACCAGCGCTGGAACAGGCAGCAGTGGGACAGATTCCTATTCACCGACGAGTCTCGGTTCACTTTGTGCGAACAGTGATGCCCGGAGGCGCGTGTGGCGACGTGTAGGCGAGCGATACATCGAGAGCATCCAAGAGCACGACCGGTATGGAGGGGGGTCCGTGATGGTGTGGGGAGGCTTTCATCTCCATGGGAGGACTCCTCTGTACCTCATCCGAGGCAACCTGACCGGCGTGAGGTACAGAGATGAGATTGTCAGGCCGATCATCATCCCTACTCTGCGGGCCATGGGACGTGGCTCCTGTCTACAGGACGATAACGCCACCCCTCACCGTGCTGTGGTGGTGAGGGACTTCTTGCAGCGGCAGCAAGTGGTCCGCATGGACTGGCCAGCCCGATCCCCAGACCTGGCTCCCATTGAAAACCTGTGGGACATTCTGGGACGCCGGGTAGTGGACAATCATACCCACCCCACAGATGCTGCTCAGTTATTCCAGTTCCTGCAGCAGGAGTGGCACGCCATCCCGCAACAGATGCTGCAGAACCTTGTCCACTCGATGCGGCAACGGGTGGTGGACTGTCTGGCGGCAAATGGTGGCCACACCAGTTATTGAACTGACCGGACTTGCAACTTTTCAGAAGGGGGGCGGGGTGCTTCTGACGGATGTAAATCGAATGAATTTTGACATGTCAATGGAATTTTTGTATCAATCGATGGCTTTAATGGTAAATTAAATCATTCTATGAGTCGAAGGTGTTTTCTTGTTTTGGTTTGCTTTTGAGAGAGGAATGTTTTCCTGGCCCTTAACTTTTGCGGACCAGTATACTATTATAGGCTGGGTTTCGGGGGTAGGGCCGTAGGTGTAGGTTGAGGGAGGTGACAGAGAAGAAAGTTGTAGCCCAAGGCCCAAGACCGCGGGCTGCAAGTTTCTTCTCTGTCACCTCCCTCAAACTACACCTACGGCCCTACCCCCAAAACCAGCCTATAATAGTTTTGTTTTTATTTCCATCTCTGAAAACAAGTTTAAAACCAATATTTCGGAAACAGTTAACAGCTTCTTCCTGCAAGCTTTGTTTACAGAAGTAAATCTATGACGCGCCATTTGCACGAAAAAGACCTGAGGCCGAAGCTCGTTCAGTGTTGAACAGTATATGTATCGCCGCATTATTTGTGCGTTTGACACATACAAAACTGCTCTAAAGATGCCATCTCCGTTTATTAAACCTACCTTAATGATTAGCCTTAGTTCTTAAAGACGAGGTTTTGCGTAAAGGTGAGTTGTAAAACCAAGCTTCAGCTTTGGTGCACAGCACAACAACGGTTTGGGGCAAACGTCGCTCCAAGTGAAATCGGGGGAATGGCCGCTTCCCGCTTGAAATTTTCCCTTGGCTTCTTTGGTATAGATATGTACGTGAAACGTTTGTTTCGTTGTCTGGGCAGCTTGTCGTGTTCATCTGCGAAACGTTTGTGCCATTTCTATGCGTCCTTTTATCATTTGCTTGCTCCAGAGTTCCAACCAGTATCGCTGCGCTAACACAGCTAGGCGTACCTGCTGCTGCAGAAATGATCACAGTAGCAGACGACTACCCGTTTGGCGAATCTTTTGTTGGATCTGCGAGGTCTGTGTCCAGAAATCGGCAGAAAATCGGTCTGCGTAGGCGCATGTTGATATCTAGTGATAGCCGGTCATAAAATGATTTCAAATCAGTTACGTACCGTTTGCACGTAATCTTCGGCTGAGCTATATCCGAAACGATTTCACGGCTTCGCAGCAAGTCAGACAGTAGACGAAAGTCAAGCGCTCATCGGACCGCACCTGATTGGCTGGTTTACCGCAATGTCAAGGGAAGTGGAATTTTTTTTAAGCCTGGTAGGCTTTAGATAGGGACTCGGGCATTTCTGACGTGGGTATCGCCTTTGTTTACCAAAAGACCAACGACCCTGGAGGTATATCGAGAGCTACCGCATGGAGAACTAAAACAAGATGGCCACCAGCCCAATACGTTCTTTCCATTTAATCACCTACTGTCGTCACGGTCGTTCTTTTGTAATGCCATGTATCCGGGATGACACACACACTCTCTCTCTCTCTCTCTCTCTCTCTCTCTCTCTCTCACACACACACACACACACACACACTCTCTCTCTCTCTCTCTCTCTCACACACTCACACAGGAGTGCTCTGTGGAAAAACAACAATAAATATTAACAACAACAAAAACCACAACCAGACATACAAACCAACTCACTCAGCAACCGTGCATAGTTCACCCAGAGACATACATAACATAACATACCTGGTTCACCTTGTCAATGTCACTCTGTCAGTGAAAACGTTTCAAGCACCACAGAAGCTGCCACACACCCACACACAACGAAGCACCACAGAAGCCACAAACTAGCAGCAGTTCAGCTCAGTGCGTGTTTGAACACTCCTCCAATAAACACGCTGCTTCGTGTCTTCACGTGCATTCAGTGCTGTAGGGTAGCGACGCAAAGTCGCTTCCACTGTGACGTCACCACCAGAGGCGAAATCGGCACGTGCAGTTTGCGGTAGCGCTGTTCAGTTTCAGTCCGCAAAGACGAGCTCACCGTCCTGAACAAAGCGTTTTACTAGTGTTTACGTTTACAAGGCGCTGAAAACATAACAGCAACATGTGGTAGAGCGCGACCAAAGAGAGACGATAGTGTGAACTGCAATATCTTTTAGATTCATCTTTCAGCTTCTTAGCCCCGACTGTCTGGAATTCCCTGCCAAACCATCTCCGCCTTCAGACCTCACTGCCTGTTTAAATCGCATCTGAAAACCTATCTCTTCCGCCAAGCCTTTGATAGCTAAACCTCTGTTAAGTTTGTCTGTGTGCATCATGAGTTCGTTGCACTGCCAAATTGTATGTAAGCCAAGGGGATGTAAATAGCGTGTGCGTGCGTGCGTGCGTGTGTGTGTGTGTGTGTGTGTGTGTGTGCGTGTGTGCTTTAAGCGCAGCCGGCGAGTCCTTGGAAGTTGGAGAACGGCGCTCTGTAAAAGCCATGTATTATCGTTTATTATTACATGTATTAATTTTCAAATAAGCGAAACAGACAAGGCACACGGTAGCTTGGATCCAAAATACGCGCCATAAATACGGCGACGTGGCTCCTGTGTCGTCATCCACACCAAGGGAAGCTATTCTGGATCTGTTGAATGAAAAGTCGTTTCCCTTCCAGCAGACACAGCTGACCCAAGTCTCGCGCGCGCGCGCGCGTGTGTGTGTGTGTGTGCGCGCGCGCGCTTGTTATTTAAATGTACTGTATTAAATTTAAACTGTTGAAAAATGGGGAGGCGGGGTGTAGTATCAGTTATCCAAAAAAAAAACAAAAAAAATAAGAATACTATAAAAATATTACTATAATAATATATACTACAAAAATATTGAAATATTCGTACATTTACAAAAGAGGAGAAATGCTTTTTCAATGAATATTAGAATAACAGTTCTGCTGTTACTTCTGTGGATACAGCGGCCAGTTAAAGGTAACAGTGGCAATGGCTGTAGAGAGTAGGGTTTACAAGGCGCTGAAAACATTATATAACTTGTGACAGAGCGCGATCAAAGAGAGACGATGGTGTTATCTGCAACATCGTTAACAAAAGAGCGAAACGGACCAGGCACACAGTATCTCGGATCCAAAATACGCGCCTCAATTACAGCGGCGTGACTCGTCCTGTGCGGTCATCTGATTCCACACTAAGGAAGGCTAATTTAGGCTACTAACCACAGATACAGATTTCAAACAAACTATTCTATAAAGTGTTTTCACAATGAGGTGTACCCGATCACGGAAAATACATCACACGAGTTTATTGATTTCTACCGAAAAACTGCGAGTTTCGTTTTCGGTCGAAATCAGGACACAGGTGTTGCGTAGTTACGTTATCGGGGGCACCACGTCCGTACCTGCGATTCTTTGATTTTAAAGATGACACATCGGCGATTCAAATGCTTCAGGGAGCATCTCTGACTGAAGTGCTTCAGTTATCTTTGTCTTTCTCTTTGTCCAGTTACTCTTCTCCTTTGTGCCGTTTCGTCGTGCCAGGTTACTTCCCATATATCCTCCTCGTTTTGTCCCTTTCCCTCTTCTGTATTTGTTCTCTCTTCTCCATCTTCTCCCTCCATGTCAAAACTTATGTACCCGACCTCTGGTCTTCTCCCCCACCCCATCCCTCCCGTTCGCCTATTTCTGTTTCAGTCCAACCACTGGCCCTCTGAGTGACAGTTTCATATAACTTGGAAACTGTTTCGAGCAGTTCCGTTGCATCAAGAAACAGTTTTCGTTGACCGTGTTACTGAATCCGTAACAGCCGGTCCATCAAATCAGAGGCACCCCAGTCTGACTGGACTGAATCGTTAAACCCTAGCTTACCTGCCTACCTATCTCTTGTGCCGGGGACGTTAAACTCTAATTTACCTACCTACCTCTTGTGGGCAGGGACGTTAAACTCTAGCTTACCTACCTTACTATTCTTGGTGGGGACGTGAAACCCTAGCTAATCTAGCATTCAGTCACGAGAAACAGACACATCTCTGGCACCACAAACATGAAACGTAACACTATACATTATGGTCACAAAACACCACAAATCAAACACAACACACTTTATTCCGTTTGCGCATTACAGAGTGCCCAGCCCCCGACACCCAACATACACGCACACACCTCTCTCTCTCTCCCTACCTTAGCATATATATCTGTTATTAAAACTGCTTTTTGCTAAAACATGCCCATCACTCTGTACATATAAATGGTTTCTCCAGCGTGTGTGTACACACATGAAGCTTAAGATGGCTACACTGGTTAAAAGACTGTCTACACGCAATGCCTTTTTCCCTCTGTGTGTATGCATGTGTACACTTTAACTATTAAAATCACTAAAACATGCCCGACACTCCTGTGTGTGTGTGTGCACTTAGATTATTAGAATGACAAAAGCATTCGCCATTCTCTGATGTTCATTCAAATGGTTTCTCCACTGTGTGTGTATACATGTATAATCGTTAGGTGTTAGAGCGACTGAATGATACCCGACACCACTGGCAAATAAATAGTTGTCCTTATGTGTGTGTACGCACGTGATGCCTTAGGCAGTCAGATCGACTGAAAGATCATCTACATTCTGTA
Organism: Batillaria attramentaria; assembly: GCA_018292915.2. NCBI lineage: Eukaryota > Metazoa > Mollusca > Gastropoda > Batillariidae > Batillaria > Batillaria attramentaria. Next base: position 2,620,181 of record JACVVK020000012.1, read on the forward strand.
CACTGAAATGGTTTTTCCCCTGTGTGTCTACGAATGTGCCTCTCGAGATCGCCAAATCTACTTAAAGATGTTCCACAGTCTGCACATTTAAATGGTTTCTCCCCTGTGTGTGTACGAATGTGCTTCTTGAGACTGGAAGAATAACTGAAAGATCGGCCACACTCGTCACATTGAAATGGTTTCTCCCCTGTGTGTGTCCGTATGTGACCCTTGAGATTCTCAGATCTACTAAAACATTGTCCACATTCTGTATACTTAAATGGTATCTCCCCTGTGTGTATGAATGTGCCTCTTGAGATTGGAGGAATCAATAAAAGATCGGTCACATTCCTCACATTGAAATGGTTTCTCCCCTGTGTGTGTCTTCATATGATCCTTGAGAGTCTCAGATCTACTAAAACTTTGTCCGTATTCTGTACTTTTAAATGGTTTCACCACTGTGTGTGTACGTATGTGCTTCATGAGATTGGAGGATCGACTAAAAGACTGTCCACATTCTGCACATATAAATGCTTTCTCCCCTGTGTTAGTCTGTGTCTGTATATTCTGAGATTGACTCAGTGATGCTCCGCTAGGTGTGACACTAGCCTCTAGTTCCTGCTGGATGCTAGGGTCTGGAATAATCACACTGCTCGCACTGGCACAATCTGTATGGTCCGGCACAATTACTGATGAAATGCCAGCACTGCACTCATCCATGTTAGGGTCTGATTCAGTCCCACAGTCTACACTGACACCATGTACTGGTAAAACTCTGGCCACTGCTACATCTGGTTCTTGCGTGAAGTTGGCGAGTGGTGTAGTTTCACTGTCCACACTCACACCATATCCCGGTACAACACCTTGTGTGATTCTCACTGGCTCCTGTTCAGCTCGAAGACAGTCTCTTTCTGTTGTACAAGTGTTGGCTGAATCTGTCATCACACTGCCAGGAACATGTGCTTCAAGGTTTATCTGATGACAGTTGGTATGTGTATCTCTGTCTGTATGATCACCATGGTGTCCCTCGTCCTCATGACCAAACAGTGCTGACATAATCTCTGTGTTGGTTGTGGAGAAAACAAAACTGTGTTAAAGTAACACAATAAACAATACGGATGGTGGTGGTGGTTGTTGTGGTTGTGGTTGTTGTTGTGGTTGTGGTTGTTGTTGTTGTTAGAAAGACCCTTGCTTTATTTTCACTTTGAATTGTATTGCATGGTGCTCCTGTCTGCTTTGGGGCAGCAAAGATAACCGATAAAATTTAGCTCGATGATACCCTGCTATTTGTACAGTATTGGCCTCTTTAACACCTACCCACCCTGTCTGCGTTGGTCCGTGGCCGCACCATTTGGAAAGAATTTCTTCTCTAATTTCTCTTCTTTTCTGCGGTAGTCCCATCAGTCTGGGTATTATCCCACAATGTACTCATACAAAAAGGGGGTGGGAGTTGGGGGGGGGGGTGAGGTAGAGAGGATTAAAAGTATATATACATTTACCATTTACCAGTAGCTCTACGAGTTGATCGTTGTCTGTCGCGTGCGTAGGTCCACCTGCCACCTCCAACTCACTGCCAGGAACATGTGCTTGAAAGTTTATCTGATGACAGTTGTCATGTGTATCTCTGTCTGTATGATCACCATGGTGTCCCACACCCTCATGACCAGGTGCTGCTAACTCAATCGCTGTGTTGTTTGTGGAGAAAAGAAAAATGTTTTAAAGCAACACACTGACAGGCGCTAAAACTATACTGATTTTAGGGTGGATGGGTGCGTGGGCGTGGCTGGTTAGTTGGTTGGTTGGTTGGGGGGGGGGGGGTTGGCTGGGGGATGGATGTTGTTATTGTCAAATCAAGCATACATGATGGAAGCAGATGTCAATCTCCAAGACCCCCCCCCCCCCCCTGCTTGCTTGGGTCCGCGCCCACACCATGAGGAGAGAATTTCGCCTCTAATTTCTCGTCTCTGATGTGGTCGCCCCATCAGTCTGGGTATTTTCACACGATGTACTAATGCAATTAGCAGGCGAAACTCTTAGAAACGAAAAGGCGAAAAGGGGAAGGGAGGGGGGGGGGGGTAAAAGCATGTATACATGTACCAGTCAGCAGTAGTTCTGCGATATAAGCGTTGTATGTCCCGTGTATAGGTTCCCCTGCCACCTCAGCCATCCCAGCTGTGTCCATGACTGGCCTTGTCAAGTCTGCAGATCAACCCACACATTAGACACATCTGCCAACACAATATGCGGGGCTTCATTTCCGCAGCGGACATCGGTTGGCATCAGGCGCTTGTCTCATGATATTCTATCGTTTTCTTCCGATCCGGGACAAAACGTCTTTTTCATTCAGCCAACACACATATATGTAAATCTCCTACACATTTAGAACAGACTAACACAGACAGGAAGCCCTAATAGTTAGTTAGTTAGTTATTTAGTGCTTTACGCCGCGCAAGCTACAAAGGCTATTTCGCGGCTATGCGAGGTCCCTTTCTGCCAGGTCATTAAAAATAAAAGGGCATACAATAAAACAGGATGTAAATATATGCTAAGAATCTACTGGGTTTAAATGAGAAGTTTCTTACAAGACTTAAAATATTGAACGGACGGAGGTCAATGAAAGACTATGGATTTTGAATTAAATTTTATAAAACAGGTTTGTCTCCTTTAAGAAACTGAAGATGCTGTCAGGGGGGACATCCCTGAACAACATCTTCAATGAAGTCACGGAGAAGTACTTGTCGCGGATCTCCGCAAGGTCAACGCACGAGACTAAAAAATGCTCGACTGTGAATGGTTCGTGGCATGGAACACACCACGGGGGGTCCTCCCCCTTCAACAGATGGGAATGGGTGATGTAAGTGTGTCCAATATGCAATCGACTGAGCACTGTCTCCTCGCGCCGATTGGGTCGGCAGCGAGGGAGACTATCACAGATACTTGGAAGGATCTTGAAAAGTTTGTTCTCCGGGAGAGCAGCCCATTGGGTCTGCCACTCCTTTTGAACAAACTTTGAAACTAAAGGCTTAAAATCTGAACAGGCCATGTACTCATCCTCCACAGGGCCATCGCGGGCAGCGTTCGCAGCCCGGTCAGCGCACCTGTTTCCTCGGATGCCCACGTGACCTGGGACCCAGATAAAAACAATGTCCTTGTTGTCGGCAATCAAGGATGCATGCAGTTCATGGATCAACACCAGAAGCGGGTGATCCAATCGCCTGCCATGCAGAGCCTGGAGTGCCGACAAGGAATCAGACAGGATTAAGAAATTACACTCATTAGACTGGTACACGTGCCGAAGTGCGAGTAAAATGGCTCGCAGTTCGGCACTGTACACAGAGCTACCGTCTGCTAAGCGCCGGGTAAAAACGCGACCGTCCATGACTGCAGCAGCCCCAACACGACCATCCTCAGACTTGGACCCGTCGGTAAAAATCCGTCGGAAGCCTGGGAAGTCGGCCAGGATCTGCTGCAGACCATAAAGATAGATAGGGTCAGGGGTAGAATCCTTTTTATGTGCTGTCAGGTCCAGCCTGACCTCAGGGGTGGGAAGTGTCCAAGGAGGCGTAGCTGGAAATAAAATTTCTTCGACAGAATTGATGTCCACTCCGGCCGCCTGTAAAAGGGGTCGGACACGGAGCGACAGGGGCTTGGGCTCGTTCTTCTGTACATCATAAAGATCTTCACAAACAGGGTGGAACACACAGTAAAAAGCCGGGTTGTCCGGGTTGGCCTTCAGCTTCAGCACATAGTTAAGCATGAGACGAGTGCGACGGAGCGCCAGAGAGGGTTCACCCGCCTCAGCGTACAAACTATGTACTGGGGACGTCCTGAAGGCGCCCAGACAGACACGAAGACCCTCATGATGGACAGTGTTTATGAGTTTAAGGGTGGACTTGGAAGCAGAGCTGTAGACAATGCAACCATAGTCCAGCTTGGAACGGACAAGAGCTCGGTAGAGACGCAGCAGGACGGTACGGTCACCACCCCAGTCGGTGTGACCCACGACCCGAAGGACGTCCAGTGCCTTCATACACGAAGCTCTAAGGTACTTAATATGGCTGAGAAAGGTGAGTCGGCGGTCAAAAATAAGACCAAGGAACTTTGCCTCCTGGACGACTTTAACAGGGGAACCATTAATACTAAGAGCGGGTTCGGGAAAGACCCCGTGAAGTTTGGTGAAGTGCATGCAAACTGTTTTGGACGGTGAAAATTTAAAACCATTCTCAGCGACCCATTTCTGGACGCTGTTGATGCAAAGCTGCAGATGCCTCTCTACCCGGTGAAGCGACTTGCCTTTGACACAAAGGGCGAAGTCGTCAACGAATAGAGACGCATCTGTTCCTTTGGTTACTGATTTCACTATGTTATTTATTTTGAGGCTAAAAAGGACAGGGGAGAGGATGCTGCCCTGGGGCACACCCATCTCCTGCTCCTGGCAATCTGAAAGAGTAGAACCAACACGGACTCTAAAGGACCGGCCAGTTAAGAACTGTTCAATAAAACTAGGTAACCGACCCCGGAAGCCTATGTCATGTAAGTCACAATATGCCATACTTTCATGTAGTATCATAGGCCTTGTCGAGGTCGAAGAAGGTGGTTACAGTATGCTGCTTGTTGATAAAACCGCCCCTTATGAAGGACTCGAAGCGAACAAGATGGTCCACAGTGCTTTGGCCCTGCCTGAACCCGCACTGCAGGTCAGACAGGAGTCCTTCGGATTCAAGAACCCAAACAAGACGAGCATTGACAAGCCGCTCCATGGTCTTACAGAGACAGCTGGTCAGGGCGATAGGCCGATAATTGCCCGGATCAGAATGATCCCTCCCAGGTTTAGGAATTGGAACCACCACTGCCTCATGCCATGACGACGGGAAGACGCCAGTGGTCCAAATATGATTATAAACGGAAAGGAGGACAGAGAGAGCTTCCTCGGGAAGATGAGTTAAGAGCTGATAATGGACAGTGTCCAAACCAGCAGCAGAGTCATTACTCTTCTGTAGAGTCTGCTGAAGCCCAGCCTGACTAAACAAAGAGTTGTAAAGTTCAGGGTTTGTGGACTGGAAATTGCAGGGAGGGGATTCCTTAAGTTGTTTATATCCTCTGGAAGGAGGTGGAATAATGGTCAGAGGATGAGTTGTGCGACAGGGTTGACGCCAACAAGTCAGCAACAGCTTTCCTGTCGGTGACAAGCCTGTCACCCACTCTGAGATGGCGGATAGAAGAAGTATCAGCTTTACCTTTGATTCTGCGAATAGCCTTCCAAATTTTCTGAGAAGGGGCCTTGGATGACAGGCCAGAAACGAACTGCCTCCAAGACAGCCTCCTCTGCTGTTTATAAATAAAACGAGCTTTCGCTCGAGACTGTTTAAAGGCTAAGATGTTGGCCTGGGAGGGGCATCTGAACGCTCGTCTTTGTGCGCGCTTGCGATCTTTCTGCGCATTTTTACATTGTTGGTTGAACCATGGAATTTTAGGACCTTTGTGGATTGTCGAGGTTTTCGGGATGGCATCGTTGGCCACTTCAATCAAGATATTAGTAAAAGCGGAGGCAGGATCCTCCGAGGACATCACCGCCTCCTCGGTCAGACGTGACCGGCAAGAGGCACTAAACAAATCCCAGTTAGCCTTCTTCAGGTTCCAACGACCCACTGTTGCGTCCTCCTCGCTGCTGGCGGTCGACAGGATGACCGGGAAGTGGTCGCTGCCACACAGGTCATCGTGGACACGCCACTCAAAATCCAGGACGAGGGAAGGATCGCAGACAGACAGATCGAGGACTGAAGAAGTACCAGTTGCAGGATGAAGGTAAGTTGGAGAGCCATCGTTTAAGACGCAGAGGTCAAGCGAGGAAAAGAGGTCCTCTAGAACCTGACCCCTGTCGTTTGAGTGGTCGCTGCCCCAGAGTGGAGCATGACCGTTGAAATCCCCAAGCAGAAGAAAGGGGCGGGGGAGCTGATCTATAAGGGAGTTAAGATCTCTCGAGGAGACACGTTCGGACGGCGGCAGGTAAATGCTGCACACCGTGACAGATTTATGTAGGGAAATGCGAACAGCAATGGCTTGCAACTGGGTGTTTAGGGGAACTGGACTGTATAAAATGTCCTTGCGAATTAAAATCCCAACGCCACCATGAGGCCTCTCCGAAGAGGACCCCTGGTGGACGAAATTAAAACCAGTAAAAGATGCGGGGGATGACTCCTGGAGAAAGGTCTCCTGAAGGGCCACCACACCCGGCTTTAATGAATTAGCTAAAATTTTAAGCTCTTCAAAGTTAGCCCGAAAACCTCGACAATTCCATTGTATTACAGTAGCCATTAAAAGATATGGAAGAATAAAAACCGCACAAAGCAGCGACGGCTATGTGACGGCTGGTGTCTTGGAAGGGGACACAAGGGGCGATGGGGGCAGAGGGCGGTCCTCAATTGTGACCACCTCCATGTCCTCAAGGACACTAAAGGGGTTGGTCACCTCGACTCCCTTGTCTCCCTTCTGGATCCGAGCTGAAAGCGGACCCCACGGTTTTTTATTTTTGCCTTTTTTCCCAGATGGTTTGGGGGGAACAGGGGGGCAGGGGGCGGAGGCGCGCTGGGACTGAGGTCCCGACCCCGCGCCCTGGGTCGAGGACTTTGCGGTGCCAGGGGTCCCCGACGGCGGCCTGGCACCCTGGGCCGCGGGACTGGCAATGACCACCTTGGAGGTGGTCACAACGTTCAATGATGACTTTGATGGACTGGCTGACTTGGACTGACTGGCTGACTTGGACTGACTGGCTGACTTGGACTGACTGGCTGGCTGAACAGCAGGGGGCTTGGCCTGAAAGGTGAAAGGTAGGGGAGGGGTGTCTGTCTGACAGGCCACCTCCTTCCCCTGGGGTTTAGAAGAGAGAGCAGCAGAATAAGAGATGGATGTGGATGTGGATGATGTGTTCGAAGTGGAAGAGGTGGCCGAGGAACCAGACGCAATCCGGCGAGCTTCAGGGAAGGAGACCTTCTGCTCGACACGGATGCGCTGGATAGTGCATTCCTCTTTCCACTTCGGACACTCTTTAGAGGAAGAGGGGTGAGAGCCTTTGCAATTGACGCAGGTGGGCGACGAGCTGCAGTCCTTGTCGTCATGATCCTTCCCTCCGCACTTTGCGCAGGTGGGGTCATTTCGACAGGACGCCTGCCCGTGCCCGAACCTTTGGCACTTGAAGCAGCGAAGAGGCAACGGAATGAAGGCCTTAACCTTCACCCAGTAGAAGCCTGCCCACAGCTTCTCTGGTGCCGTTGGCTGGCCAAATGTCAAAATGATGGTACCAGTTTTAAAAACTTTTGCATGAGTTACTGCCTGTGTTTTAAGGGTGCGGATGAGCTCCGCCTCCCCCAAGTCCGCCAGCGCCTCGTCACGGATCACTCCCCGAGAGATGTTGAGTGATCTGTGGGGAGAAACAGTAACGGGATAATCCCCGATCTTCTGCAGCTGCAAAAGACTATTTGAGTGGGCTTTACGCCTACACTCCACCAGGAGGTCCCCTGAACGAAGCCGCGAGGCATCAGGCCTCCCTGTGCAGCTCCGCAGGGTCTCTCCCACGAGGAAGGGGTGTAGGCGCGCAGCCTTCTTGCCCTCTGCCGTGCAGTGAACAATCAAAAAACGAGGCCAAGTTTCAACAGACTGGGACTGGGACTGTGGTTGGGACTGGGAAGCAGGACAAGGAGCTTCTGTCTCTGAGTCACTGTCAACTTCAAAGTCAACACGCTTGACTCTCTTGCGGTTCCGTGCAAATGTATTTGTATTTGTGTGTGCCATGGTATTGGTTGCATGATTCATCCTCCGGGGTCCCCAGCCGCCACCGACTCCAACAAGGGGATGCGCGTAATGTCAGCGGGTTTCCAGCTGACGCGCACCAGGGCTGCCCAGAAGATATACTCGGAGGAGAACCCCCGATTGACCCGTTAAGCCACCGCCTTCTACTACACTACCCGGGAGAGAGGACCGCTGTCGTATGACACCAGAACCGGTAACAAAAGACCATCGCATGGTGTCCAGCGTCTAACTAACTACTAGGAAGTGCAGTAGGGCAGGACGTGACCAGAGCCGATTGACTAGGCCGGGCCGCCTAGCCTCCTGTCTAGGAGAATTCAAGGCCAAAGCAGCGTGTTGGCACTACAGGGCGCGACCTGTAGGAGGCCTCAGCTGCCAGGATCCTCTCCTCCTCCGACACAGGTCGCGGAGCACGGCAAACACTCCGGATCTTAAAAAGACCACAGCAAGGAAAGGACATGAGCTGCACGACTAAAATGGGCCGTGCAGTAAACAGAAAAGGCTATTGTAAAATATATAGGCCTGCAGGACTAAAATGGGCCCTGCAGGTTAGTGTATAGGGACCAGTCTAACAGTGTAGAATATCTTCTACGAAAATGGTGTCAGAACTGGGCGAGTGTTTAAACCAGAAAGAACTGTATATCATATCTGATATCACCAGTCTTCTCCGGACAAGATGGCAACTCTTAGCTGGACCCTCGCCTGCGGCCTGTCTGGTATGGGTAACCCTATCCAGCATAGCCCACAGGGTCAACGGGCCACATACGCCCCCCACCACGAGAAGGTGGTTGCCCCCGGGGGGCGGAAGCCCTAATAAATGTATGTGTAAAGGACAGTGATCTGTAATTAAATCGTGCAAGTCCAGTAACAATTTTACTATTACCTAAGAGGAGTGTTCTGGGTGGGTGGGGTTTGGGGGTTTAACGTCCTTTTCCACCACATAGGGTGATATCAAAGACGGGGCAACGATGAAAAAAAGCCAGCACAAATATTTGGCCCCAGCCGGGATCGAACAGGAGTGTTCAGGGGGAAAACAACAACAACAAGTACACTAAAACAAAACAAACTCACTCAGCAATCGTGCAAAGTTCACCCAGAGACATACATCAGATCTCTGCATCACTTTGTCAACGTCACTCTGTCAGTGACAAAGTTTCAAGCACCATGGAAGCCACAAGAAACCCTCTAATTATGTAGCAGTTCAACTCAGTGCGTGTTTGAACACTGCTCTAATAAAACGCTGTTTCGTGTCTTCGCGTGCATCTAGTGCTGTACGGTAGCGCCACGAAGCTCGCTTCCACTGTGACGTCACCACCAGAGGCAAAATCGGCACGTGCAGTTCGCAGTAGCGCTGTTTCATTTTTAGTCCGCAAAGACAAACTCACAGTCCTGAACAAAGCGTTTTACTGGGGTTTACAGGGCGCTGAAAACATTACCATAACTTGTGGTAGAGCGCGATCAAAGAGAGAAGATGGTGTTAACTGCAACATCTTTGATTTTCAAATAAAATAGCGAAACCGACCAGGCACACGGTAGCTTGGAACCGAAATACGCGCCACAAATACGGCGGCGTGGCTCCTGTGCGTTCATGTGTATTCCACATCAAGGGAAATTATTCTGCATCTGTTGAATGAAAAGTTGTTTCCCTTCCAGCAGACACAGCTGACCACGGTCTCTGTACGTGCGCGCGCGTGTGTGTGTGTGTGTGAACAAAATGACTTTTTTCTATGAATACTAGACCCGTTTTCACGAAGTACTGCGCACGTTACTTTTCAAGAATAATGAACTATTCGTACATTTACAAAACATAAGAAAATGCTTTTTCAGTTAATACTAGAATGACAGTTCTGCTGCTACAACTGTGAATACAGCGGTCAGTTAAAGGTAACAGTGGCAATGACGGTAGAGTGTGACCCCCCAGTACTGTTTTTGTGTGTTGCTTAGAATGCTCGGAGCTACTTACCAAACCATTTTGGGAGAACGGCTCAGTAACATGGTGTTGTCTAGACGGTTTCATGGTTGGATGACTGGTAGATTTTTGTTGTTGCTATTTATGTTTTTTGTTGTTATCTTGTTTTTTGTTTTGTTTTGTTAGTTTGGTTTTTGTGTGTGTGTTTTTTGGGTTTTTTTTTTTTTTTAGGGGGGGGGGGGAGGGTGGTTTGTTGATGTAGTTTTTTTAAACCTCCTACAATGCAGTGTACGTTGACAGACGGACACAGCTCTGGCTCCATACACACGAAACGTAACTGTACATTCTGGACACAAAACACAACAAAGTACACACTACACACTTTATCCAGTTTGCGCATTACAGAGTGCAATCCCCCCACCCCCACCCCCCAAATACACACACACACACATCTCTCGCCCAACATCACAGTATATATATGTAAATACTTTCTGCAGTTTCTGCCTTCAAAATTGCTTCTTGCTGAAACATGTCCATCACTCTCTACATATAAATGGTTTCTTCCCTGACTGTGTACACACGTGAACCTTAAAATGGCTAGACTAGTTAAAAGATTGTCTACATGTATATATTTAAAATGTTTTCCCCTGTGTGAGTATGCATGTGTACACTTCCATTATTCAAATGAGGAAAATGCACCACACTTTGAACATTCAAATGGTTATTCTCCTGTGTCTGTGTACACGTGTGGTTTTTTATGTTGTTTCTCTACACACACTCTCTCTCTCTCTTCCCCCCCCCCTCCCCCACCGGACCCCACCCCCAGTCACGTGGCTAATCGGTCGAGGTCGTAGAGGATCTAGTGTCATTGGTAGAACTTGGAGAGGGGAGAACCGGCAACAATAATAACAAAACAGACAAAATAAAATGAAATTTGGAGAAACAACTTTGTAGGACGGGGCCGTTCCTCCTTGTTTTTTTGGGGTTTTTTTTTTTGTAAAGATCAATGTATGATCAACTGAATATCCTGCACACCCTACATGTAAATGGTTTCTCCCATGTGTGCACACCAATGTTATTCTTAAAAGTGCTATAGAGTATATGAACATTTAAATGGATTCTCTTCTGTGTGTGTACACCTAGATTATTAGAATGACAAAAACATGTCCCCACTCTGAACATGCATTCACATGCTTTCCCCCTTGATGTATGTATGCATGTGTATTTTTAAGGTGTTAGAGTGACCCGATGATATCCCTCACATATGACAATAAATGACTGTTCTCCTGTGTGTAACGTGTCGCTTAAGGTAGTCAGATTGTCTAAATTTTGTACACTAAAATGGTTTCTTCCCTGTGTGTGTACGAATGTGTCTATTGAGAGTGGAGGACTGACTAAAACATTGTCCACAATCTGTACATTGAAATGGTTTTTCCCCTGTGTGTGTACGCATGTGACTTTTGAGATGGGAAGAATAACTGAATGCTTGACTACATTCTGCACACTCAAATGGTTTCTCCCCTGTGTGTGTATGCATGTGATTCTTGAGACTGGATGATTTTCTAAAAGATTTTCCACATTCTTTACAATTAAGTGGTTTCTCCTCTGTGTGTGTACGCATGTGTCCCTTGAGATGGTTAGATCGACTAAAACATCGATTACATTCTTTACATTGAAGTGGTTTCTTCTCTGTGTGTGTATGCATATGTCTCTTGAGACTGTGAGATCGACTGAAACATTTTCCACATTCTACACACTTAAATGGTTTCTCCCCTGTGTGTGTACGCATGTGATCTTTGAGATGGGAAGAATAACTGAAAGCTTGACTACATTCTGCACACTCAAATGGTTTCTCCCCTGTGTGAGAACGCATGTGAACCTCGAGATGGCTAGGCCGACTGAAACATCGTCTACATTCAGTACACATAAATGGTTTCTCCCCTGTGTGTGTAAGAATGTGAAGCTTGAGATTGGAGAACTGACTAAAACACTTTCCACATTCTGTACATTCAAATGGTTTCTCCCTTGTGTGTGTACGAATGTGTTTCTTGAGAGTAGAGGAACGACAAAAACATTGTCCACATTCTGTACATTGAAATGGTTTCTCCTCTGTGTGTGTACGCATATGAACTTTGAGAATGGAAGACTGACTGAATGCTTGACCACATTCTGCACACTCAAATGGTTTCTCCCCAGTGTGAGCACGCATGTGTCCCTTGAGATGGCCAGATCGACTAAAAGATTGTTTACATTCTTTACATTTAAATGGTTTCTCCTTTGTATGTGTATCCATGTGTCTCTTGAGACTGTGAGATCGACTGAAACATTTTCCACATTCTACACACTTAAATGGTTTCTCCCCTGTGTGTGTACGCATGTGATCTTTGAGATGGGTAGAATGACCGAATGCTTGACTACATTCTGCACACTCAAATGGTTTCTCCCCTGTGTGAGCACGCATGTGAACCTCGAGATGGCTAAACCGTCTGAAACATTGTCTACATTTAGTACACATAAACGGTTTCTCCCCTGTGTGTGTATGAATGTGGCACTTGAGATTGTAGAACTGACTAAAACACTTTCCACATTCTGTACATTCAAATGGTGCCTCTGCTACATCCGTTTCTTGCGTGATGATGGCGAGTGGTTTAGTCTCACTGTCCACACTCACACCACATCCCGGTACAACACCTTGTGTGCTGCTCACTGACTCCTGTTTAACTCGAAGACAGTCTGTAGCTGCTGTACAAGTGTTGACTGGATCTGTCATCACACTGCCAGGAACATGACATTGTATTTCTACTTTAATCTGATGACAGCTGATGTGTGTATCTCTGTCTGTGTGATCACCATGGTGGCCCTCGTCCGTATGACCATGTTCTGCTGACTCGATCACTGTGTTGTTTGTGGAGAGGAAAAAATGGGTTAAAGCAACGCGCTCACATGCACTCAACTATACAGATCTAGCTAGAGAAACCCTTCCTTCATTTTCACTTTGAATTGTACGTCAACCGTGGCCTTTGTTATATTGCCCCCTTTTACATTGTCCTGTCTTTGAATTAAACATACATGGTGGAAGCAGATGTTAAACTCTAAAACACCCAACTACCCACCCTGCCAGCTTAGGTGACCGCACCCAGGGCAGAAATTTCCTCCTCTACTTCTCTTCTCTCATGTGGTAGCTCCATCAGTCCAGCTATTGTCCCACAGTGTACTCATGCATGCAGGCCAAATTCATTTTTTTTTAATTGAAAAAAAAAAAAAATAATAAAAAAGAGGAGATCTATAAGAGCATGTATCTTTTCAGCGGGGATGTTAAATCCTTAGGATTCCTAGCTTACCTACCTACCTCTTCTGGGAGGGGACGTTAAACCCTACCTTACCTACCTACCTCTTGTGGGAGGGAAGGTTAAACACTACCTTACTTACCCGCCTCTTTTGGGCGGGGACGTTACACGCTAGCATACCTACCTACCTCTTGTGGGCGGGGATGGTAAACCCTACCTTACCTACCTATCTTTTGTGCCGCTAACGTTAAACGCTAGCTTACCCACCTACCTATCTCTTGTGCCGGGGACATTAAACCCTAGCTTACCTACCGTACCTACCTATCTCTTATGGGCAGGGACGTTAAACCCTACCTTACCTACCCCCACCCAACATACACGCACACGCCTCTCTCTCTCTCCCTACCTTAGTATATCTCTTATTAAAATTGCTTGTTGCTAAAACATGCCCATCACTCTGTACATATAAATGGTTTCTCCACCGTATGTGTACACACATGAAGCTTAAGATGGCTACACTGGTTAAAAGACTGTCTACACGCAATGCCTTTTCCCCCTCTGTGTGTGTGCATGTGTTCACGCTGACTATTAAAATCACTAAAACATGCCCAACACTCCTTTGTGCGTACACTTAGATTATTAGAATGACGAAAGCTTTCCCCATACTCTGATGTACATTCATATGGTTTCTCCCCTGTGTGTGTATGCATGTATAATCTTTAGGTGTTAGAGCGACTGAATGATACCCGACACCACTGGCAAATAATAGTTGTTCTTATGTGTGTGTACGCATGTGATGCCTTAGGTAGTCAGGTCAACTAAAAGACCGTCTACATTCTGTACACTGAAATGGAACATTCAAAGTGAAATAACGCAAGGGTCTCTCTTGCAAGGTCCTAATTATTACTGTCATTCATCGAGCTAAATTTTGTGCTTCCCATGTTTATAGTTCCCTGAGAAAATACCACCCTTAAAGTTTGTTACAGAGGGCTATGAAAAAACAACTTCAACAACAACACCATAACAAGGAGGAACGGCCCCGTCCTACAAAGTTGTTTCTCCAAATTTCATTTTATTTTGTCTGTTTTGTTGTTATTGTTGCCGGTTCTCCCCTCTCCAAGTTCTACCAATGACACTAGATCCTCTACGACCTCGACCGATTAGTCACGCGACTGGGGGTGGGGCTGGGTGGGGGGAGAGAGAGAGAGACAGACAGACAGAGAGAGAGAGAGTGGGTGGGTGGGTGTTTAGGAGTTTAACGTCCTTTTCCACCACGTAAGGGTGCTTTCTAAGACGGGGCAACGAGAGAAAGGCCAGCACAAACATTTGGCCCCAGCCGGGATTCGAACTCTCGACCCGAGCATTGAAAGTCCAACGCTCTACCATTCGGCCACCCTGGCTCCCCAGAGAGAGAGAGAGAGAGAGAGAGAGACAGAGACAGAGAGAGGTCAGTTCCGTGAACTAAACATTTGACGTCAGCCTCAGGCAGGTCGTCATACACAGACAGAGAGATGACGTCAATTCCGCGAACTAAACATTTTGTCGTCAGCCTCTAGCACTGCCATCGTCTGAGGAAGCTTGTTTATGTCTTGTGATTTCCCTGTTGGCTTTGTGGCTTCCCCGATTGAATTATTTTTCACATGAAATCTGGAAGATCTAGAGGGCTGGTGAAATGTCGGAGGCAGTGACGATACTTGCTTATTTTGTTTGTGAACTAAGCGTTTGACGTCAGCTTCACACTGGTGGTATGACAGATGATGCTTGTGCATGTCTTGTGATTTCCCTGTTGCTTTTGTGACTTCCCTGGCTGAACTAATTTTTACATAAAATCTGGAAGATCTAGAGGGCTGGTGAAACATGGACTAGAATACCTTGGATTGTACTTATGAAATCGAAAATTTGGAACTCTTTTGACCGGTGCTTCTCGCAGAAACTTGAAAAAGTTATGTTTATCTAAAAGTTCAGTTATTCTAAATGCTAAAGATATAATAGTGGAGTAGTTCCTGTCATATGTGCAGTTGTCACACTAGACAAAAATGCCGGGATGATAAGTAATTTGCAGTAGTCTTTTCATAGATATATGATCTTATGTGCAAACCACCCCTACCTCGGAAATATTTTTTTTACACAAAACCAGTCAGAGCTACAGAGCTGTAGCACGAATACAGGCAGTGTGATTGGGTGAACTTCCAAAGTCTAGAAAATGAAGGAATTTGAACAACTTTTTCGAAAAAAATCGTAACATGACCGATTTTTTAAAATTGGCGATAACTCTTCTGAAAATGCGGCAGGCTAAAAATCGTGAAAGGTAGCTCTGGAGAAGGTGATTTCCCATTTTATCTCAAAGTAAAAAGGCCTCCATCGAGGTGGTTTAGGAGATAGCCATCATTACATCCGTCCACACACACACACACACACACACACACACACACACGTCATTCCCGCCAAAAAGAATGCAGCAGCAAAGTGTGCACGTAAGGTGTCTATGACGCAGATTTCGTTACGTCACTGTGTGCGTGAAAGTAAGTATTGTTTGGAGAAACGTCACAGTCTTGTTTTGTATCACTGAAACTTGCTGCTGCGCGTAGCA
Organism: Batillaria attramentaria; assembly: GCA_018292915.2. Taxonomy (NCBI): domain Eukaryota; kingdom Metazoa; phylum Mollusca; class Gastropoda; family Batillariidae; genus Batillaria; species Batillaria attramentaria. Next base: position 2,635,749 of record JACVVK020000012.1, read on the forward strand.
AAATCTGCCCCGTCTCATAAAGTTGTTTCTCTATAGAGAAACAACTTAAAAATCTGTGTAGTTTTAGTGCCTGTGAATGTGTTGCTTTAACACAGCTATTGAGTCGGCAGAAGATGGTCATGTGGACGAGGGACACCATGGTGATCATACAGACAGAATTACACATATCAAATGTCATCGGATAAACCTTGAAGCACATGTTCCTGGCAGTGTGATGACAGATTCAGCCAACACTTGTACAACAGAAAGAGACTGAGAGCCAACACTTGTACAACAGAAAGAGACTGTCTTCAAGCTGAACAGGAGCCAGTGAGCGTCACACAAGGTGTTGTACCGGGATATGGTGTGAGTGTGGACAGTGAGACTAAATCACTGTCTGCTCCAAATCCCACAGTCTACACCAACACCATTCAATGCAGGCATGGAACCAACCTCTGGCTCCTGTTTGATGTTAAGCCTAAGGTCTGCTTCAATCCCACAGTGTGCACTGGCACCAGCTGGAAAAGCCCTGTCCGCTGCTAGATCTGGTTCTTGCTTGATACTGACGCGTGGCGAGATCTCACTCTCCACACTCACACCATATCCCAGTACACTGTCATGTCTGCCGCTCACTGTCTCCTGTTTAACCCGAAGACCGTCTGTTTCTGTTGTACATGTGTTGACTCTCTCCGCCTTCACACTGCCAGGAACAAGTGCTTCAAGGTTTATCTGATGACAGTTGATATGTGTATCTGTCTGTATGTATGATCACCTTGGTGTCCCACGTCCTCATGACGAAGTACTGCTGACTCGGCCTCTGTGTTCTCTGCAGAGTAAAGAAAACTGCATTAAGCAACACACTCACATGCTCTTCAATTATGTTCACAGACTCTTCCTTATTACTTTTATTTCAAATAGCCCATCACCCACTGCATAATGAAAATCTTTTTGTAAAAGTCACCATGGTGTCCCACGTCCTCATGACAAAGTACTGCTGACTCGGCCTCTGTGTTCTCTGCAGAGTAAACAAAACTGCATTTAGCAACACACTCACATACACTTCAATTATGTTAACAGACTTTACTTTATTACTACAGTGTATTATTTGAAATAGCCCATCGCCCACTGCATAATGAAAATCTTTTTGTAAAAGTCACACTACAGGTTGCTCCTTCTACGGCAGTAGAAATCTTTACATGTATTTCAGAAGATTATGTTAGGGGAAAATATTTTAATTATGTAGCAGTAGTGTAAACTGCTCATGTATAGAAAATTGTACCGTGTGTGGGTTCAGCTGCCACATCAATCTCAATCTCGAAGTCTGACATCCCAGCTGTGTCCATCATTGCCATTGGACTGTCAAGTCTGCAAATCGACCGAATCATTAGTCATGCCTGCTAAGACTGCTAAAATATAGCATATGATTTTACAAACAACAACAATAACAACAAAAAAAAGACCATCAAGGGCATCTGTCATAATCCTGTTTGAAGCCCTGCTAGCAGTACAACTGAATGTCTAGAGACTTTGAGAAGAAAAAAAAAATCAACACCTGGAACAAGTCAACTTCTGTCACCGCGCATAGTCCGCCTTGTCAATGTCATGGCCGACAAGCCACAGAAAACCTAAGCTAAGAAGCAGTGTTCCCTGTGATTTGAAAATACAAGCGTCCTTGGAATCCTCTCTCCATAATTTTGAAGGTCCTCTGTAAATTTTAAATGGGCCTTGGTCTTTAAAAAGTCTGAAAGTCAAAACCATTTGTTGCTGTTTACAACAGCATTCAAGACAAATAGGAGCGATAGGTGTGTGTGTGTGTGTGTGTGTGTGTCAGTGTGAATTGTAGTGTGTCAACCATAGCGACTCAAAAGGGCGAGGAATCCGCACGCTTACCAAATAGGGCATTATGAGGACCAAAAACGGGGGTCCCCCGTGACGCACTGTTCTCAAACATTTTGCACGTTAATGAGCGGTCCTACTAATTACCAAAAACAACCGAAACGACCGAAAACGACTCTTAATACGGATAGAACGAGGTTAAAACATAGAAATAACAACACACAAACATGATTAAAGGTGAAAAAAGAGGCCTTAAAAAAGCTAAAAAAAAAAAAAAAGGTGATATTGCAGAAAATCACGTCCGGACCAGAGTCGCTTCCCTTGGGAGACACGTTCATTTTGTCCTGTTCTCTTGGAGTGAATAAGTACTTTTTTCCTTTTAACTAGTTCAAGGCCTCTTTTTTCACCTTCAATAATGTTTGTGTGTTGTTATTTCTATGTATTAACTGCGTTCTACCCGTATTAAGAGTTGTTTTCGGCAGGACCCTCAATGAGCTTTGTGCGTAGAAATCCGCACACCTGTGCGTAATCAGGAACACTGCGGAAGCAGTTCATCCCCCCCCCCCCCCTCCCATTTCGTGTGTTTGAACACCTCACTATTAAACGAGAACGCTCTTTCGTGTCATCAAATGCGCTTTATGTTGTACAAGTATCTGTGTTTCTGCGCAAAGTCAAACTCACCTGACATCAAATAGGTTTACTCTGAATGAGTTTTACAAAACGCTGAAAACAGTATCACTGACATAGCACCATTAAAGAGAGACGATGATGTTATCTGCAACAATAACTAAAAAACTAAACAAGAACAGCGACACATCAGCGACACACCGGCCGCCCGATGGAGCGTGACTCTCGTTCTACGCGCAGCCATCTTATTTCACACAAAGGGAAGCAATGCTACGGCATCCTGTGAACTCGGCCTTCGGCCCATCAACTCACCCCATGGCCATAGTCAACTCGGCCCCCGTAAGGGTTAACCCAGACCGTCCTCCATAACAACACGGCCAACCAACTTGGCTCAATCCGCGGCTTCACTGACAGCTGAGTCTGGGCAGAGTCGAGTGTTGGTCAGTTATGGCAGGGTTCACTGGCAGACTAAGTTTTTCGTTTTGACTGGGCCGAGCTGGTTATGACAGTCATTAGGAGGCTTCTTTTTCTTCTTCTTCTCGAGTTCTTCTTTCCCACGACCGTCGGTCTGGGCCGTGGGGTGGGTGGGTGTTTGGGACTTTAACGTCCTTTTCCACCACAGAAGGGTAATATCAAAGACGGGGCAACGAGAAAAAAGGATAGCACAAATATTTGGCCCCAGCCGGGATTCGAACTCACGACCCGAGCATTGAAAGTCCAACGCTCTACTTGGAATGCCTCCGGGCTACTTACCCAACCATTTTGGGAGAACGGCTCAGTGATATGGTGTTATGTGAAATGTTTCATGGTTGGCTGACTAGTAGTTTGTTTTGTTTTGTTTTTTTAAACCTCATACATGCAGTGTACGTTGAGAAACAGACAAAGCTCTGGCTCCATACACACGAAACGTAACACTGTACATTCTGGACACAAAACACGACAAAGTAAACACTACACACTTTATTCAGTTTGCGAATTACAGAGTGCAATCCTACCCACCCCACCCTCAAATACACACACACACACATCTCTCGCCCTACATCACAGTATATATGTAAATACTTTCTGCAGTTTCTGCCTTCAAAATTGCTTCTTGCTAAAACATGTCCATCACTCTCTACATATAAATGGTTTCTTCCCTGACTGTGTACACACGTGAACCTTAAGATGGCTAGACTAGTTAAAAAATTGTCTACATGCATATCATTTAAACTGTTTTCCCTTGTGTGAGTATGCATGTGTACATTGTGATTATTAAAATGGCAAAAATGCACCACACTTCGAACATTCAAATGGTTTCTCCTGTGTACATGTACCCATGTGCATATTATTAAGGTGTGTACAATTGATTCTTCCATACACCCTACCTGTGCATGGCTTCTCACATGTGTGTGTATGCATGTGAACACTTAGACCAATAAAACATTCCCCACACTCTGAACATTCGAATGGTTATTCTCCTGTGTCTGTGTACACATTTTTTTGTGTTTGTTTTTGGGTTTGTTTTTTGTTGTTGTTGTTTTCCTTGTTGTTGTTTATTTATGATCAATGTAAAATCAACTGAATATCCTGCAAACCCTACATGTAAATGGTTTCTCCCATGTGTGCACACCAATGTTATTCTTAAAAGTGCTAGAGATTATATGAACATTTAAATGGTTTCTCTTCTGTGTGTGTGTACACCTAGATTATTAGAATGACAAAAACATGTCCCACACTCTGAACATGCATTCATATGCTTCATATTCCCCCTAGATGTATGTATGCATGTGTATTTTTAGGGCGTCAGAGTGACCCAATGAAATCCCTCACATATGACAATAAATGACTGTTCTCCTGTGTGTAAACGTGTCGCTTGAGGTAGTCAGATCGACTGCCAGATTGTCTAAATTTTGTACACTAAAATGGTTTCTTCCCTGTGTGTGTACGAATGTGTCTCTTGAGACTGGAGGACCGACTAAAACATTGTCCACAATCTGTACATTGAAATGGTTTCTCCCCTGTGTGTGTACGCATGTGATCTTTGAGATGGGTAGAATAACCAAATGCTTGACTACATTCTGCACACTCAAATGGTTTCTCCCCTGTGTGAGCACGCATGTGAACCTCGAGATGCCTATACTGACTGAAACATTGTCTACATTCAGTACACAAATGGTTTCTCCCCTGTGTGTTTACGAATGTGGCACTTGAGATTGGAGGACTGACTAAAACACTTTCCACATTCTGTACATTCAAATGGTTTCTCCCCTGTGTGTACGAATGTGTTTCTTGAGAGTGGAGGACTGACGAAAACATTGTCCACATTCTGTACATTGAAATGGTTTCTCCCCTGTGTGTGTACGCATGTGACCTTTGAGAATGGAGGACTCACTGAATGCTTGACTACATTCTGCACACTCAAATGGTTTCTCCCCTGTGTGAGCACGCATGTGAACCTCGAGATGGCTAAACCGTCTGAAACATTGTCTACATTCAATACACATAAATGGTTTCATGAGACTTTTTGTTTGTTTGTTGTTGTTGTTGTTTTTTTTTTGGGGGGGGGGGTTGTTGATGTTGTTTTTTAAGCCTCGTACATGCAGTGTACGTTGACAAACAGACACAGCTCTGGCACCATACACACGAAACATAACACTGCACATTCTGGACACAAAACACGACAAAGTAAACGCTACACACTTTATTCAGTTTGCGCATTACAGAGTGCAATCCCCCCACCCCCACCCCCCAAATACACACACACACACATCTCTCGCCCAACATCACAGTACATATATGTAAATACTTTCTGCAGTTTCTGCCTTCAAAATTGCTTCTTGCTAAAACATGTCCATCACTCTCTACATATAAATGGTTTCTTTCCTGTGTACACACGTGAACCTTAAAGGGTAAGGCAAGTCAAGTGCAATGTTGGGTTTAAGTGATAGACAGTGATGTCCTAGACGGCTGCAGCCCAAAAGATTTGAACATGAATACACCATTCAGCATTTATCACACCAAACGGCAGCCGAAATGCGATGCCATGGAGGCTGCCATGTTGATCCTAGCAGTGACGTCACTGCACCACTCAGCAGCAGACGACACTATGCTGGCACACTCTCTGTGCGTGCAGGTGTGCCTGCTACACGTTTTAGGCGTGCTATTTCTGGCTCGTATACACACTTTGCTTATTTCCTGAAAGCTAGAATGGATTTGGGGATAGTTCTTTATAATTTCGAGCCAGAATATTCTAAGGCAGAGCTCAGTAAGGGGTCGGGCAGAAAACAGTGGGGACTGTGACGATGGGAAAGAGCCGATTGATGCGTGTTTGACAAGAGAAGCAGTAACATCGTTCGCAAAAGCGCCAATGAAACAATCCGGGGTAAAATGATCTCCACAAACAAGGTCAGTCTCGATTGTTCCAGGCGTATTCCTGCACTCGGCGGGGCAAGCGATCGTTCTTCAAGGTCTCCAACCATTTCGCACATAACCTCCGTTTTTCCTTTGATTTGTTTAGATTCGGAAATTTATAAAAGCTTTTGTGGCTTCCATCTGCATTCTTACACATGCCCTGTTTGCTGAAACAACCAAACGCTTTGCACTGTGGCATCTCGAACACAAAATAATACTCTGGAACAACCCGCTCAAAGCTACTGGCACCGCCGACAGTGGTGGGGGAGTGACGTCACCGTCAGCACCTTTACCGTCTCATTCGCGAAAGAGTGCGGTAACATGGCGCAGCCCAGGAACCGAAAGCAGAGGGTGTTTTCGGCGCATTTTTGAGTAAATGGTACTTTGTTCACGAAAACTTTTGCTGTCTAACAGCTTAGGGCCTCAATATCTGTCATTTAAACCCAATAGTGCTCTTGACTTGCCGTACCCTTTAAAATGGCTAGACTAGTTAAAACATTGTCTACATGTATATATTTACACTGTTTTCCCCTGTGTGAGTATGCATGTGTACACTTCCATTATTCAAATGACGAAAATGCACCACACTTTGAACATTCAAATGGTTTCTCCCGTATGCATGTAGGCATGTGCACAATTAGGGTGTAAAATTGAATCTTCCATACACCCTACATGTAAATGGCTTCTCACATAATTATGTGTGTATGCGTGTGAACACTTAGACCAATAAAACGATGAAAGCATTCCTACCACTCTGAACATTCAAATGGTTATTCTCCTGTGTCTGTGTACACGTGTGGTTTTTATGTTGTTTCCATAGTAATGGAAACAACATCATAGGACGGGCTAAATTTTCCACGTTCATGGGCAAGCATCTGTGGTACAAACGCACGTCACTGCCGATCTCCCGCAGAGACGATTTTGCAAGTGTAACTCTGACAATGACGTAAGAAAACGTGCGTCATCGATGCTGACATGTACGGTGCACCGAACGCGCTTCTCCTCCTCACTGAGTGCCGTCTGTGCGTATGTGTGTGCGTGCGTGCGGCTGTGTGTGTGTAAATTGTGTCCAGGCCCGTTTCTTCGAAAATACTCAACCGAATGGCTTCAAATTTGGGGTATCCAAATATATCAAAATGTTACATTAGAGGAACCAAGCGTGTGATGATTGCTTAAGTGATTTGGGAGTTATCGCCCTTTTGAGACAAGTTGGTTGTCTTTCGTGTACAGGCGTAATATTTATTTAAATCACTCAATTTTTTGGCAGTATATAGCTTGAATACGGACTCTGAACAGAGTCACTACTAGAAAATGGTCGCTCTTATAGTTTTCATGTAAACCGAGCCTGAGTTGACATTGCATGTCAACCCAGTTCAGATGCCTATTTCTCCGAAAATACTGAACCGATCGATTTCAAATTTGGGGTTTCTAAATGAATCAAGATTGTTGAATAGAAGGCCCGATCCAGGTACGATTGCACACATGATTTGCGAGTTATCGCCCTTTTCAGAAAAAGTGGCTTTCTGGCGTTTAAAGGCGTAATATTTACCTAAACCACTCCATTTTTTGGACATAGATAGCATGAATACGGACTCTCAACTAAGTGAATTTTGGAGGTTGTCGCTTTTATACTTTTGGCGTAAGCCGTACCTGATGAAAGTGCTGGTGAACACACTTTAGATCTCAAAATCGCTCCTACTATACATAGATAATGAGCCTGGGGTGCCATAAAAAAAATTAGAAAAATTCACTGCAGCCGTTATCGTAAGTTGACTCGAAAATTTGTACTCACAGCACATTTTCTCTACAAGCCACACGCCTCACAAACATCGAAGACGAGACGCACGCGCACTGACGTAAAGTAAGTGCGTCATGTTTGATTGACGTGATGCTGTTTTTTCTTGGGGGTGTCTCGCCACTTTCTTTCCGAATTCCTCTGTTTGGAGACATGGTGTATTTTACTTCTACTATGTCGCCATCTTCGTGCAATCGCAGAGAAGACACGGGATATAACAGAATACAACTCCAATACTTTATGATCAGAATATGCACGGAGAACAAATTCATGAAAGAAGAAGAACCCAGAACGCTGTGCAGGGCTGCTTACGTACTGAACAGGTCAGATCCATCGCAGAAAAGGCACGCGCGCACTGACGCAAAAGGCAGTATCAGCGTCATTTTTCCGACGTCATGTTTGATTGACGTGATACTGGCATTTCTTGGGGATGTGTCGCCACTTTTTGGACGTTCTCTATATGTAGACGGGGAAAGCGGGAGTTTCATTGATGTAGTGTGCTTTGTTTTTCCCACTGACTCTCACTCAATAGCATAGTAGAGTGAGAGAACACCACATAGGTCTCAATGGAGCACAAACGCGGCTCGCGCGAGTCTGTGTGTGTGTGCGTGTGCGCGTGCGTGTGAGTGTGTGCGCGCGCGCGCGTGTGTATGTCTGACATAACACATAGTTAGAAAACGTTCGCCGCGCAGACTTGTCTGTTAAACATATTGGGTCGGTATTAATTCGATCTTTACACTGCGCACGCAGCAGCAACACTTCAATTTTCATGGGCCTGCTTTCATTGCAAGAACTGTATCAAAGTTATTACGCCAAATGTATTATGCGTCATCCCAGTGAGGAAAAACGTCATAGATTTCAAAGAATACAACTTGATGTCTCTCTTCCAAAAACAAGATTGGTGTGACAGCCCGGTCAGGTGTTTCCATTCAGAGAGAGAGAGAGAGAGAAATTGAAATTGAAATAACTTTATTTGAAAACGGTGGAAGTTTTGGTCTTGCAACCAATTTTCAAACTTGCCGTTTTTAAGAACAAACAACTAAACAAAAAAAGCCAAATGATCGAACATACGTAAACCTGGAACAAGAAACTTCACACACACACACACACACACAATATTATCGCATGTATGAACTAGTATGTCCATATTTATGTGAACGTGTGGTAACTATTTTTATGATTGTTTGTTATTTGTTGGCTGATAGATATTTGAAGAGGCTGCTTTTAAACGATGAGGCTGACCGACTGTGCCTAACATGGACAGGAAGGGAATTCCACAATGAAGTTCCGGAAAATGCGAAACTACTTTTATACATGTCAATGCGGGGACGGGGAATTTTAAAAGTTAGTCCTAACCTAGAGTCTATGGATGTGGATTCTGAGAGAGTACATGCAAGATATTCCGGAACTAACTTTTTGCAGAGTTTGTACATAAACATTCCTTTGTTAAACTGAAAGTGGAACTGTAGGGGAAGAATTTCTAACACTTTAAGTTTTTGATCTGTTGAGAAGGTTGGTAGTGGTAATATTAATTTTGCAGCTCTCCTGTGTAAAGAATTCAGCCTCTTCAAATGAACTTCACTCGAACCATCCCACACCGTTGACACATAGTCTATGTGGGACTTGATATGGGCATTGTAGAATAACTTATGCGTGTCAGCATCTGTTATGAATCGCAACTTTGACAGCATGTACAAATTTCGAGAGACACTTTTACAAATATTATTGATGTGGGGTTCCCACTGAAGGTGGCATTCAATAGTAAGACCAAGCAGTCGGTGCTGTGTGACCTGTTTTATAGTGCTGTCATTGAGGGACAAATGGAGAGTCAAAGGTGCAAGTTGATGCTTTTGGCGTGTAGCTATCACCATACATTCAGTTTTGGTTGGATTAAGCACCATAGCGTTTAAGTCGCACCAGTCAGACATCTTGCAGTCCCTTCTGGAGACGCTTGCTAATGACTGTGATACTTTTGTCTGGTGTGTGGAGTGTTGTGTCATCAGCAAACATATCGCATATGACATCTTCGCTCAAGTGGAGATGTAAATCATTAATAAATATACAGAACAGTAGTGGCCCAAGGACAGAGCCCTGAGACACACCATGTTTTACTGGACCTTGAAAGGAATATGATCCATTAAGAAGCACTTTTTGTCTTCTATCACATAGGTACGATTCGAAAAATTTAACAGCATCGGAATTACACAGATACGGTTGGAGTTTTTGTACAAGGATGGTGTGATTCACTAAGTCGAATGCTTTTTTAAAATCGAGAAAAACAGTGCCGGTTTGTTGTGAATGATCCATCGAAGTGAGCCACGTGTCGACCAGTCTGGTCAGCGCTGTGTGGCAAGAGTGCTTGGGGCGAAATCCTGACTGAAAAGAATATAAAAGCTTTCTGTCTTCCAGGTAATGGAGGAGGTGTTTATGGACATGTCTCACGAGCAGCTTTGACAAAGTAGACAAGAGAGAAATTGGTCGATAATTATTTACGTCTGTGAGATCTTTTGATTTCGGCAGTGGAATAACCTTGGCTTTTTTAAACTCAGTAGGAAAAGTATTAGTTCGGATACACAGATTGAAAATGTATGTAAGGGAGTCCACTATATAGGGGAGGGACAACTTTAGTATTTTTGGACTTATTTCATCCGGACCAGATGACTTCTTGTTTTCCAATGTACTGATGAGTTTGCCTACCTCATGAATTGCAATTGGGGGAATCACAAAAGGTGCCGTACCAGCTGTCCTCCGTTTGCAGAAGCTTAGTAGGGCATCGGGGCAGGTGTAGGAATTGGGACTATTACTTGAGGGTGCAAAGGACTCAGCGACTGACAAGAAGTGTTTATTAAAGGTATCAGCAGTGAGTGTAGATGGGACAGCAGAAGACTGGTTACTATGTCCCCTGGTCACAAGGTTAACAGCACGCCAAAGTAATGACGTGTCTTTTTTGTCTTTTATCAATTGATCACAAAGAGATTTCTTAGCTTTCAACACTAGTGATTTGACCCGATTTAGCTGTTTCTTATATTCTGTAAAACGTTTTTGTGCCCTTAGCTCATCGCGTAAGGACATTGCTTGAGTAATATCTCGGGTCAACCATGGGGGTATTGTATTGTTTTTCACTCGTTTCTTCCTAAGTGGGGCATGTTTGTTCAGGACACCGACAAAGAGTGTATACCAAAGTTCTAACGCATCATCGGGACTAGATTCGTTGAGTACTAAGTGGAAAGGCGTTTGATGGAGGTCTGCGAGAAAAGCGGTTTTATTAAAATGTTTGAATGATCTGTATATGATTGTTGTATGCCCATGTTTAGTTTTGACAGGACTTATTGATGTCCATGTACAGATAACCGGATAGTGATCACTTATGCTAAGATCAGCAACGCATGCATTAGATACAACTTTCGGACGGTTGGTGTATATATGGTCTATGAGCGTGGCTGTTGAGTGGGTAATTCTGGTAGGGGATGAGATCAGTTGTGTCAGACCTACTTGGGAAGTTGTACAGTCCCAGGCTGAGTGTTGCTTTAACATGTCGATGTTGAAATCTCCTAGCAACAATATATCATTAGAATGTAATTTCATGTTTTCCATTGTCTGCAAAAAATCATCGTACCATTCAAACGGGGCAGATGGATTGCGGTAAAAAATGCCCACAAACAAAGGTTTAACCTTGGGGTTTCTTATTTCAACCCAGAGACATTCAACATTTGGATGTTCTAAGTCTGTACGTCTAGTAGCCAGATGCTGGATTGTTATGTATGTAGACAGCAATGCCCGTCTGACCAGGCAGACATGGGTCTCGGCGGAAGATAGAGAAGTTTGGTATTGCTATTGCGTCATCACTGATGCATGAATTTAACCGGGTTTCAGTGATGCCAAACAGGTGGAATGGTTCTGGTTTGTTCAAGAATACACAAAGATCAGAAACCTTATTGAAGAGATGATATACATTGAGATGACCAAAATGTAACTTATGGCGTTTATCTACAGAGTGAGTCATTTTGACAATACTAGCAAGACCTTAGGAACAGAGGTCATGTAAGTGGACAACGAATTGAAGAAAATGTTAGACTGGAGAAAAAACTACTAATCCACAGCAAGCCTTGTGGGAAAACGCGGGTAGGCTGCTGTGTGAAGGCCAGTAACACAGTGAGTGTACACACCAAACTTACTTGTCTAAAGATAACGTTAACGATCAAAAGTCACCGATGTAGTTCTAAAGACACAACTCAGCTTCAATTTCAAGACTTAAAACTTGGGAAATAACAAATCAATGAAACTGTTGAACGAACAAGTAGAAGTAAAACTGAATGTCAAGAAGATCAAGTGACGATGAATGCACCACAGGTATCAGCGTATATTGTGATATACGTTTATAACCATGCACTTGTGAGCACACTTGTTATCGAGACAGAAGTACGTACAAAGTAGTTCAATTATCAAGAGCAGATCACTGAGAGAGAGAGAGAGAGAGTGTGTGTATGTGTGTGTGTGTGTGTGGATACATGGCATTACAAAAGAACGACCGTGACGATAGCAGGTGATCAAATGGAAACAACATATTGGGCTGGTGGCCATCTTGTTTATGTTGTTTCTCTACACACACTCTCTCTCTCTCCCCCAACCGGCCCCACCTCCAGTCACGTGGCTAATCGGTCGAGGTGGTAGAGGATCTAGTGTCATTGGTAGAACTTGGAGAGGGGAGAACCGGCAACAATAACAACAAAACAGACAAAATAAAATGAAATTTGGAGAAACAACTTTGTAGGACGGGGCTGTTCCTCCTTGTTTTTTGTTCTCTGTTTTTTTTTGTTTTGTTTTTTAAATTTAAGATCAATGTAAGATGAACTGAATATCCTGCACACCCGACATGTAAATGGTTTCTCCCATGTGTGCACACCAATGTTATTCTTAAAAGTGCTATAGAGTATATGAACATTTAAATGGATTCTCTTCTGTGTGTGTACACCTAGATTATTAGAATGACAAAAACATGTCCCACACTCTGAACATGCATTCATATGCTTTCCCCCTTGATGTATGTATGCATCTGTATTTTTAAGGTGTTAGAGTGACCCAATGACACCCACATGACAATAAAAGACTGTTCTCCTGTGTGTAAACGTGTCACTTGAGGTAGTCAGATCGACTGCCAGATTGTCTAAATTTTGTACACTAAAATGGTTTCTTCCCTGTGTGTGTACGAATGTCTCTTGAGACTGGAGGACCGACTAAAACATTGTCCACAATTTGTACATTGAAATGGTTTCTCCCCTGTGTGTGTACGCACGTGATCTTTGAGATGGGAAGAAGAACTGAATGCTTGACTACATTCTGCACACTCAAATGGTTTCTCCCCTGTGTGTGTACGAATGTGGCACTTGAGATTGGAGAACTCACTAAAACACTTTCCACATTCTGTACATTCAAATGGTTTCTCCCCTGTGTGTGTACGATTGTGTTTCTTGAGAATGGAGGAACGACAAAAACATTGTCCACATTCTGTACATTCAAATGGTTTCTCCCCTGTGTGTGTACGAATGTGTTTCTTGAGAGTGGAGGAACGACTAAAACATTGTCCACAATCTGTACATTGAAATGGTTTCTCCCCTGTGTGTGTATGCATGTGATCTTTGAGATGGGAAGAACAACTGAATGCTTGACTACATTCTGCACACTCAAATGGTTTCTCCCCTGTGTGAGCACGCGTGTGAACCTTGAGATGACTAAACCGACTGAAACATTGTCTACATTCAGTACACATAAATGGTTTCTCCCCTGTGTGTGTACGAATGTGTCTCTTGAGACTGGAGGACCAACTAAAACATTGTCCACAATCTGTACATTGAAATGGTTTCTCCCCTGTGTGTGTACGCATGTGATTTTTGAGATGGGAAGAATAACTGAATGCTTGACTACATTCTGCACACTCAAATGGTTTCTCCCCTGTGTGAACACGCATGTGAACCTGGAGATCGCTAAACCGACTGAAACATTGTCTACATTCAGTACACATAAATGGTTTCTCCCCTGTGTGTGTACGAATGTGGCACTTGAGATTGGAGAACTCACTAAAACACTTTCCACATTCTGTACATTCAAATGGTTTCTCCCCTGTGTGTGTACGATTGTGTTTCTTGAGAGTGGAGGAACGACGAAAACATTGTCCACATTCTGTACATTGAAATGGTTTCTCCTCTGTGTGTGTACGCATATGACCTTTGAGAATGGAGGACTGACTGAATGCTCGACCACATTCTGCACACTCAAATGGTTTCTCCCCTGTGTGAGCACGCATGTGTACCTTGAGATGGCTAGGTCGTCTGAAACATTGTCTACATTCAGTACACATAAATGGTTTCTCCACTGTGTGTGTACGCATGTGACGCTTGACATTGGAGGAATGGTTAAAAGCTATACTACATTCTGTACATCCTAATAGTTTCTCTTCTGTGTGTGTACGCATGTGTCTCTTGAAATTATCTGATCGACTGAACGATTTTCCACATTCTGTACATTTAAATGGTTTCTCCCCTGTGTGCGTAAGCATGTGATTCTTGAGACTGGATGATTTTCTAAAAGATTTTCCACATTCTTTACAATTAAGTGGTTTCTCCTCTGTGTGTGTACGCATGTGGCACTTGAGACTGGAGAACTGACTAAAACACTTTCCACATTCTGTACTTTCAAATGGTTTCTCTCCTGTGTGTGTACGAATGTGTTTCTTCAGAGTGGAGGAACGAGGAAAACACTGTCCACATTCTGTACATTGAAATGGTTTCTCCCCTGTGTGTGTACGCATGTGACCTTTGAGAATGGAGGACTTACTGAATGCTTGACCACATTCTGCACACTCAAATGGTTTCTCCCCTGTGTGTGTATGCATGTGATTCTTGAGACTGGATGATTCACTAAACGTTTTTCCACATTTTGTACATTGAAATGGTTGCCCCAATGCGTGTGTCTGTGTTAGTGTTTTTACGCTAGGAGGGTCTGGAAAAATCACACAGTTCGCACTGGCACAATATGTATAGTCCGGCACAATTACTGATGAAATGCCAACACCGGGTTCCTGCTTCATGTTAGGGTCTGGTTCAATCCCACAGTCTTCACTGACACCATGTACTGGTAAAACCCTGGCCACTGCTACATCTGGTTCTTGCTTGATGTCGGCGAGTGGTTTAGTCTCACTGTCCACACTCACACCACATCCCGGTACAACACCTTGTGTGCTGCTCACTGACTCCTGTTTAACTCGAAGACAGTCTGTAGCTGTTGTACAAGTGTTGACTGGATCTGTCATCACACTGCCAGGAACATGACATTGTGTTTCTACTTTAATCTGATGACAGCTGATGTGTGTAACTCTGTCTGTGTGATCACCATGGTGGCCCTCGTCCGTATGACCATGTTCTGCTGACTCGATCACTGTGTTGTTTGTGGAGAGGAAAAAATGGGTTAAAGCAACGCGCTCACATGCACTCAACTATACAAATCTAGCTAGAGAAACCCTTCCTTCATTTTCACTTTGAATTGTACGTCAACCGTGGCCTTTGTTATATTGCCCCCTTTTGCATTGTCCTGTCTTTGAATTAAATATACATGGTGGAAGCAGATGTTAAACTCTAGAACACCCAACTACCCACCCTGCCAGCTTAGGTGACCGCACCCAGGGCAGAAATTTCCTCCTCTAACTTCTCTTCTCTCATGTGGTAGCTTCATCAGTCCAGCTATTGTCCCACAGTGAACCCATGCATGCAGGCCAAATTCTTTTTTTTTTTTAATTGAAAAAAAAATAATTAAAAAAAAAGAGGAGATCTATAAGAGCATGTATCTTTTGAGTGGAAACGTTAAACCCTAGCTTACCTACCTAGCTCTTGTGGGCGGGGACGTTAAACCCTACCTTACCTACCTACCTCTTGTGGGAGGGGAGGTTAAACACTACCTTACCTACCTGCCTCTTTTGGCCGTGAACGTTAAACGCCAGCTTACCCACCTACCTATCTCTTGTGCCAGGGACATTAAACCCTAGCTTACCTACCTACCTATCTCTTGTGGACAGGGACGTTAAGCCCTAGCTTACCTACCTACCTATCTCTTGTGGGCAGGGAACATTAAACCCTAGTTTACCTACCTACCTATCTCTTGTGGACAGGGACGTTAAGCCCTAGCTTACCTACCTACCTATCTCTTGTGGGCAGGGACGGTAAACCCTACCTTACCTACCCCCACCCAACATACACGCACACGCCTCTCTCTCTCTCCCTACCTTAGTATATCTCTTAACAAAATTGCTTGTTGCTAAAACATGCCCATCACTCTGTACATATAAATGGTTTCTCCACCGTGTATGTACACACATGAAGCTCAAGATGGCTACACTGGTTAAAAGACTGTCTACACGCAATGCCTTTTCCCCTCTGTGTGTGTGCATGTGTTCACGCTGACTATTAAAATCACTAAAACATGCCCGACACTACTTTGTGCGTACACTTAGATTATTAGATGACGAAAGCTTTCCCCATACTCTCATGTACATTCATATGGTTTTTCCACTTTGTGTGTATGCATACACAATAATCTTTAGGTGTAAAAGCGACTGAATGATACCCGACACCACTGGCAAATAAATAGTTGTCCTTATGTGTGTGTATGCATGTGATGCCTTAGGTGGTCAGGTCGACTGAAAGATCGTCTACATTCTGTACACTGAAATGGAACATTCAAAGTGAAATAACGCAAGGGTCTCTCTTGCAAGGTCCTAATTATTACTGTCATTCATCGAGCTAAATTTTGTGCTTCCCAATTTTTGTAGTTCCCTGAGAAAATACCACCCTCAAAGTTTGTTACAGAGGGCTATGAAAAAGCAACTTTAACAACACCACCATAAAAATCTGTGTAGTTTTAGTGCCTGTGAATGCGTTGCTTTAACATTTTTCTTTTCTCCATAAACACAGCTATTGAGTCAGCAGAAGATGGTCATAAGGACGAGGGACACCATGGTGATCATACAGAGTTACACATACCAACTGTCATCAGATAAACCTTGAAGCACATGTTCCTGGCAGTGTGAAGACAGATTCAGCCAACACTTGTACAACAGAAAGAGACTGAGAGCCAACACTTGTACAACAGAAAGAGACTGTCTTCAAGCTGAACAGGAGCCAGTGAGCGTCACACAAGGTGTTGTACCGGGATATGGTGTGAGTGTGGACAGTGAGACTAAATCACTAAGTCTGCTCCAATCCCACAGTCTACACCAACACCATTCAATGCAGGCATGAAGCCAACCTCTGGCTCCTGTTTGATGTTAAGCCTAAGGTCTGCGTCAATCCCAGAGTCTGCACTGGCATCAGCTGGAAAAGCCCTGTCCGCTGCTAGATCTGGTTCTTGCTTGATACTGACGAGTGACGAGATCTCACTCTCCACACTCACACCATATCCCAGTACACCATCATGTTTGCCGCTCACTGTCTCCTGTTTAACCCGAAGACCGTCTGTTTCACACTGCCAGGTACATGTGCTTCAAGGTTTATCTGATGACAGTTGATATGTGTATCTCTGTCTGTATGATCACCATGGTGTCCCACGTCCTCATGACGAAGTACTGCTGACTCGGCCTGTGTGTTCTCTGCAGAGTAAAGAAAACTGCATTAAGCAACACACTCACATACACTTCAATTATGTTCACAGACTTTTCTTTATTACTATTATTTCAAATAGCCCATCACCCACTGCATAATGAAAATCTTTTTGTAAAAGTCACCATGGTGTCCCACGTCCTCATGACGAAGTACTGCTGACTCGGCCTCTGTGTTCTCTGCAGAGTAAGGAAAACTGCATTTAGCAACACACTCACATACACTTCAATTATGTTAACAGACTTTACTTTATTACTACAGTGTATTATTCGAAATATCCCATCACCCACTGCATAATGAAAATCTTTTTGTAAAAGTCACACTACAGGTTACTCCTTCAGTAGAAATCTTTACATGTATTTCAGTTTATGTTGGGTTTTTTTTTTTCTTTTTTTTTTGCTGCCACAACTCTTTTGCCGGCTCCAGTGGTGTTCCTCCCTGGTAATGGGTGGAATCCACGGAGGGCTCAGAAGTTGGGGCAATTTTTATTATGCGTGATGATGGAGATGATGATGATGGTAAGATGATGGTATGGAGATCCGTGTGGTTTGGGACTGCGGGACAGGGCCGCATTCCACGCTTTCTGTCATAAATATCCCGGCATTAACCAGGCCCGGGAACTACGGCACCTGCGGTGCCGGCCGTGTAATCATCCACATCATAAGACATGTCATACCAAGGGAAGCACCCCCAAAGTGGGTGAAACTCGGTTGTGTGGCAACAGCCTCCCCATTGGGCCCATAGCACACCCGCTCTGGGTAGGAGCCGACCTAAGTAGGAAAAATCCCGCTTGACTCGGTTGGGACTCGAACCCGGGTCTCCCGGTCCATAGTCCGAAGTGCTAACCACTACACTACGGGGGCCGGTATTTCAGATTATGTTAGGGGAAAATATTTTAATTATGTAGCAGTAGCGTAAACTGCTAATGTATAGAAAATTGTCTGTACCGTGTGTGGGTTCAACTGCCACATCAATCTCAATCTCGAACTCTGACATCCCAGCTGTGTCCATCATTGCCACGGGACTGTTAAGTCTGCAAATCGAGCCAAACATTAGTCACGCCTGCTAAGACTGCTAAAATATAGCAGATGATTTTACAAACAACAATAACCAAAAAAAAGACCATCAAGGACATCTGTCATAATCCTGTTTGAAGCCCTGCTAGCAGTACAACTGAATGTCTAGAGACTTTGAGGAGAAAAAAATAATCAACACCTGGAACAAGTCAACTTCTGCCACCGCGCGTAGTCCGCCTTGTCAATGTCATGGCCGACAAGCCACAGAAAACCTAAGCTAAGAAGCAGTGTTCCCTGTGATTTGAAAATACAAGCGTCCTTGGGATCCTCTCTCCATAATTTTGAAGGTCCTTTGTAAATTTTAAATGGGCCGTGGTCTTTAAAAAGTCTGAAAGTCAAAACCATTTCTTGCTGTTTACAAAAGCATTCAAATGATTCAAGGCAAGTAGGAGCGATGTGTGTGTGTGTGTGTGTGTGTGTGTGAATTGTAGTGTATCAGCCACAGGGACTCGAAAGGGCGAGGAATCCGCACGCTCACCAAATTTTGAAATAGGGCATTATGAGAGGCCAAAAACGTGGGTCCCCGGTGACGCGCTGTTCTCAAACATTTTGCGCGTCAATGAGCTTTGTGCGTAGAAATCCGCACACCTGTGCGTAATCGGGAACTGCGGAAGCAGTTCATCCACACCCCACCATTTCGTGTGTGTTTGAACACCTCACTATTAAATGAGAACGCTCTTTCGTGTCATCAAATGCACTTTATGTTGTACAAGTACAAGTATCTGTGTTTCTTCGCAAAGTCAAACTCACCTGACATCAAATAGGTTTACTCTGTATGGCAGGGATCGATTTTCTCGCCCGCCCTGCGACTATGTCTCATATTTTGATAAAATGTCGCATAGAAATTTCGCAAAATGCGTCATATGTCGCACGAACATGACATCACAAGCGCACTTGACAACGCGAAGCAGAGATGCGCTGTCCGTGTCAGTCATAGAGTCTGTTACACTAATCTAATTTTAGTGATAAGGCTACTTATCCCGCTTGCCGCGCGCGCTGCCAGGAACTCTCGCTCGAAAGAGTTGCAAAAAATATTGGCGCGTTATCAGTTTTCTCAGTTCTGCGATCGAGAGGTCCTTTTCCATTTATAACCTGAACGTCACTGCACTTAGGAACAGGCTCTCGGCACAGACATTGTGACAGAGTGATGCGGGTGAACTTGATTGTCTCATAGAAAATGAAAATGTCTCATAAAAATGACTGGTCAAGGAGACAATGTCTCATTGGCATTTTTGGGTAAATCCATCCCTGGTATGGGTTTTACAAAACGCTGAAAACAGTATCACTGACATTGCACCATTAAAGAGAGACGATGATGTTATCTGCAACAATAACTAAAAAACAAAACTAAACAAGAACAACGACAGATCAGGCACACACTGGCCGCCCGATGGAGACAGCGTGACTCTCGTTCGTCTACGCGCAGCCATCTTATTCCACACGAAGGGAAGCAATGCTACGGCATCCTGTGAACTCGGCCTTCGGCCCATCGGCTCACCCCATGGCCATAGTCAACTCGGCCCCCGTAAGGGTTAACTGAAACCGTCCTCCATAACAACTCGGCCCACCAACTCGGCTCAATTCGCGGCTTCACTGACAGCTGAGTCTGGGCAGACTCGAGTGTTAGTCAGTTATGGCAGGGTTCACTGGCAGACTGTTTTTATGTTGTTTCCATAGTAATGGAAACAACATAATAGGACGGGCTAAAATTTCCACGTTCATAGGCAAGCATCTGTGGTACAAACGCACGTCACTGCCGATCTCCCGCAGAGACGATTTTGCAAGTGTAACTCTGACAATGACGTAAGAAAACTTGCGTCATCGATGCTGACGCGTATGGTGTTCCGAACGCACTTCTCCTCCTCAGTGAGTGCCGTCTGTGTGGATGTGCGTGTGTGTGTGTGTGAATTGTGTCCGGGCCCGTTTCTTCGAAAATACTCAACCGAATGGCTTCAAATTTGGGGTATCCAAATATATCAAAATGTTACATTAGACGATTCAAGCGTGTGATGACTGCATAAGTGATTTGGGAGTTATCGCCCTTTTGAGACAAGTTGGTTGTCTTTCGTTTACAGGCGTAATATTTATTTAAATCACTCAATTTTTTGGCAGTAGATAGCTTGAATACGGACATTGAACAGAATCACTACTAGAAAATGGTCGCTCTTATAGTTTTCATGTAAACCGAGCCTGAGTTGACATTGCATGTCAACCCAGTTCAGATGCCTATTTCTCCGAAAATACTGAACCGATCGATTTCAAATTTGGGGTTTCTAAATGAATCAAGATTGTTGAATAGAAGGCCCGATCCAGGTACGATTGCACACATGATTTGCGAGTTATCGCCCTTTTCAGAAAAAGTGGCTTTCTGGCGTTTAAAGGCGTAATATTTACCTAAACCACTCCATTTTTTGGACATAGATAGCATGAATACGGACTCTCAACTAAGTGAATTTTGGAGGTTGTCGCTTTTATACTTTTGGCGTAAGCCGTACCTGATGAAAGTGCTGGTGAACACACTTTAGATCTCAAAATCGCTCCTACTATACATAGATAATGAGCCTAGGGTGCCATAAAAAATATACAAAAAAATTAGAAAAATTCACTGCAGCCGTTATCCGACGTCAGTTGACCCGAAAATTTGTACTAACAGCACATTTCCTCTACAAGCCACACGCCTCACAAACATCGAAGAAGAGACGCACGCGCACTGACGTAAAGTAAGTGCGTCATGTTTGATTGACGTGATGCTGTTTTTTCTTGGGGGTGTCTCGCCACTTTCTTTCCGAATTCCTCTGTTTGGAGACGTGGTGTATTTTACTTCTACTATGTCGCCATCTTCGTGCAATCGCAGAGAAGACACGGGATACAACAGAATACAACTCCAATACTTTATGAACAGAATATGCACGGAGAACAAATTCATGAAAGAAGAAGAACCCAGAACGCTGTGCAGGGCTGCTTACGTACTGAACAGGTCAGATCTAGAACATTCCTCAACTTACTGGAAGGTTCGATATCTTTCCAAGGTGACGTAATCTACTGACGTTACTGCACCAGCATGTTCTGGGATGGTCTAGAAATGCAGTATCTTTTCGCGATCTCTACAACTTGACATGTGGAAAGCGGGAATTTCAGTGGGTTTCGTTTTTGCCACTGACTCACACTCAGAAGCATAATGTGTGTGTGGGGGGGGGGGGGGGGGGGGTGCGTGCGTGCGCGCGCAAGCGCGCGTCTAAGGCGAGAGAGAGAGGGTCTCTTCTCCGATACCAGTAAGCAATCGTCTGTCAGTCAGGTCTGCGGGAAGTAACTCTGTCAAAGGGGAACGACTTTATTACAAGAATTCATTCACCCATGTAGAACCTCGCCGGCATACGCAAAAACGTTTGTGACATCAACCAGCTAGGCGAGCTCACACGACCTCATGTGTTTGGGTTTTTGCGGGTGCATAGAGGCACGATAAGGGTTTTCAGTACTTTCTGTATGTCAGCATGCTTGATGTCAGAGCTTGCGTTTCGGCGTGTGCGCGCGGGCTGCATACATGACACAACGACTACGACTGTGACTACAGCAGGTCATTGAATGGAAACAACATACTGGGCTGGTGGCCATCTTGTTCTTCTTCTTCCCAAGTTCTTCTTTCCCACGACCGTCAGTCTGGGCCGTGGGGTGGGTGGGTGTTTGGGAGTTTAACGTCCTTTTCCACCACAGAAGGGTAATATCAAAGACGGGGCAACGAGAAAAAAGGCTAGCACAAATATTTGGCCCCAGCCAAGATTCAAACTCACAACCCGAGCATTGAAAGTCCAACGCTCTACTTGGAATGTCTCCGAGCTACTTACCCAATCATTTTGGGAGAACGGCTCAGTGATATGGTGTGTGGAATGTTTCATTGTTGGTTGACTAGTAGGTTTTATTTTTTTTTATTTTTTTTTACCTCATACATGCAGTGTACGTTGAGAAACAGACAAAGCTCTGGCTCCATACACACGAAACGTAACACTGTACATTCTGGACACAAAACACGACAAAGTAAACACTACACACTTTATTCAGTTTGCGAATTACAGAGTGCAATCCTCCCCACCCCACCCCCACCCTCAAATACACACACACACACACATCTCTCGCCCAACATCACAGTATATATGTAAATACTTTCTGCAGTTTCTGCCTTCAAAATTGCTTCTTGCTAAAACACGTCCATCACTCTCTACATATAAATGGTTTCTTCCCTGACTGTGTACACACGTGAACCTTAAGATGGCTAGACTAGTTAAAAAATTGTCTACATGCATATCATTTAAACTGTTTTCCCTTGTGTGACTGAGTATGCATGTGTACATTTTGATTATTAAAATGGCAAAAATGCACCACACTTTGAACATTCAAATGGTTTCTCCCGTATGCATGTACGCATGTGCACAATTAGGGTGTAAAATTGAATCTTCCATACACCCTACATGGAAATGGCTTCTCACATAATTATGTGTGTATGCGTGTGAACACTTAGACCAGTAAAATGATGAAAGCATTCCTACCACTCTGAACATTCAAATGGTTATTCTCCTGTGTCTGCGTACACGTGTGGTTTTTTATGTTGTTTCTCTACACACACTCTCTCTCTCTCCCCCACCCCCAGTCACGTGGCTGTCACGACCCTGTCCTGCGTTCCGCGTAAACACACATTCACACTCACTATCACATTCACGTACATACCACACACAATCGTGCACAGTTACACAGGGGCATACAAGGGTACAATCATACAAACATTTATTACCCCATACAAGTACAATCACACTAACATGTATTACCCCATACAAAACAAAGAGAGAGAGGTGCGAGGTTTCCAACCGACTATCACGGTTACTACCCTGTCAGTGCTCTCAGTCAAGAAAAGTATACAAAGTATTCACTATTTTAGTTCCTGATTGTTTACGGATGTGGCTCTAACGACAGTTAGAGTATACTTATGAGTTTATCAAATAAAAAATCCCAAGGAGGCGAACAGTCCCACGAAGACAGGATTTACGTAGTCACTTCTTCGTGGCTGTCGGCGACACTTTTCCTGATGTAGATACTGTCGTAGCTAATATGATATTCCAACGGTAACTTCCTGGCGTTGCGGCGCTACACCGAGGCCTTTCAGCAACCCAATGAACCCAGTACTTGTCCGGACTGGACCGCTGTGAACACAGTTGATACCCTACATACCCGCTGTGAACACAGTTGATACCCTACATACAATTGTCCACATACACCGTAAACTCAAACTCAAAGTAAACCCCTTCTGTCTTACAATAGTTGAGCCACACCAGACTAAACCACTACAGCAGTTACGTGTTAGACACTGTTTCTTTTCTAGCAACGGTACAAAGCTGAGTAAAATTGCAAGAAGAAATGTAACTTCCACGTTATGAACAGTAAAAATACTAGCCGCAAAACAGAACATCATTTCACATGTAACAGTTAAAAGCTTACCCCTACACAAAGGGCAAATACTTGGGTAATAGTGACGATCAGCGTCAAAATGGCTGTTTTGACGGTTTTCCGCTCATCAGCTACATCTCTGAACAGGAACAGACGTCAGTTTTCGTTACGTCACAATTTGTTTCTGACGGAAGCAACATACGCAATTTCAGTGGTTGACGTCATCATCTACTCTATCAGAATTCTATCATTTCAATTAAAAACACAACTTACTATTATGGCAGGAACCAAGGAACCTGTCTATATAACGGACAGTAGTACTTGTTACGATTTAAATTACAATGAATTCTTAAATACAACAATCTGGTTCCTGACAGTGGCTAATCGGTCGAGGTCGTAGAGGATCTAGTGTCATTGGTAGAACTTGGAGAGGGGAGAACCGGCAACAACAACAACAAAACAGACAAAATAAAATGAAATTTGGAGAAACAACTTTGTAGGACGGGGCCGTTCCTCCTTGTTTTTTTTTTAAATTTAAGATCAATGTAAGATGAACTGAATATCCTGCACACCCTACATGTAAATGGTTTCTCCCATGTGTGCACACCAATGTTATTCTTAAAAGTGCTAGAGAGTATATGAACATTTAAATGGATTCTCTTCTGTGTGTGTACACCTAGGTTATTAGAATGACAAAAACATGTCCCACACTCTGAACATGCATTCATATGCTTTCCCCCTTGATGTATGTATGCATGTGTATTTTTAAGGTGTTAGAGTGACCCAATGACACCCACATGACAATAAATGGCCGTTCTCCTGTGTGTAAACGTGTCGCTTAAGGTAGTCAGATCGACAGATTGTCTAAATTTTGTACACTAAAATGGTTTCTTCCCTGTGTGTGTATGAATGTGTCTCTTGAGACTGGAGGACCGACTAAAACATTGTCCACATTCTGTACATTCAAATGGTTTCTCCCCTGTGTGTGTACGAATGTGGCACTTGAGATTGGAGGACTTTCCACATTCTGTACATTCAAATGGTTTCTCCCCTGTGTGTGTACGAATGTGTTTCTTGAGACTGGAGGAACGACTGAAACATTGTCCACAATCTGTACATTGAAATGGTTTCTCCCCTGTGTGTGTACGCATGTGATCTTTGAGATGAGAAGAATAACTGAATGCTTGACTACATTCTGCACACTCAAATGGTTTCTTCCCTGTGTGAACACGCATGTGAACCTCGAGATGGCTAAACCGTCTGAAACATCGTCTACATTCAGAACACATAAATGGTTTCTCCCCTGTGTGTGTACGCATGTGTCTCTTGAGACTGGAGGTGTAACTAAAACATTGTCCACAATCTGTACATTGAAATGGTTTCTCCCCTGTGTGTGTACGCATGTGATCTTTGAGATGGGAAGAATAACTGAATGCTTGACTACATTCTGCACACTCAAATGGTTTCTCCCCTGTGTGAGCACGCATGTGAACCTCGAGATGGCTAAACCGACTGAAACATTGTCTACATTCAGTACACATAAATGGTTTCTCCCCTGTGTGTGTACGAATGTGACACTTGAGATTGGAGGACTGACTAAAACACTTTCCACATTCTGTACATTCAAATGGTTTCTCCCCTGTGTGTGTACGATTGTGTTTCTTGAGAGTGGAGGAACGAGGAAAACATTGTCCACATTCTGTACATTGAAATGGTTTCTCCTCTGTGTGTGTACGCATATGACCTTTGAGAATGGAGGACTGACTGAATGCTCGACCACATTCTGCACACTCAAATGGTTTCTCCCCTGTGTGAGCACGCATGTGTACCTTGAGATGGCTAGGTCGTCTAAAACATTGTCTACATTCAGTACACATAAATGGTTTCTCCACTGTGTGTGTACGCATGTGACGCTTGACATTGGAGGAATGGCTAAAAGCTATACTACGTTCTGTACATCCTAATAGTTTCTCTTCTGTGTGTGTACGCACGTGTCTCTTGAAATTACCTAATCGACTGAACGATTTTCCACACTCTGTACATTTAAATGGTTTCTCCCCTGTGTGCGTAAGCATGTGATTCTTGAGACTGGATGATTTTCTAAAAGATTTTCCACATTCTTTACAATTAGGTGGTTTCTCCTCTGTGTGTGTACGCATGTGGCACTTGAGACTGGAGAACTGACTAAAACACTTTCCACATTCTGTACATTCAAATGGTTTCTCCCCTGTGTGTGTACGAATGTGGCACTTGAGATTGTAGAACTGACTAAAACACTTTCCACATTCTGTACATTCAAATGGTTTCTCCCCTGTGTGTGTACGAATGTGTTTCTTGAGAGTTGAGGAACGAGGAAAACATTGTCCACATTCTGTACATTGAAATGGTTTCTCCCCTGTGTGTGTACGCATATGACCTTTGAGAATGGAGGACTTACTGAATGCTTGACCACATTCTGCACACTCAAATGGTTTCTCCCCTGTGTGTGTATGCATGTGATTCTTGAGACTGGATGATTCACTAAACCTTTTTCCACATTTTGTACATTGAAATGGTTGCCCCAATGCGTGTGTCTGTGTTAGTGTTTTTACACTAGGAGGGTCTGGAAAAATCACACAGTTCGCACTGGCACAATATGTATGGTCCAGCACAATTACTGATGAAATGCCAACACCAGGCTCCTGCTTCATGTTAGGGTCTGATTCAATCCCACAGTCTTCACTGACACCATGTACTGGTAAAACCCTGGCCACTGCTACATCTGGTTCTTGCCTGATGTCGGCGAGTGGTTTAGTCTCACTGTCCACACTCACACCACATCCCGGTACAACACCTTGTGTGCTGCTCACCGAATCCTGTTTAACTCGAAGACAGTCTGTAGCTGCTGTACAAGTGTTGACTGGATCTGTCATCACACTGCCAGGAACATGACATTGTGTTTCTACTTTAATCTGATGACAGCTTATGTGTGTATCTCTGTCTGTGTGATCACCATGGTGGTCCTCGTCCGTATGACCGTGTTCTGCTGACTCGATCACTGTGTTGTTTGTGGAGAGGAAAAAATGGGTTAAAGCAACGCGCTCACATGCACTCAACTATACAAATCTAGCTAGAGAAACCCTTCCTTCATTTTCACTTTGAATTGTACGTCAACCGTGGCCTTTGTTATATTGCCCCCTTTTACATTGTCCCGTCTTTGAATTAAACATACATGGTAGAAGCAGATGTTAATCTCTAGAACACCCAACTACCCACCCTGCCAGCTTAGGTGACCGCACCAACGGCAGAAATTTCCTCCTCTAATTTCTCTTCTCTCATGTGGTAGCTCCATCAGCCCGGCTATTGTCCCATAGTGTCCGACAGTGTACTCATGCATGCAGGCCAAATTCATTTTAAAAAAAAAAAAAGAAAAAAAAAGGAGATCTATAAGAGCATGTATCTTTTGAGCGGGGACGTTAAACCCTAGCATACCTACCTACCTCTTGTGGACGGGGACGTTAAACACTACCTTACCTACCCGCCTCTTTTGGCCGTGAACGTTAAACGCTAGCTTACCCACCTACCTATCTCTTGTGCCGGGGACATTAAACCCTAGCTTACCTACCTATCTCTTGTGCCGGGGACATTAAACCCTAGCTTACCTACCTATCTCTTGTGGGCAGGGACGTTAAACCCTAGCTTACCTACCTACCTATCTCTTGTGGACAGGGACGTTAACCTTTACGCATCGGGACGCAAGCCGGCTCGCGTTACTCTCAACAGCCGTAGGCATCGAGCCGCGAACCGATTCGCGTCACCCTAATCGGCCGGCAGCTGCATGCACGTCAGCAGGGAAGTAGGTCACTGGCCAAGCCCGCGATGTCAAAGTTAAACCCTAGCTTACCTACCTACCTATCTAATTGGGGCGGGGACGTTAAACCCTAGCTTACCTACCTACCAATCTCATGTGGACAGGGACGTTAAACCCTAGCTTACCTACCTATCTCTTGTGGACAGGGACGTTAAACCCTAGCTTACCTACCTACCTATCTCTTGTGGGCAGGGACAGTAAACCCTAGCTTACCTACCAGTACCTACCTATCTCTTGTGGACAGGGACATTAAACCCTAGCTTACCTACCTACCTATCTCTTGTGGACAGGGACGTTAAGCCCTAGCTTACCTACCTACCTATCTCTTGTGGACAGGGACATTAAACCCTAGCTTACCTACCTACCTATCTCTTGTGGACAGGGACGTTAAGCCCTAGCTTACCTACCTACCTATCTCTTGTGGGCAGGGAACATTAAACCCTAGCTTACCTACCTACCTATCTCTTGTGGACAGGGACATTAAACCCTAGCTTCATGGGTGAAAGCTGGCAATTTTGAAAATACTGAAATTTCTTTTCCCAGGCCGGGGTCCAGGGGCCGCCTAGGCCCCGGCTGGGTGCAGGGGAGGAGCCCTGCTGGGGGGAACAGGGGGGCAACGCCCCCTGAAAAAAACACGAATTTTGCCAAATTTAAGAGCTAATTCTAGGCCTCTCGTGGCACCTGAGAGCATTTGATAGCTATTCTTATCTACCACATTTCCCTTCAAATTTCAACCCTTAGACTCAAGCTACTATAGACCTCATGCTGCTGCACACACGTTTCTCCAAATAATCATTGTGGAGAATCAAACTCTAAAATCCATACATTAGAAGACCTGTCAGTTTACCCTTAGAAACTGAGAAAGGTTCAGCATGGTTTGGGGGGGGGGGGGGGGGGGGGAGGGGGGGGCCAAAGTGTAGTTTTTGCATAGCAAAGTGTAGCTGTAATACAGTCGGACCCACTTAACAGGATGACACTTTGTAAAAAATTCACAGTTTGCAAGTATACATTTTGATTTCCAAGCACAGGCGTTTCTTTATCTGTGTAAAACTACACAGTGTGTTTACCACAAACTGCCTAACACTTACTATGGTGATGAAGTGTCAAAGCCAGGAGTACACGCCTGCTTAACTTGATTGAATTTTAATAATTGTTAAGCTAAGGGTGTGCAGGGGCATGCTCCCAAAGATTTGTTTTTAATTACACTGAAATCTGTGTAAGTGATTCAGTTTAAGTGCCTCAGAGGAGAACTGACTGAAACACTTTTTGAGAGGCCAGAACTGAAATTTTTAGCCAAAGGTGGAAATCCGATAAAAGTACGGTGGAAGATCCTAAGCCCTGACTGTTAACTATATGGTTATCTTGATTAGTCCCTCCCCTAAATGAGATTACTAGTATTGATTTTTCGTATTGATTTTCGTCTTAAAATAGACTTCGGGAAAATCCGGTACTCGCAAGTCGGGTGTGCCACAGCCCGCGCACGATCATCCTAAGCAAATTGTTGGTAACGTAATCGTCGTGTCTGGCCCTAAGAAACGATCATTAATGTATTTTTCCTTCTGCTGTTTTAGTTTTGCGTAAGAAAACACAACCGCTCAATGCTTTATCGACGCCGGTAAAGAACGAATGGCGAGAGCCTCTGGGAGAATCCGGTACGCGTACGCTCAAGTCGGACGATCACCATACGCATATTTTTGTAGCTAAAATGTCGCGTCTGCCCCTCAGAAACGATCCGTATTGTATTTTTCTTTCTGTTGGTTTAATTATTCGATTAAAAAAAAACAAACCCAGATGAATCCTTCATCGGCGCGAAGATCGCATGGATGCTAACATTGGTGAGCTGCAAAACGGCGACCGCGCGCTGGTCGTTGACGCTTTTGATTGGCTGACTGACGAGATCGGTCGACAGCCATTGGCCAAACATGTTCTCTTCTCATTCAGGTTCGATCACGCGATAATGCCGAACGGAATATTACACGGAAAACTTTTTTTTTTTTTTGGTTCCCAAAAATACGGATTCCGTATTTTGGGTCGAGAAAAATACGAATTCCGTGCCCCACACGGACAACTTTCACCCTTGCAGCTTACATACTCTTTTGTCCTGAATAATAGTACGGGTGTGAATAATAGTACGGGGTGGCATTTTCAGTGAAAATTAATAATAGTACGGGTTTGAATAATAGTACGGGGTGGCATTTTCAGTGAAAATTAATAATAGTACGGGCTTGAATAATAGTACGGGGTGGCATTTTCAGACGGCTTTTCAGCATCCATGTTTTCGCGGATTTTCATAAACGAATCGTGATTGGCTTAGAACCGGCCAAACCCACTGACTGTGGCCAATCGCAGAACACGTTGCTCTGACGCATGGCTGCGCGTGCCCGCTTGTTGTGATGCCGATCGGTTGATAAACAGCGCACAAAAAGGTACGATTTGGCTTCTCATTTTCGAACAGCAAAAAAAGAAAGCGTACGGGTTTGAATAGGCGTACGGGCGGCGCAAAAAAGCCAAAATTTAATAAGCGTACGGACTTAAATAAGCGCGTACGGGCGGCGCAAATTGCCCGAAAAAAATACGCGTACGTGGACGCTTATTCGGGACAAGAGAGTACCTACCTATCTCTTGTGCTGGGGACATTAAACCCTAGCTTACCTACCTACCTATCTCTTGTGGGCAGGGACGTTAAACCCTAGCTTACCTACCAACGTATCTCTTGGGGGCAGAAACGTTAAACCCTCGCTTACATAACTACCTACCTCTTGTGTCAGGGACGTTAAACCCTAGCAAGCTTACATACCTACCTACCTACCCTTTTTTTTTTTTTGCCGCTCCAACTCTTTGCCTGCCAGTTCCAGTGGTGTTCCTCCCAGGTCATGGGTGGAATCCATGGAGGGCTCGGAAGCTGGGGCAATTTTTATTATGCATGATGATGGAGATGATGGCAAGATGATGCTATGGAGGTCCGTGTGGTTTGGGACTGCAGGACAGGGCCGCATTCCACGGTTCCTGTCATAAATATCCCAGCATTAACCAGGCCCAGGAGCTACAGCACCTGCGGTGCCGGCCGTGTAATCATCCACATCATAAGACGTGTCATACTAAGGGAAGCACCCCAAAGTCGCCCCCGTGAAGTGGGTGAATCTCGGCTGTTTGACAACAGTCTCCCCATTGGGCCCATAGCACTCCCGCTCTGGGTAGGAGCCGACCTAGGTAGGAAAAATCCCGCTTGCCTCGGCTGGGACTCGAAGCCGGGTCTCCCGGCCCATGGTCCGAAGTGCTAACCACTCACTACAGGGGCCGGTACCTACCTACCTCTTGTGGGCGGGGACGTCGAACCCTAGCTAATCTAGCATTCAGACACAAGAAACAGACACATGTCTCTGGCACTTCAAACACGAAACGTAACACTGTACATTGTGGTCACAAAACACCACAAATCAAACACAACATTCACTGATTCAGTTTATTCAGTTTGCGCATTACACGTACAAAGTGCCCAGTCCCCGACACCCAACATACACGCACACGCCTCTCTCTCTCCCTGCCTTATATCTGTTATTAAAATTGCTTGTTGCAAAAACATGCCCATCACTCTGTACACATATAAATGGTTTCTCCACCGTGTGTGTACACACATGAAGCTTAAGATGGCTACACTGGTTAAAAGACTGTCTACACGCAATGCCTTTTCCCCTCTGTGTGTCTGCATGTGTTCACGCTATTAAAATCACTAAAACATGCCCAACACTCCTTTGTGTGTACACTTAGATTATTAGAATGACGAAAGCTTGCCCCATACTCTGATGTTCATTCATATGGTTTCTCCCGTGTGTGTATGCATAGGTGTTAGAGCGACTGAATGATACCCGACACCACTGGCAAATAAATAGTTGTCCTTATGTGTGTGTACGCATGTGATGCCTTAGGTAGTCAGGTCAACTAAAAGACCGTCTACATTCTGTACACTGAAATGGAACATTCAAAGTGAAATAACGCAAGGGTCTCTCTTGCAAGGTCCTAAGGCCCGATGCACACGAGCGTCAGCGTCATGATGCCGAGCGGCGGATCTGACTCCCGGCGACAGTTTCAAGGCGCCGCCACGTGTGCATGACATCGGCGCCTGGCGACAGGCAACGGCATCAGTGATGCCAGGCGGCGGAATCCTTTGACGCCGGGTATAGAACATGTCCTATTTCTGCTGCTGAC
Organism: Batillaria attramentaria; assembly: GCA_018292915.2. Lineage (NCBI taxonomy): Eukaryota > Metazoa > Mollusca > Gastropoda > Batillariidae > Batillaria > Batillaria attramentaria. The sequence goes on from JACVVK020000012.1 coordinate 2,667,588, forward strand.
GCCGCGCTGCAGACTTGGCTTCAGCCAATCAGAAAGCAGTGTGGGTCAGCGCGTGCAGTGTGGGCTCAGCGAACAGGCCGTGCAGGCGAATGACGCCGAAGCCAAGTGTGCATGCAAATGGCGCACACCTCGCGCTCACGCGAGGCGTATGATGCGAGACAGCCTTCGCTGCTTGCTTCATGGTGCTGACGCCGACGCTCGTGTGCATCGGGCCTAATTATTACTGTCATTCATCGAGCTAAATTTTTTGCTTCCCATGTTTATAGTTCCCTGAAAAAATACCACCCTTAAAGTTTGTTACAGAGGGCTATGAAAAAACAACTTTACCAACACCACCATAAAAATCTGTGTAGTTTTAGTGCCTGTGAATGCGTTGCTTTAACATTTTTCTTTTCTCCATAAACACAGCTACTGAGTCAGCAGAAGATGGTCATGAGGACGAGGGACACCATGGTGATCATACAGACAGAATTACACATATCAAATGTCATCGGATAAACCTTGAAGCACATGTTCCTGGCAGTGTGATGACAGATTCAGCCAACACTTGTACAACAGAAAGAGACTAAGAGCCAACACTTGTACAACAGAAAGAGACTGTCTTCAAGCTGAACAGGAGCCAGTGAGCGTCACACAAGGTGTTGTACCGGGATATGGTGTGACTGTGAGTGTGGACAGTGAGACTAAATCACTGTCTGCTCCAATCCCGCAGTCTACACCAACACCATTCAATGCAGGCATGGAACCAACCTCTGGCTCCTGTTTGATGTTAAGCCTAAGGTCTGCTTCAATCCCACAGTCTGCACTGGCATCAGCTGGAAAAGCCCTGTCCGCTGCTAGATCTGGTTCTTGCTTGATACTGACGAGTGGCGAGATCTCACTCTCCACACTCACACCATATCCCAGTACACCATCATGTCTGCCGCTCACTGTCTCCTGTTTAACCCGAAGACCGTCTGTTTCACACTGCCAGGTACATGTGCTTCAAGGGTTATGACTTTATCTGATGACAGTTGATATGTGTATCTCTGTCTGTATGATCACCATGGTGTCCCACGTCCTCATGACGAAGTATTGCTGACTCGGCCTGTGTGTTCTCTGCAGAGTAAAGAAAACTGCATCTAGCAACACACTCACATGCACTTAAATTATGTTCACAGACTTTTCTTTATTACTATTATTTCAAATAGCCCATCACCCACTGCATAATGAAAATCTTTTTGTAAAAGTCACCATGGTGTCCCACGTCCTCATGACGAAGTACTGCTGACTCGGCCTCTGTGTTCTCTGCAGAGTAAACAAAACTGCATTTAGCAACACACTCACATACACTTCAATTATGTTAACAGACTTTACTTTATTACTACAGTGTATTATTTGAAATAGCCCATCGCCCACTGCATAATGAAAATCTTTTTGTAAAAGTCACACTACAGGTTGCTCCTTCTACGGCAGTAGAAATCTTTACATGTATTTCTGAAGATTATGTTAGGGGAAAATATTTTAATTATGTAGCAGTAGCATAAACTGCACATGTATAGAAAATTGTCTGTACCGTGTGTGGGTTCAACTGCCACATCAATCTCAATCTCGAAGTCTGACATCCCAGCTGTGTCCATCATTGCCACTGGACTGTTAAGTCTGCAAATCGAGCCAAACATTAGTCACGCCTGCTAAGACTGCTAAAATATATATAGCAGATGACAACAACTAAAAACAATGACTAAAAACACCAACAATAACACAAAAAAGACCATCAAGGACATCTGTCATAATCCTGTTTGAAGCCCTGCTAGCAGTACAACTGAATGTCTAGAGAATTTGAGAAGAAGAAAAAAATCAACACCTGGAACAAGTCAACTTCTGCCACCGCGCATAGTCCGCCTTGTCAATGTCATGGCCGACAAGCCACAGAAAACCTAAGCTAAGAAGCAGTGTTCCCTGTGATTTGAAAATACAAGCGTCCTTGGGATCCTCTCTCCATCATTTTGAAGGTCCCTTGTAAATTTTAAATGGGCCATGGTCTTTAAAAAGTCTGAAAGTCAAAACCATTTGTTGCTGTTTACAAAAGCATTCAAGCATTGTAGTGTGCCAGCGAGGTAATCTTGAAGAACAGTATACGAAATTCTTTCGGTTCTGCTCGATGCAAAGAGACGTAAGACACCCTCACCTGCTCACTTTGACCTCTCCTTCCCCACATGTGGGTGCAAATAATTTCATTTCACAAGTAGGGATATATGCATGCAAATCCAATGCGCCATTTTGGTTGCTGATCACATGCGCACAACGTCATCGCTACTGGGGTAATTTCAGCGGTACGATCGGCTACGTGATACAGATGCAAATCTGGAGGAAAACGCTATATATTCCTCTTACACATAACGCTGCAGATGACACCCTAGAAATGCTTTAAAATTCACCAAAAAATTCACAAAAATCAGGCAGCCATAGACTCATGCGTAGAGGAAATTTAAACAAATTCCAATATTCCGTTTTTTGGCAATGTTGGCAGCGACCACATACCCCCTCATTCCACGGTCGTCTGCTGGCTCCTGTGCCAGCCGCGCATGAATACAAATAGTCCACAAGCCAGCCTCATTTTTCCCTAATTTTACTATTACCTGGCATGAAACTTGTTAATCAGCGGTTTACATGGGTTTTACAACTGAAACGCTGAGAACAGTAATAGTGACATAGCACGGTCACAGAGAGACGATGATGTTATCTGCAACAATAAAAAAAAAAAACAGCGACAGATCAGGCACACACTGGCCGCCCGATGGAGACAGCGTGACTATCGTCTGATTCCAAGGTCTTTGCTCTCGTTCTGTGCGCAGCCATCTTATTCCACACAAAGGGAAGCAATGCTACGGCATCCTGTGAACTTGGCCTTCGGCCCATAAACTCACCCCATGGCCATAGTCAACTCGGCCCCCGTAAGGGCGCGTCCACATGAAAAGCGGTTGAGCCGCGCTGTAGCGGCGCTGTAGCCGCGCTGCGGAAATAGTAATAGAGTTTCTTGTTGGAGTGGCCACACGAGTCGCTACCACCGCGCGGTTACCGCGAGTTCACTGCTAGCGTCGAGCGGTGGTAATGTTCCAAACAATTAACACCGCTCAAAGCTCGCGGTGGCCGGCCTAAAAATAAATGTGATGCATTTTTTTTTAAAACGTGATGGGGGTGAGCAGTGATCTGGTAGCGCGTTGGATTTAGCGGCTGCGCTACTGAATGGCCGTCACCAATGTCACGGCGATGAAGCGTGGGTTCGAGCCCAGGTCTAGCTTGTGATATGTGATACCGGTTTTTCGTGGCTGCCGGGCTGCTCATCGGGGGAGGCAGCCCGAATTTCCCGAAAGGGATAATAAAGTAAATAAACAAACCAAAAAACACCCCCCCCCCACCCCCCAAAAAAATCGTCTTTTGTGTCTTTTTTTCGCAACGTAAGTGCTTGCAGAAGAAGATGCTTTTGAAAATGACATACGCCGACCAAACCTAATCTCTGTCATCAAAAAGAATTCCTCGTCGTATATATGGCGATGGTTCAGACAACTCTGAAAGTAAAGGATACCTCCTCTCTGTCATTTTGATTCTGTCTATGAACAGATATTACAACAAACCGTGCACAGCTAGCGGCAGGCTAGCATACAACTAGCTACGGCAGTTATTCATGTGGCCACGCAAGCTTTAATCAGCAGCGCAGCTGGCTACTCGCTAGCCCTGAGCTAGCTGCTAGCTATCGCCGCTTTTGGTGTGGCCACCCACCGCTCACTGCTCAACAGCTCGCTTACCGCTAACTCACAGCGCGGCTACAGCGCAGCTTGTCATCTGGACGAAGCCCGATGCACACGAGCGTCAGCGTCAGCACCATGAAGCAAGCAGCAAAGGCTGTCTCGCATCATACGCCTCGCGTGAGCGCGCGGTGTGCGCCGTTTGCATGCACACTTGGCTTCGGCGTCATTCGCCTGCACGGCCTGTTCGCAGACCCACACTGCACGCGCTGACCCACACTGCTTTCTGATTGGCTGAAACCAAGTCTGCAGCGCGGCGTCAGCAGCAGAAATAGGACATGTTCTATACGCGGCGTCATAGGATTCCGCCGCCTGGCACCATTGATGCCGTTGCCTGACGCCAGGCGCCGATGTCATGCACACGTGGCAGCGCCTTGAAACTGCCGCCGGGAGTGAGATCCGCCGCGCGGCATCATGACGCTGACGCTCGTGTGTGACCGCGTCAAGGGCAGAAACTTTCTCCTCTAACTTCTCTCATGTGGTAGCTCCATCAGTCCGGCTATTATCCCACAGTGTACTCATGTATGCAGGCCAAAAATCAGTAAAAAGAGTTTAAAAAAAACAAAAACAAAAAACACAGGAGATTAGAGCATGACTGTATACATTTACCATTCGAAAGTTGTGCTAAGTATTGATCTTTGTCAGTCCCGTCTGTAGGTTCCCCTGCCACCTCAGTCTTATTGTTGAACAAGTCTGACATCCCAGCTGTGTCCATGATTGGCCTTGTCAAGTCTGCAATTCAACCCACACAATAGATACATGTGCCACCACAACATATAGAGCTTACATGATTAGTTCTCGTGGCTTACCACGAAAAAAACCACGAGATGTTTCAATTTTTTGCCGAAGCTACCGAGCCTGTAAACGCCACACAACCAGCTTTTCTCAAAAGGGGCCCTGGGCGATAACTCACACATCATCTGTGCAATCATATCTGGATCGGGCCCTCTATTCAAAGATCTTGATTCATTAGGACTCCCCACATTTGAAATCAATCGGTTGAGTATTTTCGGAGATACAGGCATCTAAACTGGGTTCACCTGCGATGTCAGCTAAGGTACATCAAAACTATAAGAGCGACCACTTCTAAAATTCACTCTGTTTAGAATCCGTATTCATTCTATCAAAATCCAAAATCTGGAGTGATTTAAATAAATATTACGCCTCTAAAAGCGAGACAACCAACTTTTCTCAAAAATTCCCTCCAAAATAATTTTTACGAAGCAATCACCAATCGCTTGGTCGCTCTATTCAATGGTCTTGATTAATTTTATTTTCAGACCCCAAATTAGAAGCTAATCTGTTGAGTATTTTCGGAGATACAGGTTTGCGCGCGCGCACACACACACACACACACACACACACACACACTGCAGCGGAAAAGTGCGCTCAGGATCACCATGTCCGCCAGTTACAACTGTCGCCATTGTCAGAGTTACACTTGAATCATGTCTCTGCGGAGAATGCAAGCGACGTGCGTTTTTGCCCCAAGCTTGCCTTTGAACGTGGAAATGTTGACCGTCCTATGATGTCGTTCCTATTACTATCGTCTAAGGAAACAACATAACAAAAACGACAACGAGACAAAACCAACTCACTCAGCAAGCGTGCATAGTTCACCAACAGACATACAAAAGATATCTGGTTTACCTTGTCAATGTCACTCTGTCAGTGAAAACGTTCCATGCACCACAAAAGCCACCGTGACAACTGAAACAAAATATCCAGCCGGCAAACTGGCAGCAGTTCAGCAGGCTCAGTGCGTGTTTGAACGCTGTTCCAATAAACACACTGTTTCGTGTCTTCACGTGCATTTAGTGCTGTACGGTGGTTACAAAGCTCGCTTCCACTGTGACGTCACCTCGAGAGGCGAAATCGGCACGTGCAGTTTGCGGTAGCGCTGTTTCATTTGTGGTTCGCAAAGACAAACTCACGGACCGTCCTGAACAAAGAGTTTTATTGGGGTTTCCAAGGCGCTGAACATTATGATAACTTGTGATAGAACGCGATCAAAGTGAGTCCATAATGTTAACTGCAAGATCTTAGCAAAACAGACCAGACACAGTAGCACAAAATACGCGCCTCAAGTACGGCGGCGTGGCTCGTCCTCTCCGGTCATCTGCATTCTACACCAAGGGAAGCTATTCTGTATTCGTCGAATGGAAACTTGTCTCCCTTCCAGTAGACAGCCGACTCCAGTCTGTACTCTGTGTGTGTGTGTGTGTGTGTGTGTGTGTGTGTGTGTGTGTGTGTGTGTGTGTGTGTGTGTGTGTCCTCTGAGTGCGTAATTTTCCGGGCTGCCAAGCTGGCTGTTGCCAACTGACAGCCTACATCAACAGGGTGAGTGGGGGTTTAACGTCCTTTTCCACCACATAGGGTGATATCAAAGACGGGGCAACGATGAAAAAGCCAGCACAAATTTATATTTGGCCCCAGCCGGGATTCGAACTCACGACCCGAGCATTCCTACATCAACAGAGTATGTCGTACATGTACTGAGAAACTGCAAGTCGCTTGGTTACTCTGCGGTTGGAATAAACAACATATTAAATTAGTAACTCCTTAAACTGAATGCATACGTATATCTGTCTAACCAACTCCTCCTACATCCTCCCCCCACCCTCCCACAACCCCCCGACACACACACACACACACACACACACACACACACACACACACACACACACACACACACACACACACACACACCAATACCATCCTTCTATTGACTTACTACCTCCCATACACAGTTGCTGGCACCCGTTCTGATGCACGCAATAAGCGCATACAATGAAACGTTTTCCACAGCGTTGTCGTATGCCTTACAAACGTATGGAGACTGTGAAGCTTTTATCCTCTCCTGTCCCTAACCGCTTGCATCGTCCCCTTTTACCTCTTCCTCGTTCTCCCTCCATGGACTGGTCGTTTTGGCCAGTGGGCATTTACGGAAAAGCAGGAACTGTGGTCTGTACCTTCAGCCCTCCACCGCCACCACTACCTACCACCCCCCACCCCCCCAACACCACCCCCACCCTCCATCCTCGTGCTATATCCCCCCTCTAACCATGTTGATACGATGTTGTTCCCATTGTTTTCTGCAGAGATCGCCGCTTCAGGACGACCACCTGTAAAATATTTCCCCAGTGAACAGAATGAGCTGCCACTGATGTTGTTCTTTCCGTGACCAGCAACGCCACTTGCACATCATACTACGCGCTGTGTTTGTGTGTGTCTGTGCTCGTCACTTAAATGTGCAGTGTGTCTGTTAGATTTCAATTGTTAGAAATTTCTTGGGGTCGGTATTATTTGTACATACTACTTTTCTCTTCTCTATCAATGTTAAACCCGTTTTCACAAAGCTCTGGGCAAGTCACGTTTCAGGCTGATTAAAATATGCGTACATTTACATTTACCAGGAGAAAATGCTCTTTAATTTGATACTAGAATGATTGTCACGTGTACTGTTAAACTGTGAATACAGCGGTCAGTTAAAGTTAGCAGTGGCAATGTCGGTAGAGGTTGACACCCCCCCCCCCCCCCCCCCCCGGTACTGTTTTTGTGTATTTGTGTATGCCTCGGAGCTACTTACCAAACCATTTTGGGAGAACGGCCCAGGAATATGATGTCGTGTTGTGTGGCGAGTTCCATGGTTGGCTCACTGGTAGATGTTTTGGTTTATTTTGGTTTTGGGTTTGTTTATTATTTGTTTTATTCAAACCTCATATACTCCAAGACTGAAGTACACGTTGAGAAACAGTGACATCTGTAGCACCACAGACACGAAATGTAACACTGTACATTATGGACTCAATACACCATCGAGCAAACACAACACACTTTATTCAGTTTGCGCATTACGGAGTGCCCCCCCCCCCCTCCTCTCCACCAACATCAGTACACCCACACCTCTCTCTCTCTCTCTCAGTTTTTAAGTTGTTTCTCTATAGAGAAACAACTTTATGAGACGGGGCAGATTTTGCTACGCGCAGCAGCAAGTTTCAGTGATACAAAACAAGACTGTGACGTTTCTCCACACAATACTTACTTTCACGCACACAGTGACGTAACGAAATCTGCGTCATAGACGCCTTACGTGCACACTATGCTGCTGCGTTCTTTCTGGCGGGAGTTGTGAGACGTGTGTGTGTGTGTGTGTGTGTGTGTGTGTGTGTGTGTGTGTGTGTGTGTGTGGACGGATGTAATGATGGCTATCTCCTAAACCACCTCGTTGGAGGCCCTTTTACTTTGAGATAAAATGGGAATTCACCTTCTCCAGACCTACCTTTCACGATTTTCAGCCTACTGCATTTTCAGAAGAGTTATCGCCGATTTTAAAAAATCGGTCATGTTACGATTTTTTTCGTAAAAAATGTTCAAATGGCTTCATTTTCTGAAATTGGGAAGATCATCCAATTATACTGCCTGTTTTCGTAGCACAGCTCTGTAGCTCTGACAGGTTTTGTGTAAGAAAAATATTTCCGAGGTAGGGGTGGTTTCCATATAAGGCCAAATATCTATGAAAAGACTCCTTCAAATTACTCATCATTCCGGTATTTTAGTCACTTGTGCCAACTGCACATATGACATGAACTACTGCACTATTATAGCTTTAGTATTAAGAATAGCAGAGCTTTTAGATAAACACATTTTTCACGTTTCTGCGAGAAGCGCCGGTCAAAAAAGTTCCAATTTTGCAATTTCGTAAGTACAATCCAAGGCACTTAAGTCCAAGTTTCATCAGCTCTCTAGATCTTCCCGATTTTATGTAAAAATTAAATCAGTCACGGAAGTCACAAAAGCAACAAGGAAATCACAAGAAATGTAGAAGTATCATCTGTCAGACGAGCAGCGTGAGGCTGACGTCAAATGTTTGGTTCACAGACAAAATCTGCAAGTATCGTCACTGCTTCCGATATTTCATCAGCCCTCTAGATCTTCCAGATTTCATGTGAAAAATAATTCAGTCGGAGAAGTCACAAAGCCAACAGGGAAATCACAAGACATGAACAAGCATCCTCAGACGATCTCAGTGCTAGAGGCTGACGTCAAAAGTTTACTTCACGGAATTGACGTCATCTCTCTCTCTCTCTCTGTATGACGACCTGCCAGAGGCTGACGTCAAATGTTTAGTTCACGGAACTGACCTCTCTCTCTCTCTCTCTCTCTCTGGGGAGCCAGGGTGGCCGAATGGTAGAGCGTTGGACTTTCAATGCTTGGGCCGAGAGTTCGAATCCCGGCCGCTGGGGCCAAATATTTGTGCTGGCCTTTTTCTCGTTGCCCCGTCTTTGATATCACCCTTATGTGGGGGAAAAGGACGTTAAACTCCTAAACACCCACCCACCCACCCACCGCTTTCTCTGTGCCTCTCTCTCTCTCTCTCCCTTCTTTCCCCACCCGGCCCCACCCCCAGTCACGTGGCTAATCGGTCGAGGTCGTAGAGGATCCAGCGTCATTGGTAGAACTTGGAGAGGGGAGAACCGGCAACAATAACAACAAAACAAACAAAATAAAATGAAGTTTGGAGAAACAACTTTGTAGGACGGGGACCGTTCCTCCTTGTTTTGTTCTCAGTTGAGCAGTGTGCGCTATATTATAGCCAAATTCACATGGGAGGAAGCCTGGCGATCGGATGACGTAGTGATGTCACCAAAACAACGATTTAGCTCATAGTTTTCAAACAAAAGCCAAAGGACGGACTTGCCCCGAGGGCGGACTAGCCCCGGTCTCCCTTATCTCGCGCGCGCGTGTGTGTGTGTGTGTGTGTGTGTGTGTGTGTGTGTGTGTGTGTGTGTGTGTGTGTGTGTGTGTGCACGCGCTTTACTTAGTTTAACTTACTTAGTTGTAGCCTAGCAAGGACAAGATGTAATGTAAGACAGGTCTGTGCACCTAATCTTTTATCCTTGTAAAATAAAGTTTCGTTCGTTCGTTCGTTCGTTCTCTCTCTCTCTCTCTCCCTGCGTCAATGTACAAATAAATGCTTTCTAAAGTGTGTGCCTTTAAAATTGCTTGTCGCTAAAACCTGCCAATCACTCTGTACATATAAATGTCTTTCCCCCGAATGTGTACACACGTGGACCTTAAGATGGCTTGACTGGTTAAAAGATGCGAGACGTTTCCATGCACTTCACTTAAACTGTTTTTCCCACTGTGTGTGTATACATGTGGACACTTTGACTGTTAAAATGACGAAAACATGAACCACACTCTGAATATTCAAATGCCCTATCCCCTGTGCATGTACACATGTGCACATTTAAGGTGTACAACTGAATCTTCCATACAACCTACATGTAAATGGCTTCTCAGCTGTGTGTATGCATGTTTACACTTTGACTATTAAAATGATGGAAACATTCCCCACACTCTAAACATTCAAATGGTTTCTCTCCTGTCTGTGTACAAATGTATTTTTATAGGGTGTAAGATCATGTGAATATCCAACACACCCTGGGAGAGTGACACTGCTAGACAGACTAACAGACAAAAACGTTTGTCTACATTCTGTGCATTCACATGGCCTCTCCCCTGTCTGTGTGTACATTCAGACTATTAGAATGACAAAAACATATCCCACACTCTGTACAATAGATCATATACTTTCTCCGCTGTTTGTGTACGCATGTGTAATTTTAGTGTGTTAAAGGAACTGAATGACAATGCACACACCTGACATGCAAATGGTTTTTCTCCTGTGTGTGTACGCAGGTGTCGCTTGAGGATCCATGAGAGACTGAAACATCGTCTACATTCTGTACACTGATATGGTAATTTTAGTGTGTTAGGGGAACTGAATGACAATGCACACACCTGACATGTAAATGGTTTTTCTCCTCTGTGTGCATGCAGGTGTCGCTTGAGGATCCATGAGAAACATCGTCTACATTGTGTGCACTAAAATGTTTTCTCTCATGTGTGTGTACGCATGTGTAATTTTAGAGTGCTAGAGTGCCTCAATGAAAACATACACACATTTAATGTAAATGGTTTCTCCCCTGTGTGTATACGCATATGGTCCTTCAGATGGCCATATTCGCTAAAAGACTGTAAACTTTCTCAACACTGAAAGGGCTTCTCTACTGTGTGTGTGCGCATGTGATTCTTGAGGTTGCCAGATTGACTAAACGATTTTCTACATTCTGTGCACTGAAATGGTTTCTCCCCTGTGTGCGTACGCATGTCTCTTGAGAGTGCCAGGTAGACTAAAAGTCTGTCCACATTCTGTTCATTTAAATGGTTTCTCCACTGTATGTGTGTGCATGTGATTCTTGAGGACGCCAGATTGACTAAACGATTTTCTACATTTTGTGCACTGAAATGGTTTCTCCCCTGTGTGCTTACGCATGTGTCTTTTCAGAGTACCCGGTCGACTAAAAGTCTGTCCACATTCTGTACATTTAAATGGTTTCTCCCCTGTGTGTGTAAGCATGTGATGTTTGAGACTGGACATGCGACTATAAGATTGTCCACATTCTGTACATTTAAATGGTTTCTCCCCTGTGTGTGTAAGCATGTGATGTTTGAGACTGGACATGCGACTATAAGATTGTCCACATTCTGTACATTTGAATGGTTTCTCCCCTGTGTGTGTACGCATGTGATTCTTGAGAGTGGACAGTTGACTAAAAGATTGTCCACATTCTGTACATTTGAATGGTTTCTCCCCTGTGTGTGTACGCATGTGATTCTTGAGAGTGGACAGTTGACTAAAAGATTGTCTACATTCTGTACATTTGAATGGTTTCTCTCCTGTATGTGTCCGCATGTGATCTTTGAGATTGGAGGATTGTGTGAAAGCTCGACTACATTCTGTACGCTAATATGGATTCTCTCCTGTGTGTGTACGCATGTGCAACTTGAGATGGTGAGATCGTCTAAAAGATTGTCCACATTCTGAACATTTGAATGGTTTCTCCCCAGCGTGTTTCTCTGTGTGTGTCTCTATATGCTGACACTGACTCAATGATGCTCCGCTAGGTGTGAGACTAGCCTCTAGTTCCTGCTGGTTGCTAGCGTCTGGAATAATCAAACAGCTTGTACTGGCGCAATCTGTATGGTCCGGCACAGTAACTGATGAAATGCCAGCACTGGGCTCCTGCTTCATGTTTGGGTCTGGTTCAATCCCACAGTTTACACTGACACCATGTACTGGTAAAACCCTGGCCACTGCTACTTCTGGTTCTTGCGTGATGTCGACGAGTGGTTTAGTCTCACTGTCCATTGCTTCTTGCTGAAACATGTCCATCACTCTCTACATATAAATGGTTTCTCCCCTGACTGTGTACACACGTGAACCTTAAAATGGCTAGACTAGTTAAAAGATTGTCTACATGTATATATTTACACTGTTTTCCCCTGTGTGAGTATGCATGTGTACACTTCCATTATTCAAATGAGGAAAATGCACCACACTTTGAACATTCAAATGGTTTCTCCCGTATGCATGTACGCATGTGGACAATTAGGGTGTAAAATTGAATCTTCCATACACCCTACATGTAAATGGCTTCTCACACAATTATGTGTGTATGTGTGTGAACACTTAGACCAGTAAAATGACGAAAGCATTCCTACCACTCTGAACATTCAAATGGTTATTCTCCTGTGTCTGTGTACACGTGTGGTTTTTTATGTTGTTTCTCTACACACACACTCTCTCTCCCCCACCCGGCCCCACCCCCAGTCACGTGGCTAATCGGTTGAGGTCGTAGAGGATCTAGTGTCATTGGTAGAACTTGGAGAGGGGAGAACCGGCAACAATAACAACAAAACAGACAAAACTAGAGAGGCTGAAGCCTCCATGGCTCCCTTGTGACACAGGTCAAGGTCATTCACAAGAGTATGTTTGTAAAGCTCTTATCACTATCCAGTATCATGCCAAGTAAAGTGTCTCTGGCGCTCTGAGTCCCTGGCAATATTACAATTTTCCCCGAAACAGTTTGTATGGCCTTGACCTGTGGTCAAGGTCATTCAAATGAGATCTCATCAATGTCTATATCATGCCAAGTTTGATGCCTCAAGTATTTGTAGTTCCCCTGAAAACGGTAATGTTAAAATTCATAACAGACAGCTTTAATGACCTTGACCTTCAGTCAAGGTCATTCAGAAAGGTAGGTCTCAATGCTGTCTATCATCATGCCTCGTTTGGTGCCTCTACTGTTTGTTGTTTTGGACAAAATGCCAAGGTTAAAGTTTCCAAAAAACTGCTTGCATGGCCTTGACCTTGACAAAAGGTCACTGAACACAGGTATGTCTGTAAAGCTGCTGCCAATGTCAATCATCACACATAGTTTTAGGCCTCTGATCCTTCTAGATTCTGAGAAAATGCAAATGTAAAATTTCTTAACAAACTGTTTTAATGACCTTGACCTTGAGTCAAGGTCATTTCAGATGGTATGTGTGCATAGGTCTTATCACTGTCTATCAGCATGCCAGGTTTGGCACCTCTGCTGTTTGTTGTTTCTGAGAAAATGCCGATGTTAAGGTTTCACAAAAATAGCTTGTATGGCCTTGACCTTGACACAAGGCCATTGACTACATGTATACCTGTAAAGTTCCTATCAATGTCTATCATCATGCAAAGTTTACAACCTCTGGTGTTTGTAGATTACGAGAAAATGCCAATGTAAAATTTTCAGAGAGCTTTAGTGACCTTGACCTTGTGTCAAGGTCATTCAAAATGATATGTTTTGAAAGGTCTTGTGGTTGTCTATCAGCATGCCAAGTTTGGTGCCTCTGCTGTTTGTAGATTCTGAGAAAATGACAACGTTAAAGTTTTCTGGACACACACACACAGACAGACAGACAGACAGACGACGGAGGGTTAATACATAGACTCCCACTGTTACACAAGGGAGCCAATAAAATGAAATTTGGAGAAACAACTTTGTAGGACGGGGCCGTTCCTCCTTGTTTTTTTTTTTTTTTTTGGCTCACTTGTGTAACAAAGTGAGTCTATGTAATAACCCTCCGTCGTCTGTCTGTGTGTCTGTCTGTCTGTCTGTGTGTCCACAGTAAACCTTAACACTGGCATTTTCTCAGAAACTATGAGCAGCAGAGGCACCAAACTTGGCAAGCTGATGGACAGCCATAAGACCTTTCAAAGCATATCATAGTGATTGACCTTGACCCAAGGTCAAGGTCACTAAAGGTGTCTGTTTGGAAATTTTACATTGGCATTTTCTCAGAATTTAGAAAAGCCAGAGACATCAAACTTAGCATGGCGATGGATATTGACAACACCTTTACTGACATACCTGTATTAAGTGACTTTGAATCAAGGTCAAGGCCATACAAGCTGTTTTGCGGAAAACCTTCCAAAACCTTAACATTGGCATTTTCTCAGAAACAATGAACAGCAGAGGCACCAAACTTGGCAAGCCGATAGACAGCCATAAGACCTTTCAAAACATACCATAATGACTGACCTTGACCTAAGGTCAGGGTCACTAAAGCTGTCTGTTTGGAAATTTTACATTGGCATTTTCTCAGAATCTAGAAAAGCCAGAGACATTAAACTTTGCATGATGATAGACATTGACAACACATTTACTGACATACCTGTATTAAGTGACTTTGAATCAAGGTCAAGGCCATACAAGCTGTTTTGTGGAAAACCTTCCAAAACCTTAACATTGGCATTTTCTCAGAAACAATAAACAGCAGAAGCACCAAACCTGGCTTGCTGATAAACAGCAGCAAGACCTTTCAAGACTTACCATTTTGAATGACCTTGACTGAAGGTCAAGGTCGTCAAAGCTGTGTAATTGGAAATTTAAAATTGCCATTTTCTCAGAATGTAGTGGTACCAGAGGCATCAAACTTTGCATGGCATGATAGACATTGACAAAACCTGTACTGGCATAACCTGTACTGGTATACTTGTATTCAATTTCCTTGGGTCAAGGTCAAGGCCATTCAAGATGTTTTGTGGAGACTTTAACGTTAGCATTTCCTTGGAAACAACAAACAGCAGCAAGGCACAATGATAGGCAGCAAAGAGACCTATGCAGACATACCCATTTGAGTGACCTTGACTCAAGGTCAAGGTCATTACAGCTGTCTGTTGTGAAATTTTACATTACCATTTGTACAGAAACTACAAACATTAGAGTTATCAAATTTGGCATAATGATAGTCACTGATAAGCTCTTCACTTACAGATCTCATTTGAATGACTTTGACCCAAGGTCAAGGTCATAGAAGCTGTCCTTGGAAAACTGTTATGTTGCCATTTGCCGTTTTCTTAGGAACTATGAACACAAGACACCTTATTTCGTGATAGCTAGTGATAAGAGCTTTAGAAACATACTCTTTTGAATGACCTTGACCCATTTCACAAGTGAGCCAAGGAGGCTTTGCTCCTCTAGTTTTTTTTTTACAGATCAATGTAAGATCAATGTAATATCCTGCACACCCTACATGTAAATGGTTTCTCCCATGTGTGCACACCAATGTTATTCTTCAAAGTGCTAGACAGTATATGCACATTTAAATGGATTCTCTTCTGTGTGTGTACACCTAGATTATTAGAATGACAACTAGAGAGGCAAAAGCCTCCATGGCTCCCTTGTGACACAGGTCAAGGTCATTCACAAAAGTATGTTTGTAAAGCTCTTACCACTATCCATTATCATGCTAAGTAAAGTGTCTGGCGCTCTGAGTTCCTGACAATATTACAATTTTCCCCGAAACAGTTTGCACAGCCTTGACCTTTGGTCAACGTCATTCAGATGAGATCTCATCAATGTCTATCGTCATGCCAAGTTTGATGCCTCTAGCATTTTTAGTTCCTCTGAAAACAGTAATGTTAAAATTCACGACAGCTTTAATGACCTTGACCTTCAGTCAAGGTCATTCAGAAAGGTAGGTCTCATTGCTGTCTATCATCATGCCTCGTTTGGTGCCTCTACTGTTTGTTGTTTTGGAGAAATTGCCATGGTTAAAGTTTCCCAAAAAACGCTTGCATGACCTTGACCTTGATTAAAAGTCACTGAACACAGGTATGTCTGTAAAGGTGCTGCCAATGTCAATCATTGCACATAGTTTGATGCTTCTGATTCTCCTAGATACTGAGAAAATGCAATGTAAAATTTCCGAAACCTGTTTTAATGACCTTGACCTTATGTCTTATCACTGTCTATCAGCATGCCAGGTTTGGCACCTCTGCTGTTCGTTGTTTCTGAGAAAATGCCAATGTTAAGGTTTCACTGACTACATGTATATCTGTAAAGTTCCTATCAATGTCTATCATCATGCAAAGTTTAAAACCTCTGGCACTTGTAGATTACGAGAAAAAGCCAATGTAAAATTTTCAAACAGAGAGCTTTAGTGACCTTGACCTTGGGTCAAGGTCATTCAAAATGATTTGTTTTGAAAGGTCTTGTGGTTGTGTATCAGCAAGCCAAGTTTGGTGCCTTTCCTGTTTGTAGATTCTGAGAAAATGACAACGTTAAAGTTTTCTGGACACACACACACACACAGATGATGGAGGGTTAATACATAGACTCCCACTGTTACACAAGGGAGCCAAAAACATGTCCCACACTCTGAACATGCGTTCATATGCTTTCCCCCTTGATGTATGTATGCATGTGTATTTTTAACCTTCTGGCTACGTCGCTAAAAAACTACTTAGTCCTACATCGTGTGAAACAACTTACCCATGGTTTTTAAATAGGTAATTTACGACTTATTCCTAGTCCTACGTCGTGGGAAACAAATTACCCATGGTTTTTAGAAAGGTAAATTTCAACTTATTCATAGTCCTACATCGTGAGAAACAAATTACCCATGGATTTTATATAGGCAATTCACAACTTATTCTTTAATTACTCTGCTAATTACAAGTTAAACAACACAATTTTTGGCATGAACATAGACAAACCATTTATTGACAAAGTCATGAAATTTCATAGGTGTGACATAAATATTGACCGAGATACGTTCATCTAAACCAATGTGTGTGCAACTTTTTACCCACGACGTCGTCCGAAGGTTAAGGTGTTAGAGTGACCCAATGATACCCACATATGACAATAAATGACTGTTCTCCTGTGTGTAATGTGTCGCTTGAGGTAGTCAGATCGACTGACAGATTGTCTAAATTTTGTACACTAAAATGGTTTCTTCCCTGTGTGCGTACGAATGTGTCTCTTGAGACTGGAGGACCGACTAAAACATTGTCCACAATCTGTACATTGAAATGGTTTCTCCCCTGTGTGTGTACGAATGTGTCTCTTGAGACTGGAGGACCGACTAAAACATTGTCCACAATCTGTACATTGAAATGGTTTCTCCCCTGTGTGTGTACGCATATGATCTTTGAGATGGGAAGAAGAATTGTATGATTGACAACATTCTGCACACTTAAATGGTTTCTTCCTTGTGTGAGCACGCATGTGAACCTCGAGATGGTGAAACCGTCTGAAACATTGTCTACATTCAGTACACATAAATTGTTTCTTCTCTGTATGTGTACGAATGTGTCTCTTGAGACTGGAGGACCGACTAAAACACTTTCCACATTCTGTACATTCAAATGGTTTCTCCCCTGTATGTGTACAAATGTGTTTCTTGAGAGTGTAGGAACGACTAAAACATTGTCCACAATCTGTACATTGAAATGGTTTCTCCCCTGTGTGTGTACGCATGTGATCTTTGAGATGGGAAGAATAAATGAATGCTTGACTACATTCTGCACACTCAAATGGTTTCTCCCCTGTGTGAGCACGCATGTGAACTTCGAGATGGCTAAACCGTTTGAAACATTGTCTACATTCAGTACACATAAATTGTTTCTCCCCTGTGTGTGTACGAATGTGTCTCTTGAGAGTGGAGAACTGACTAAAATGCTGTCCACATTCTGTACATACAAATGGTTTCTCCCCTGTGTGTATACGCATGTGATCTTTGAGATGGGAAGAATAAATGAATGCTTGACTACATTCTGCACACTCAAATGGTTTCTCCCCTGTGTGAACACGCATGTGAACCCCGAGATCGCTAGGCCGACTGAAACATCGTCTACATTCAGTACACATAAATGGTTTCTCCCCTGTGTGTGTACGAATGTGTTTCTTGAGACTGAAGGACTGACTAAAACACTTTCCACATTCTGTACATTCAAATGGTTTCTCCCCTGTGTGTGTATGAATGTGTTTTTTGAGAGTGGAGGAACGACGAAAACATTGTCCACATTCTGTACATTGAAATGGTTTCTCCTCTGTGTGTGTACGCATATGACCTTTGAGAATGGAGGACTGACTGAATGCTTGACCACATTCTGCACACTCAAATGGTTTCTCCCCTGTGTGAGCACGCATGTGTACCTTGAGGAGGCAAGGTCGACTAAAACATCGTCTACATTCAGTACACATAAATGGTTTCTCCATTGTGTGTGTACGCATGCGACGCTTGACATTGAAGGAATGGCTAAAAGCTATACTACGTTCTGTACATCCCAATAGTTTCTCTTCTGTGTGTGTACGCATGTGGCTCTTGAATTCACCTGATCGACTGAATGCTTTTCCACATTCTGTACATTTAAATGGTTTCTCCCCTGTGTGCGTAAGCATGTGATTCTTGAGACTGGATGATTTTCTAAAAGATTTTCCACATTCTTTACAATTAAGTGGTTTCTCCTCTGTGTGCGTACGAATGTGGCACTTGAGACTGGAGAAATGACTAAAAATCTTTCCACATTCTGTACATTCAAATGGTTTCTCCCCTGTGTGTGTACGAATGTGGCACTTGAGATTGGAGAACTCACTAAAACACTTTCCACATTCTGTACATTCAAATGGTTTCTCCCCTGTGTGTGTACGAATGTGTTTCTTGAGAGTGGAGGAACGAGGAAAACATTGCCCACAATCTGTACATTGAAATGGTTTCTCCCCTGTGTGTGTACGCATGTGATCTTTGAGATGGGAAGAATAACTGAATGCTCGACCACATTCTGCACACTCAAATGGTTTCTCCCCTGTGTGTGTACGCATGTGATCTTTGAGATGGGAAGAATAACTGAATGCTTGACTACATTCTGCACACTCAAATGGTTTCTCCCCTGTGTGAGCACGCATGTGAACTTTGAGATGGCTTAACTGTTTGAAACATTGTCTACATTCAGTACACATAAATGGTTTCTCCCCTGTGTGTGTACGAATGTGTCTCTTGAGAGTGGAGGACTGACGAAAACACTGTCCACATTCTGTACATTCAAATGGTTTCTCCCCTGTGTGTGTACGAATGTGTTTCTTGAGAGTGTAGGAACGACGAAAACATTGTCCACATTCTGTACATTGAAATGGTTTCTCCCCTGTGTGTGTACGCATATGACCTTTGAGAATGGAGGACTTACTGAATGCTTGACCACATTCTGCACACTCAAATGGTTTCTCCCCTGTGTGTGTATGCATGTGATTTTTGAGACTGGATGATTCACTAAACGTTTTTCCACATTTTGTACATTGAAATGGTTTCCCCAATGCGTGTGTCTGTGTTAGTGTTTTTATACTAGGAGGGTCTGGAAAAATCACACAGTTCGCACTGGCACAATATGTATGGTCCGGCACAATTACTGATGAAATGCCAACACCGGGCTCCTGCTTCATGTTAGGGTCTGGCTCAGTCCCACTGTCTTCACTGACACCATGTACTGGTAAAACCCTGGCCACTGCTACATCTGGTTCTTGCTTGATGTCGACGAGTGGTTTAGTCTCACTGTCCACACTCACACCATATCCCGGTACAACACCTTGTGTGACGCTCACTGTCTCCTGTTTAACTCGAAGACAGTCTGTAGCTGTTGTACAAGTGTTGACTGGATCTGTCATCACACTGCCAGGAACATGACATTGTGTTTCTACTTTAATCTGATGACAGCTGATGTGTGTATCTCTGTCTGTGTGATCACCATGGTGGCCCTCGTCCGTATGACCATGTTCTGCTGACTCCATCACTGTGTTGTTTGTGGAAAGGAAAAAATGGGTTAAAGCAACGCGCTCACATGCACTCAACTATACAGATCTAGCTAGAGAAACCCTTCCTTCATTTTCACTTTGAATTGTTTGTCAACCGTGGCCTTTGTTATATTGCCCCCTTTTACATTGTCCCGTCTTTGAATTAAACATACATGGTAGAAGCAGGTGTTAAACTCTAGAACACCCAACTACCCACCCTGCCAGCTTAGGTGACTGCACCCAGGGCAGAAATTTCCTCCTCTAACTTCTCTTCTCTCATGTGGTAGCTCCATCAGTCCGGCTATTGTCCCACAGTGTCCGACAGTGTACTCATGCATGCAGGCCAAATTCATTTTAAAGGAATAGAAAAAAATAAAAAAATAAAAAAGAGCATGTATCTTTTGAGCGGGGACGTTAAACCCTAGCTTACCTTACTTCCTCTTGTGGGAGGGGAGGTTAAACCCTACCTTACCTACCTATCTTTTGTGCCGCGAACATCAAAGGCTAGCTTACCAAGCTACCTATCTCTTGTGCCAGGGATGTTAAACCCTAGCTTACCTACCTACCTATCTCTTGTGGACAGGGACGTTAAGCCCTAGCTTACCTACCTACCTATCTCTTGTGGACAGGGACGTTAACTCTTTGACGACGGAGCGCAATTTCTGACACACGATTTCCTATAGGAAATCGTGTCAGAAATTGCGCTCCGTCGTCAAAGAGTTAAGCCCTAGCTTACCTATCTGTCTCTTGTGCACAGGGACATTAAACCCTTGCTTACATACCTACCTACTAGAGCTGTGAACCGGTTCAAAAATCCAAACCGGTTTTTAACCGGTTTTTAACTTCAAACCGTTTTTTTAAACCGGTGTTTTTTTCCGGTTCAGTCATCACCAAAAGGTGTTTGAGGTCTGCAAAAATATTGGCGTTTTATGCGATGCGTGTTCATATATATGTGTGTGTGTGTGTGTGTGTGTGTGTGTGTGTGTGTTCAAGTGCATCAGCGATCAGGCTGCAGTAAACTGATCGCTAGTCGTCAAAAATAAATCCTGGCTAAACAAACAAACACACAAAACGAACAAACAGACAAGCAAAAAAGAGGAGGAGGAGGATGAAAAGAAGAAGAAGAAGAACTTGTAAGAAGAAGAAGGAGGAGGAGGAGGAGGAGAAGAAGAAGAAGAACTTGTAAGGAGAAGAAGGAGGAGGAGGAGAAGAAGAAGAAGAACTTGTAAGGAGAAGAAGAAGGAGGAGGATGAGAAGAAGAAGAAGAAGAACTTGTAAGAAGAAGGAGGAGGAGGATGAGAAGAAGAAGAACTTGTAAGGAGAAGAAGGAGGAGGAGGAGAAGAAGAAGAAGAACTTGTAAGGAAAAGAAGAAGGAGGAGGAGGAGAAGAAGAAGAACTTGTAAGAAGAAGGAGGAGGAGGAGGAGGATGAGAAGAAGAAGAACTTGTAAGGAGAAGAAGAAGGAGGAGGAGGAGGAGAAGAAGAAGAAGAACTTGTAAGGAAAAGAAGAAGGAGGGGGAGGAGGAGGAGAAGAAGAAGAAGAAGAACTTGTAAGAAGAAGAAGGAGGAGGAGGAGGAGAAGAAGAAGAACTTGTAAGAAGAAGGAGGAGGAGGATGAGAAGAAGAAGAACTTGTAAGGAGAAGAAGGAGGAGGAGGAGAAGAAGAAGAAGAACTTGTAAGGAAAAGAAGAAGGAGGAGGAGGAGAAGAAGAAGAACTTGTAAGAAGAAGGAGGAGGAGGAGGAGGATGAGAAGAAGAAGAACTTGTAAGGAGAAGAAGAAGAAGGAGGAGGAGGAGAAGAAGAAGAAGAACTTGTAAGGAAAAGAAGAAGGAGGGGGAGGAGGAGGAGAAGAAGAAGAAGAAGAACTTGTAAGAAGAAGAAGGAGGAGGAGGAGGAGAAGAAGAAGAACTTGTAAGAAGAAGGAGGAGGAGGAGGAGGATGAGAAGAAGAAGAACTTGTAAGGAGAAGAAGAAGGAGGAGGAGGAGGAGAAGAAGAAGAAGAACTTGTAAGGAAAAGAAGAAGGAGGGGGAGGAGGAGGATGAGAAGAAGAAGAAGAAAAACTTGTAAGAAGAAGGAGGAGGAGGAGGAGAAGAAGAACTTGTAAGAAGGAGAAGAAGGAGGAGGAGGAGGAGAAGAAGAACTTGTAAGAAGGAGAAGAAGATGGAGGAGGAGGAGGAGAAGAAGAAGAAGAACTTGTAAGGAGAAGGAGGAGGAGGAGGAGGAGAAGAAGAAGAACTTGTAAGAAGAAGAAGGAGGAGGAGGAGAAGAAGAAGAAGAAGAGGACGAATAAAGAAAGAAAGAAAGAAGGCAGGAAAGAAAGAAAGAAAGCGAATCTAAAGTTTTGACCACTTTGCTGTATTTTCTTGAACAGAAACTTCTCAAACGCAACCTGACCATAATTCCCCCCCCCAAAATATAAACTTACTTCAGCCCATAATTCATATTTTAAGTCCTCTGCTCTAGAGGGCTTGGGCCTAAATGTGAAATTAAAGTTTTTTTTTCTAAAATAAAAGTTCTTAATTTCCTTACTAACATAGCATCCACTAGTAATACTTGAAACAAACGTGAAATAAAAATTTACATCAAAATAAAAGTTAGAAAATAAAAGCCATATACAGCATCCACTAATCCTACTAAACGCGAAATAATTTAAAAAAAAAAAAAACTAAACAAAAAAAATAAAAAAAAAACAAAAAAACCCAGCACAATTCTAGGAAATCATTTCTAAACGCGTGGCTTTCCTTTCAGTTTCTGTGTTCTTCAGTAATTGCGTCATAACAACTTATCAAATATCAATCATATCTCGCTGCAGCCCCACCCTGGAAGACTAAATTTGACAGAGTGCAAAATTACAGAGTTGACCCTTTCTTAGTTTCTTTGTCCCTTTCACACCCATAACCCAACCAGCAGTTTCACATCAATGCGGAAAAAATGTCAACAACATTACCCCCCCCCCCCCCACCTCCCCCAACCCCAGCTTAGGTTACAGAGTAGGATACAGACGAGACTACAAGATCTGCAGATAGGTTACAAGAATTCCAGCGGCCGCCAAGAAGAAATTAGAAGAAAAAAGATGACTTAAGTAACTTTAGTACGTGTACTATGACCAAAACACCGGTTCGCGGCAACTCGAACCGGTTCGGCGAACCGGTTCAAATGAGAACCGGTTAAAACCGGTTAACCGCGGCAGCTCTACTACCTACCTCTTGTGTCAGGGACATTAGCTAGCTTACATACCTACCTACCTACCTCTTTTTTTTTTTTTTTTTGGCTGCTCCAACTCTTTGCCAGTTCCAGTGGTGTTCCTCCCAGGTAATGGGTGGAATCCATGGAGGGCTCCGAAGCTGGGGCAATTTTTATTATGCATGATGATGGAGATGATGGCAAGATGATGCTATGGAGGTCCGTGTGGTTTGGGACTACAGGACAGGGCCACATTCCACGGTTCCTGTCATAAATATCCCAGCATTAACCAGGCCCAGGAACTACGGCACCTGCGGTGCTGGCCGTGTAATCATCCACATCATGTGTCATACTAAGGGAAGCACCCCAAAGTCGCCCCCGTGAAGTGGGTGAATCTCATCTGTTTGACAACAGCCTCCCCATTGGGCCCATAGCACTCCCGCTCTGGGTAGGAGCCGACCTAGGTAGGAAAAATCCCGCTTGCCTCGGCTGGGACTCGAACCCGGGTCTCCCGGTCCATGGTCCGAATTGCTAACCACTCACTACGGGGGCCAGTACCTACATATCTCTTGTGGGCGTGGACATCGAACCCTAGCTAATCTAGCATTCAGACACGAGAAACAGACACATCTCTGGCACTTCAAACACAAAACGTAGCACTGTACATTGTGCCATTTGTGGTCACAAAACACCACAAATCAAACACAACATTCAGTTTATTCAGTTTGCGCATTACAAAGTGCCCACCCCCCGACACCCAACATACACGCACACGCCTCTCTCTCCGTACCTTAGTATATCTCTTATTAAAATTGCTTGTTGCTAAAACATGCCCATCACTCTGTACATATAAATGGTTTCTCCACCGTGTGTGTACACACATGAAGCTTAAGATGGCTGCACTGGTTAAAAGACTGTCTACACGCAATGCCTTTTCCCTCTGTGTGTATGCATGTGTTCACGCTTACTATTAAAATCACTAAAACATGCCCAACACTCCTTTGTGCGTACACTTAGATTATTAGAATGACAAAAGCTTTCCCCATACTCTGATGTTCATTCATATGGTTTCTCCCCTGTGTGTGTATGCATGTATAATCTTTAGGTGTTAGAACGACTGAATGATACCCGACACCACTGGCAAATAAATAGTTGTCCTTATGTGTGTGTACGCATGTGATGCCTTATGTAGTCAGGTCGACTGAAAGATCGTCTACATTCTGTACACTGAAATGGAACATTCAAAGTGAAATAAAGCAAGGGTCTCTCTTGCAAGGTCCTAATTATTACTGTCATTCATCGAGCAAAATTTTGTGCTTCTCATGTTTATAGTTCCCTGAGAAAATACCACCCTTAAAGTTTGTTACAGAGGGCTATGAAAAAACAACTTTAACAACACCACCATAAAAATCTGTGTAGTTTTAGTGCCTGTGAATGTGTTGCTTTAACATTTTTCTTTTCTCCATAAACACAGCTATTGAGTCAGCAGAAGATGGTCATACGGACAAGGGACACCATGGTGATCATACAGACAGAGTTACACATATCAAATGTCATCGGATAAACCTTGAAGCACATGTTCCTGGCAGTGTGATGACAGATTCAGCCAACACTTGTACAGAAAGAGACTGTCTTTGAGCTGAACAGGAGCCAGTGAGCGTTACACAAGGTGTTGTACCAGGATATGGTGTGAGTGTGGACAGTGAGACTAAATCACTGTCTGCTCCAATCCCACAGTCTACACCAACACCATTCAATGCAGGCATGAAACCAACCTCTGGCTCTTGTTTGATGTTAAGCCTAAGGTCTGCTTCAATTCCACAGTGTGCACTGGCATCAGCTGGAAAAGCCCTGTCCACTGCTAGATCTGGTTCTTGCTTGATACTGACGCGTGGCGAGATCTCACTGTCCACACTCACACCATATCCCAGTACACCATCATGTTTGCCGCTCACTGTCTCCTGTTTAACCCGAAGACCTTCTGTTTCACACTGCCAGGTACATGTGCTTCAAGGGTTATGACTTTATCTGATGACAGTTGATATGTGTATCTCTGTCTGTATGATCACCATGGTGTCCCACGTCCTCATGACGAAGTATTGCTGACTCGGCCTGTGTGTTCTCTGCAGAGTAAAGAAAACTGCATTTAGCAACACACTCACATACACTTCAATTATGTTAACAGACTTTAATTTATTACTACAGTGTATAATGAAAATCTTTTTGTAAAAGTCACACTACAGGTTGCTCCTTCTACGGCAGTAGAAATCTTTACATGTATTTCAGAAGATTATGTTAGGGGAAAATATTTTAATTATGTAGCAGTAGTGTAAACTGCACATGTATAGAAAATTGTCTGTACCGTGTGTGGGTTCAACTGCCACATCAATCTCAATCTCGAAGTCTGACATCCCAGCTGTGTCCATCATTGCCACTGGACTGTTAATAGTGTTAAGTCTGCAAATCGAGCCAAACATTAGTAACGCCTGCTAAGACTGCTAAAATATATAGCAGATGACAACAACTAAAAACAATGACTAAAAACAACAACAATAACAAAAAAAAGACCATCAAGGACATCTGTCATAATCCTGTTGGAAGCCCTGCTAGCAGTACAACTGAAATGAATGTCTAGAAAATTTGAGAAGAATAAAAATCAACACCTGGAACAAGTCAACTTCTGCCACCGCGCATAGTCCGCCTTGTCAATGTCAGGGCCGACAAGCCACAGAAAACCTAAGCTAAGATTAGAAGCAGTGTTCCCTGTGATTCAAATATACAAGCGTCCTTGGGATCCTCTCTCCATAATTTTGAAGGTCCTCTGTAAATTTTAAATGGGCCGTGGTCTTTAAAAAGTCTGAAAGTCAAAACCATTTGTTGCTGTTTACAAAAGCATTCAAGCATATTGTAGTGTGTCAGCCATAGGGACTCGGAACAGCGAGAAATCCGCACGCTTACCAAATAGGGCATTATGAGAGACCAAAAACGTGTCAATGAGCTTTGTGCGTAGAAATCCGCACACCTGTGCGTAATCGGGAACACTGCGGAAGCAGTTCATCCCCCCCCCTCCCATTTCGTGTGTTTTGAACACCTCATTATTAACGAGAACGATCTTTCGTGTCACCCAATGCACTTTATGTTGTACAAGTATCTGTGTTTCTGCGCAAAGTCAAACTCACCTGACATCAAATAGGTTTACTCTGTATGGGTTTTACAACTGAAACGCTGAAAACTGTAATACTAATAGTGCCATAGCACGATCACAGAGAGACGATGATGTTACCTGCAACAATAAAAAACAAAACAGCGACAGATCAGGCACACACTGGCCGCCCGATGGAGACAGCGTGACTATCGTCTGATTCCAAGGTCTTTGCTCTCGTTCTGTGCGCAGCCATCTTATTCCACACAAAGGCTACATACCAGAGATGCAAATCTGGAGGAAAACGCTATATATTCCTCTTACACATACCGCTGCAGATGACACCCTAGAAATGCTTTAAAATTCACCAAAAAATTCACAAAAATCAGGCAGCCATAGACTCATGCGTAGAGGAAATTTAAACAAATTCCAATGTTCCGTTTTTTGGCAATGTTGGCAGTCACCACATACCCCCTTATTCCACGGTCGTCTGCTGGCTCCTGTGCCAGCCGCGCATGAATACAAATAGTCCACAAGCCAGCCTCATTTTTCCCTAATTTTACTATTACCTGGCATGAAACTTGTTTACAAAGCCAACAAAAAGCACCAGATTGCCATTGTTCACTCTGCACACAAATTTTAAAAGGGGCGAAGATTTTCTACTATATTTAGCCGAGTCCTTACTACATGCCCCGGAAGCTAATACCGGCGCGTAGCCAAAGGGAAGCAATGCTACGGCATCGGCTACATACCAGAGATGCAAATGCTCTGGTATGTATGCCCCTTTAAAATTTGTGTGCAGAGTGAACAATGGCAATCTGGTGCTTTTTGTTGGCTTTGTAAACAAGTTTCATGCCAGGTAATAGTAAAATTAGGGAAAAATGAGGCTGGCTTGTGGACTATTTGTATTCATGCGCGGCTGGCACAGGAGCCAGCAGACGACCGTGGAATAAGGGGGTGTGTGGTGACTGCCAACATTGCCAAAAAACGGAACATTGGAATTTGTTTAAATTTCCTCTACGCATGAATCTATGGCTGCCTGATTTTTGTGAATTTTTTGGTGAATTTTAAAGCATTTCTAGGGTGTCATCTGCAGCGGTATGTGTAAGAGGAATATATAGCGTTTTCCTCCAGATTTGATTCTCTGGTATGTAGCCTTTGTGTGGAATAAGATGGCTGCGCACAGAACGAGAGCAAAGACCTTGGAATCAGACGATAGTCACGCTGTCTCCATCGGGCGGCCAGTGTGTGCCTGATCTGTCGCCGTTTTGTTTTTTATTGTTGCAGATAACATCATCGTCTCTCTGTGATCGTGCTATGGCACTATTAGTATTACAGTTTTCAGTGTTTCAGTTGTAAAACCCATACAGAGTAAACCTATTTGATGTCAGGTGAGTTTGACTTTGCGCAGAAACACAGATACTTGTACAACATAAAGTGCATTGGGTGACACGAAAGATCGTTCTCGTTAATAATGAGGTGTTCAAAACACACGAAATGGGAGGGGGGGGGGGGATGAACTGCTTCCGCAGTGTTCCCGATTACGCACAGGTGTGCGGATTTCTACGCACAAAGCTCATTGACACGTTTTTGGTCTCTCATAATGCCCTATTTGGTAAGCGTGCGGATTTCTCGCTGTTCCGAGTCCCTATGGCTGACACACTACAATATGCTTGAATGCTTTTGTAAACAGCAACAAATGGTTTTGACTTTCAGACTTTTTAAAGACCACGGCCCATTTAAAATTTACAGAGGACCTTCAAAATTATGGAGAGAGGATCCCAAGGACGCTTGTATATTTGAATCACAGGGAACACTGCTTCTAATCTTAGCTTAGGTTTTCTGTGGCTTGTCGGCCCTGACATTGACAAGGCGGACTATGCGCGGTGGCAGAAGTTGACTTGTTCCAGGTGTTATTGTTGTTGTTTTTAGTCATTGTTTTTAGTTGTTGTCATCTGCTATATATTTTAGCAGTCTTAGCAGGCGTTACTAATGTTTGGCTCGATTTGCAGACTTAACAGTCCAGTGGCAATGATGGACACAGCTGGGATGTCAGACTTCGAGATTGAGATTGATGTGGCAGTTGAACCCACACACGGTACAGACAATTTTCTAAACATGTACAGTTTACTCTACTGCTACATAATTAAAATATTTTCCCCTAACATAATCTTCTGAAATACATGTAAAGATTTCTACTGCCGTAGAAGGAGCAACCTGTAGTGTGACTTTTACAAAAAGATTTTCATTATGCAGTGGGCGATGGGCTATTTCAAATAATACACTGTAGTAATAAATTAAAGTCTGTTAACATAATTGAAGTGTATGTGAGTGTGTTGCTAAATGCAGTTTTCTTTACTCTGCAGAGAACACACAGGCCGAGTCAGCAATACTTCGTCATGAGGACGTGGGACACCATGGTGATCATACAGACAGAGATACACATATCAACTGTCATCAGATAAAGTCATAACCCTTGAAGCACATGTACCTGGCAGTGTGAAACAGAAGGTCTTCGGGTTAAACAGGAGACAGTGAGTGGCAGACATGATGGTGTACTGGGATATGGTGTGAGTGTGGACAGTGAGATCTCGCCACTCGTCAGTATCAAGCAAGAACCAGATCTAGCAGTGGACAGGGCTTTTCCAGCTGATGCCAGTGCACACTGTGGAATTGAAGCAGACCTTAGGCTTAACATCAAACAAGAGCCAGAGGTTGGTTTCATGCCTGCATTGAATGGTGTTGGTGTAGACTGTGGGATTGGAGCAGACAGTGATTTAGTCTCACTGTCCACACTCACACCATATCCTGGTACAACACCTTGTGTAACGCTCACTGGCTCCTGTTCAGCTCAAAGACAGTCTCTTTCTGTTGTACAAGTGTTGGCTGAATCTGTCATCACACTGCCAGGAACATGTGCTTCAAGGTTTATCTGATGACAGTTGGTATGTGTAACTCTGTCTGTATGATCACCATGGTGTTCCTCGTCCTCATGACCATCTTCTGCTGACTCAATAGCTGTGTTTATGGAGAAAAGAAAAATGTTAAAGCAACGCATTCACAGGCACTAAAACTACACAGATTTTTATGGTGGTGTTGTTAAAGTTGTTTTTTCATAGCCCTCTGTAACAAACTTTAAGGGTGGTATTTTCTCAGGGAACTATAAACATGAGAAGCACAAAATTTTGCTCGATGAATGACAGTAATAATTAGGACCTTGCAAGAGAGACCCTTGCTTTATTTCACTTTGAATGTTCCATTTCAGTGTACAGAATGTAGACGATCTTTCAGTCGACCTGACTACATAAGGCATCACATGCGTACACACACATAAGGACAACTATTTATTTGCCAGTGGTGTCGGGTATCATTCAGTCGCTCTAACACCTAAAGATTATACATGCATACACACACAGGGGAGAAACCATATGAATGAACATCAGAGTATGGGGAAAGCTTTCGTCATTCTAATAATCTAAGTGTACGCACAAAGGAGTGTTGGGCATTTTTTAGTGATTTTAATAGTCAGCGTGAACACATGCATACACACAGAGGGAAAAGGCATTGCGTGTAGACAGTCTTTTAACCAGTGCAGCCATCTTAAGCTTCATGTGTGTACACACACGGTGGAAAAACCATTTATATATATGTACAGAGTGATGGGCATGATATACTAAGGTAGGGAGATATACTAAGGTAGAGAGAGAGAGAGGCGTGTGCGTGTATGTTGGGTGTCGGGGGGTGGGCACTTTGTAATGCGCAAACTGAATAAACTGAATGTTGTGTTTGATTTGTGGTGTTTTGTGACCACAATGTACAGTGTTACGTTTTGTGTTTGAAGTGCCAGAGATGTGTCTGTTTCTCGTGTCTGAATGCTAGATTAGCTAGGGTTCGATGTCCACGCCCACAAGAGATAGGTAGGTACTGGCCCCCGTAGTGAGTGGTTAGCACTTCGGACCATGGACTGGGAGACCCGGGTTCGAGTCCCAGCCAAGGCAAGCGGGATTTTTCCTACCTTGGTCGGCTCCTACCCAGAGCGGGAGTGCTATGGGCCCAATGGGGAGGCTGTTGTCAAACAGATGAGATTCACCCACTTCACGGGGGCGACTTTGGGGTGCTTCCCTTAGTATGACACATCTTATGATGTGGATGATTACACGGCCGGCACCGCAGGTGCCGTAGTTCCTGGGCCTGGTTAATGCTGGGATATTTATGACAGGAACCGTGGAATGCGGCCCTGTCCTGCAGTTCCAAACCACACGGACCTCCATAGCATCATCTTCCCATCATCCTCATCTCCATCATCATGCATAATAAAAATTGTCCCAGCTTCCGAGCCCTCCGTGGATTCCACCCATTACCTGGGAGGAACACCACTGGAACTGGCAAAGAAGAAGAAAAAAATGAGGTAGGTAGGTAGGTATGTAAGCTAGCTAATGTCCCTGACACAAGAGGTAGGTAGGTATGTAAGCAAGGGTTTAATGTCGCTGTCCACAAGAGAGGTAGGTAGGTAAGCTAGGGTTTAACATCCCTGGCACAAGAGATAGGTAGGTGGGTAAGCTAGCCTTTGACGTTCGCGGCACAATAGATAGGTAGGTAAGGTAGGGTTTAACGTCCCCACCCACAAGAGTTAGGTAGGTGTGCTAGCATTTAACGTCCCCACCCAAATGAGGCGGGTAGGTAAGGTAGTGTTTAACCTCCCCTCCCACAAGAGGTAGGTAGGTAAGCTAGGGTTTAACGTCCCCGCTCAAAAGATACATGCTCTTATAGATATCCTCTTTTTTATTTTTTATTTTTTTTTCACTTAAAAAAAAATGAATTTGGCCTGCATGCATGAGTACACTGTCGGACACTGTGGGACAATAGCCGGACTGATGGAGCTACCACATGAGAGAAGAGAAGTTAGAGGAGGAAATTTCTGCCCTGGGTGCGGTCACCTAAGCTGGCAGGGTGGGTAGGTGGGTGCTTCCACCATGTATGTTTAATTCAAAGACGGGACAATGTAAAAGGGGGCAATATAACAAAGGCCACGGTTGACGTACAATTCAAAGTGAAAATGAAGGAAGGGTTTCTCTAGCTAGATCTGTATAGTTGAGTGCATGTGAGCGCGTTGCTTTAACCCATTTTTTTCCTCTCCACAAACAACACAGTGATAGAGTCAGCAGAACATGGTCATACGGACGAGGGCCACCATGGTGATCACACAGACAGAGATACACACATCAGCTGTCATCAGATTAAAGTAGAAACACAATGTCATGTTCCTGGCTGTGTGATGACAGATCCAGTCTACACTTGTACAACAGCTACAGACTGTCTTCGAGTTAAACAGGAGTCACTGAGCGTCACACAAGGTGTTGTACCGGGGTGTGGTGTGAGTGTGGACAGTGAGACTAAACCACTCGACGACATCAAGCAAGAACCAGATGTAGCAGTGGCCAGGGTTTTACCAGTACATGGTGTCAGTGAAGACTGTGGGATTGAACCAGACCCTAACATGAAGCAGGAGCCCGGTGTTGGCATTTCATCAGTAATTGTGCCGGACCATACATATTGTGACAGTGCGAACTGTGTGATTTTTCCAGACCCTCCTAGTGTAAAAACACTAACACAGACACACGCATTGGGGAAACCATTTCAATGTACAAAATGTGGAAAAACGTTTAGTGAATCATCCAGTCTCAAGAAACACATGCTTACACACACAGAGGAGAAGCCACTTACTTGTAAAGAATGTGGAAAATCTTTTAGAGAATCATCCAGTCTCAAGAATCACATGCATACGCACTCAGGGGAGAAACCATTTGAGTGTGCAGAATGTGGTCAAGCATTCAGTAAGTCCTCCATTCTCAAAGGTCATATGCGTACACACACAGGGGAGAAACCATTTCAATGTACAGAATGTGGACAATGTTTTCCTCGTTCCTTCACTCTCAAGAAACACATTCGTACACACACAGGGGAGAAACCATTTAAATGTACAGCATGTGGAAAGTGTTTTAGTGAGTTCTTCAAACTCAAGTGCCACATTCGTACACACACAGGGGAGAAACCATTTGAATGTACAGATTGTGGAAAGTGTTTTAGTCTGTTCTCCAGTCTCAAGAATCACATGCTTACGCACACAGGGGAGAAACCATTTAAATGTACAGAATGTGGACAATGTTTTCTTCGTTCCTCCACTCTCAAGAAACACATTCGTACACACACAGGGGAGAAACCATTTGAATGTACAGCATGTGGAAAGTGTTTTAGTCAGTTCTACAATCTCAAGTGCCACATTCGTACACACACAGGAGAGAAACCATTTGAATGTACAGAATGTGGAAAGTGTTTTGGTCTGTTCTCCAGTCTCAAGAATCACATGCTTACGCACACAGGGGAGAAACCATTTGAGTGTGCAGAATGTAGTCAAGCATTCAGTAGTTCTTCCCATCTCAAAGAACACATGCTTACACACACAGGGGAGAAACCATTTCAATGTACAGATTGTAGACAATGTTTTAGTCGGTCCTCCAGTCTCAAGAGACACATTCGTACACACACAGGGAAGAAACCATTTTAGTGTACAAAATTTAGACAATCTGTCGGTCGATCTGACTACCTTAAGCGACACGTTACACACAGGAGAACAGTCATTTATTGTCATATGTGGGTATCATTGAATCACTCTAACACCTTAACCTTCGGACGACGTCGTGGGTAAAAAGTTGCACACACATTGCTTTAGATGAACGTATCTTGGTCAATATTTATGTCACACCTTTGAAATTTCATGACTTTGTCAATAAATGGTTTGACTATGTTCGTGCCAAAAATTGTGTTGTTTAACTTGTAATTAGCAGAGAAGAGAAGAGAAATTAGAGAAGAAATTCTTTCCAAATGGTGCGGCCACGGACCAACGCAGACAGGGTGGGTAGGTGTTAAAGAGGCCAATACTGTGCAAATAGCAGGGTATCATCGAGCTAAATTTTGTCGGTTATCTTTGCTGCCCCCAAGCAGACAGGTTTAGTTTAATCCTCTTTATTCCCTGGGGAACATAGGGCTACAACCACACTCCGCCAGCGCACTCGGTTCTGGGACGCCCTCTTAAGTTCGGCCCACGTCGTTCCGGCGGCCTTGGCTTCAGCGTCCGTACTCCTCCGCCAGGTCTGCTTCGGTCGGCCCACTTTGCGCTTTCCCTGGGGGTTCCAATCAAGGGACTGCCTGGTGACATTTGATGTTGACTTTCGCAGAGTGTGTCCGATCCATCCCCATTTCCTTTTCTTGATCTCCTGCTCGATGGGGACCTGTCTTGTTCCCTCCCAGAGGTCTTGGTTGGTGATCACCAGT
Organism: Batillaria attramentaria; assembly: GCA_018292915.2. NCBI lineage: Eukaryota > Metazoa > Mollusca > Gastropoda > Batillariidae > Batillaria > Batillaria attramentaria. Next base: position 2,700,991 of record JACVVK020000012.1, read on the forward strand.
GGGTATCTGATGTTGAGAATGTTGCGGAGGCATCTGTTGATGAAGGTTTGCAGCTTGTGGGAGCTTGTCTTGGTGGTGCGCCATGTCTCCGAGCCATAGAGTAGGACCGACTTCACATTTGAGTTGAAGATCCGGATCTTGTTTCGCAGGGATAGGGCTGTGGATCTCCAGATGGGGCGCAGAGTGCGAAAGGCATGTCTGGCTTTGTTGGTGCGGCTCTTGATGTCCTCGTCTGTTCCTCCATCCTTGCTGACAACGCTGCCGAGGTAGGTGAACTTGTCCACCTCTTTGATGTCTTCCTGATGCAGCTGGATGGGGTTTGTGGTTGACTCTCATGACTTCGGTCTTGCTGATGTTGATCTTGAGGCCGGTCTTCTCAGCTTCTTCGGCGACTCTGTTCAGCTTCTCCTGCGCATTTTGTTGTTTGTGGGAGAGGAGGGCGATATCGTCCGCGAAATCCAGGTCCTCGAGCTGTTTGCTGAAGGTCCACTGGATCCCTGTCCTCTTGCCGTCGGTGGCTTGCCTCATGACCCAGTCGACCACCATCAGGAAGATTGTGGGTGAGAGGATGCAGCCTTGACGAACGCCGGTCCGTACTGTGAATGGTTCTGTCAGTTTCCCGTCGTGGATTACCTGGCAGGTGGCATCTTCGTACAGCTGTCGGATGATGTTGACAAACTTTGGTGGAAAACCGTAGTGAGACATCAGCTTCCAGATGACCTCCCTGTCAACACTGTCGAACGCCTTCTGGAAGTCAACGAAGGTGCTGTACAGGGGGGTCTGCCACTCCAGGGACTGCTCGATGATGATCCTCATCGTGGCTATGTGATCAGTGCAGGATCGGTCGTTGCGGAATCCTGCCTGTTCCTCCCGGAGTGTCTTGTCCAGCGCGGTCTTCAGCCTTTCCAGGATGATCCTGGTGAGAACCTTCCCTGGTATGGACAGGAGCATGATGCCTCGCCAGTTGCTACAGGATGAGAGGTCCCCTTTCTTTGGCAGCTTTACCAGGTGTCCCTTCTTCCAGTCTTGTGGCACGCTCTCGCTCTCCCAGATCTTCCTCAGGAGCGGGTGCAGCATGTCGGTGGAGGTCTGGATGTCGGCCTTGAGGGCTTCTGGTGGTATGCCGTCGGGGCCTGCTGCTTTGCCAGACTTGAGGGACTTGATGGCTTTGATGATCTCTGTCTTGGTAGGGGGGTTGGTGCTGATGTCGAGTAGCTGGGCTGCCGGTGGTATGTCTGGTGGGACTGGTGGTGGAGGCCTGTTGAGCGTTTCCTTAAAGTGTTCAGCCCACCTTGTCCTTTGGTCTTCCTCTTTGGTGATGATTTGTCCGTTCTTGTCTTTGACCGGTCTGGTGGGGTTGTTATTTTTCCCAGAGAGTGTCCTTGTTATTTCGTAGAGCCGTTTCATGTTCCGTTGTCCTGCTGCTGTTTCTGCTTCTTCTGTGAGGCCGTTGATGAAGTTCCTCTTGTCGTTCCTTGCGCTCCTCTTGACCTGCCGGTTGACATCCCAGTATTGAGCCTGCAGGTCGCGCTTGTGGTCTTGGTCGTCAGTGTGGTTGATCAGGTCTTTCAGACGTTTCCTCTCTGTGATGAGGTCCCAGATGTCAGATGTAAGCCACTCTTTGTGTTGTCTCGTCTTCTTTCCCAGCACTTCCCTGCATGTTGCTGTCCAGGTTTCTCGCAGGTCATGCCAGTGCTCCTCGATTGTCTCTTCAGGTAGTGTGTCGAGAGCGCTGAATCTGTTCCTCAGTTCACATCTGAAGGCGTTGGTCTTGACGCTCTCCTTCAGACTGTGCACGTTGTACTTGTGGGATGGTCTGTCTGCCTGGTCTCTGTAGGCCTTCAGCTTGATCTTGATCGCTGCAATGACGAGGTGATGGTCTGAGGCTGCATCAGCTCCCCGCTTTGCTCGGACGTCCAGCAAGCTTCTTCGCCACTTCCTGCCGATGGTGATGTGGTCGATCTGGTTTACAGTTCTTCCGTCCGGTGATGTCCAGGTGGTTTTGTGGATGGTCTTGTGGGGGAAGATGGTGCCTCCGATGACCAGGTCGTTGGTGGTGCAGAATTCTGTGAAGAGCTCTCCGTTCTCGTTCTGTGTCCCTGTTCCGTGTTTGCCCATGATGAGTTCTCTGTCTGTGTTGTCGGTGCCCACTTTGGCGTTGAGGTCTCCCATGAGGATCTTCAGGTCTCTTCTCGGTGCTTTGTCGAGGGCGGCTTGGAGCTGCTCGTAGAAGTTCTCCTTTTCTTCCTCGTCCGCCACGTTGGTGGGGGCGTAGCACTGGAGGATGGTGACTTTCCTGCCCTTAGAATTGAATCTGGCGCTCAGGATCCTTGGTGACACTGGTTCCCAGGACAGTAGTGCTTGTGTTGCTTCAGGTGTCATCAGCAACGCTACTCCGTGCATGTGTGGCTGGCCGTCTTCGTGTCCGGAGTAGAGGGTGGTGTCTCCGGAGGTGAGTCGTGTGCGTCCTGTTCCTGTCCATCTTGTCTCGCATAGGCCGAGCAGCTTCAGATTGTATCTATGCATTTCTTGACTCACTTGTGCTGTCTTTCCTGTTTCATATAGGGTTCGGATGTTCCAGGTCCCTATCCTGGCTTTGGTCTTGGCCGTCAGAAGAGTAGTCGGCGCACTGGCTTCCCGAGGGCTTTCACCAGCTCGCGTCATGGGCTCTACTAGAGAGGACTCTTCCTGGACCAAGTTGCGTTGTAGATCTGTGGTTGTAGTTTCTGTAACGTGTTCTTTTTTAAAGAGTTGGGTTGTTAGCCCTACTCAAACCCCCAACCTGGAGGACCAGTGAGTGCGCTTCGTCTGGCCTCTACCCTTCGACCTGTCCAGCATGGGTGGCCCTACCAGGAGACGAATCTCCCGCCGGCATAGCTCTCGGGGTCATGGAGACACGCAAGCCCCATCTCCAACGGCAAGGATGCACTCATCGATGAGGCAAGCAGACAGGAGCACCATGCAATACAATTCAAAGTGAAAATAAAGCAAGGGTCTTTCTAACAACAACAACCACAACCACCACCACCACCATCCGTATTGTTTATTGTGTGTTACTTTAACACAGTTTTGTTTTCTCCACAACCAACACAGAGATTATGTCAGCACTGTTTGGTCATGAGGACGAGGGACACCATGGTGATCATACAGACAGAGATACACATACCAACTGTCATCAGATAAACCTTGAAGCACATGTTCCTGGCAGTGTGAAGACAGACTCAGTTAACACCTGTATGACAGAAAGAGACTGTCTTCGAGCTGAAGAGGAGACAGTGAGAATCACACAAGGTGTTGTACCGGGATATGGTGTGAGTGTGGACAGTGAGACTAAACCACTTGTCAACATCATGGAAGAACCGGATATAGCAGAGGCCAGGGTTTTACCAGTACATGGTGTCAGTGTACACTGTGGGATGGAACCAGACCCTAACATGAAGCAGGAGCCCAGTGTTGGCATGACATCAGTAACTGTGCCGAACAGTACAGATTGTGCCAGTGCGAACTGTGGGATTATGTCAGACCCTAGCACCCAGCAGGGACTAGAGGCTAGTCTCACACCTAGCGGAGCATCATTGAGTCAATCTCAGAGTTTAAAAATACACGCATAGACACACACAGGAGAGAAGCCATTTCAATGTACCGACTGTAGACAATCTTTCACTCTTTTAGTCTGTCTGGCAGTCTCGCTCTCCCAGGATGTGTGGGATATTTTGATGATCTTTCACTGTAAAAATACATAAATATACATTTGTACACACAGGAGAGAAACAAAGCGAGTGTGGAGTATGTTTTTATTTTTTTTATGGTCTAAGTTTTTACATGTATACATGTACAGGTGAGAAGCCATCTGCATTAAGAGTGTGTGAGAGTTTCAGTTGTACACCTGAAGTTCACACATGCATACTTACAAACGAGAGAAACCATTTGCTTGTTCAGAATGTGAGGCATGTTTACGTCATTTTAATAGTCAGAGTGCACACATGCATGCACACACGGGAGAAAAACAGTTTAGATGAATTACATGTAGACAGTCTTTTAACCAGTCTAGTCTTAAGGTTCACGTGGGTACACACTCTAGGGAGAAACCATTTATATGTACAGAGTGAATGTCATGTTTTAGTGTAACCGGGTGTCAGGGGTCCGGTTCATGCAGGCAGGGAGACCAAACACAGAGGTCGCTATGACATGAGTTTATTTCGTGAAAACAGCAACAAATGGCAGACAATTCGTAGACACGTGCAGTGACTCGCGGCAGGGCTGGCTGGCGACTGTGTAGTGAGTCATCATCATTAGCTTGCTTTACGTCCTATGGCTTTTGGCCCTTAAGGACAAGTTGTTCCTGGCATGTGACTTTGGCTGCTTGGCTAGGCGAGTGTCTTTGGGGTGTGTGAGGGCTGATTTGCTTAGCTTTGGTCAGCGTCAGAGGATCTTCGCTTGGCTTTCAGATGCCTGGTCTGGGTTTGTTTTTCGGTGCCTCAGTCTGTTCTGTCATCCGTACTTTTGCCTTTTAGATTATCACTGGGGTGTCCCCTCGCTTTTTGGGTTTAGAACCATTTTGTCAGATCTGATCTGACGATCGCGTCGGCCAGGGTTCTCATTGGCCTATCACCTAGGACTTGGTGTGGCTTGAGGAAGTCTACCGTCTTCAGTGAGTATCTGTCTCTCAGGTCCCAGACCGGCTGGAGGCTGGCGGGCAGGCCATCGCAACCGTTTACAATGTGGCGGACGTCTGGGGGCTGCCCACACTGGCAGAGGTCGTTACTCCATGTGTGTGCGCAGCACAGTGTGCGTATTCTGCAGATGATTGCAGAGTGTCTGCGCGGGAAAAGTGGCACGTGGTTTTGGCCACCCGGGAGGTGGACCCAGCCATTTTCTTCGCACAATGCACGGAGTCTCCTCTCTCTGAGAGTGTGGGCCGCTCTTTGTATCTTACTTTTTACTTCACTGAGTGTCTGGAGTAGTTTTGCTTCCATGCCATCGCCGGTGGCGTCCCGGGCCGCGCGATCGGCCAGCTCATTTCCTCTGATCCCGCTGTGGGAGGGTAGCCACATGAGGGCTAAGATGGTTCCCTTCGTGATGATCTGATGGGCCAAAAAGAGGATCTCGCTTTGTACATCACTCCTATTCCTGGTGCCCCCTCTCTCTAGGGCTTGGAGTGAAGACTTGGAGTCTGACAGAATGACCACCCCCAGCGGGGGGTTTGGCATGTCGTTGACAAACGTGCAGGCCATGAGGATTGCATACATCTCTGCTGAGAAGATTCTTAACCCGGCGTTGAGTTTGTAGCGCCTTGTGATTCCAAGGTCTGGGATCACGAAGGCGCACCCAACCTCTCCTGAGTCTAGGACAGAGCCGTCCGTGTAGATTTTCAGGTGCTGGGAAAAGCGCTGTTCAATCTTCTCTCTTGCCAGGGTTGTGGCAAGAGCAGAGTCTGCTTTCTTTGACGCGCCTTCAGCATAGCGATGTTCGTACTGTGTAGTGAGGCGTAGCCCGCGGCTACTTATGTGCCCAGCGCGGGCCGCAAAGGCAGCACTGCCCCAAGTGCAGCGAAAAGCAGACCGCGAGGGCCAGCCACAGCGAAATTTGTGTTTGTTAACACATGGAAAACGAACCACAGCGGGCGTTACATAATAGCTAGAAACTTCAAACATAGTGCATCTAAAGGAGCGTGAAAAGTACTTTAAGACCATAATAGTTTAAGATCTGATCAAAACACAGACAATTTTCTATCGCCGATTAAAGAGCGTAAAGACAGGGACCATGCATCTGAAAAGTGGTGAAAATCGCAAAATACGCCCATTAAACTACAAAACAGCGCTAAAAACAAAACATGATTAAAATGTACAAACTGTCAGGAAACTACTGCAGTTTACAGAATTATCCTAAGTGAAGGGACTACGGAGATATTTGACACTAAACAGACACAAACAAACACAACTAATTGACACGTGCGCCATCGCGGATACAGAACACTGCGTGCGCGTGGCTAGTGGACAGTATACGGGGCCGGCCAGGGAACAAAGGCTGATGTACAGGGGTGGCCGGGGAAGGGTAGAACGGGTGGCTAGAGGGACAGCGGGACTAAGAAGAACAAAGAGGGGAATACAGCAGTACACACGTTGTAAACAAAGTATCAGTAAATAGGGGCCGGGTATGACCCGGTCTCATCAGCAACAAGCAATTTTAAAAGGCTCACACTGGAGAAACCATTTACCATCTATATTGAGGTTGGGAGAGAGGTCTGTGTGTGTTTATGTTCTTGGGTAAGTGAGGGAGAGGGCACTCTGTAATGTGCAAACTGAATAAAGTGTTTTGTATTTGCTTTGGAGTATTTTGTGCCCAGAATGTCCAGTGTTTCGTTTCGTGTCTGTTGTGCCAGAGGTGTGTCTGTTTCTCAACATACACTGCATATTTTGACTATCCGAGGTTTGAACAAACAAAACCAAAAATACCCTAACAAAACAAACCAAAACATCTACCAGTGAACCAACAATGGAACCCGCCACACAACACTTATTACTGAGCCATTCTCCCAAAACTGTTTAGTAAGTCAGTAGCTCCGAGGCATTCCGAGCAGTACCCGAGAGAGTGACCCTACTGCCATTGCCACTGTCAACTTTAAGTGACCACTGTATTCGCAATGTTATCAATACAACTGTCATTCTATTAATATTAAAGAGCTTTTTCTCCTCTTTTGTAACTGTATGCAAAGTTTTTGAAAAGTAAATTGCCCACCGCTTTGTGAAAACGTGTCTCCCATTCATAGAGAAAAGAAAATGTGTACATGTATTTACAATTAATAATAGAAATCTACAGTTCCTACTTTTCAGCAAACGGCCATCAACCAAAACGACCAGTTAATGGAAGGAGAACGAGGGAGAGTTAACAGGAAACGGTGTAAACTTTAAGGGACAGGACAGGATAGATACTCGTAATTACCATAACCAACTCGGCCCATGCAGTCAACGGAAAGAAGAAAAAATGTCTATGTCTGAACTTCCTAATCCGCACTGACCAACTCAGTGAACTCTGGTGGCCCAGACCGGGGAGCCGGGGTGGCCGAATGGTAGAGCGTTGGACTTTCAATGCTCGGGTCGTGAGTTCGAATCCCGGCTGGGGCCAAATATTTGTGCTAGCCTTTTTTCTCGTTGCCCCGTCTTTGATATTACCCTTATGTGGTGGAAAAGGACGTTAAACTCCCGAACACCCACCCACCCCATGGCCCAGACCGACGGTCATGGGAAAGAAGAACTTGAGAAGAAGAAGAAGAAAAAGAAGCCTGCTATTGACCGTCATAACCAGCTTGGCCCAGTCAGAAAGAAAAACTTAGTCTGCCAGTGAACCCTGCCATGACTCAGCTGTCAGCAAAGCCGCAAATTGAGCCGAGTTGGTGGGCCGAGGTGGTGGGCCGAGTTGTTATGAGGCGTCTGAGTTAACCCTTACGGGGGCCGAGTTGACTGGCCATCCAAGTTCACAGGATTACAGGCTACGTGCCGGTATTAGCTTCCGGGGCATGTAGTAAGGACTCGGCTAAATATGTGCAGAGTAAAGAATGGCAATCTGGTGCTTTTTGTTGGCTTTGTAAACAAGTTTCATGCCAGGTAATAGTAAAATTAGGGAAAAATGAGGCTGGCTTGTGGACTATTTGTATTCATGCGCGGCTGGCACAGGAGCCAGCAGACGACCGTGGAATGAGGGCACACCGGTGACGCGGCTATGCCGCGAATCCGACCGGCTGTCGGCCGCAGTGACTGTTTTAGGCCGGAAAAGCGCGAGACGCATGCGGTGACGTACAAAAATGCTGCCAGGAAGGCTAAAAACTGAAATTAATTTGATCATATTGTTATATGCAAATATCAGTAAGACTTTCATCTTCCCACCCAAAGCGATTTTACATCGAAAATGTTATTCATGTAAGGACACGAGTCATATTTGTTCGACTGCAATGAGACTCGAGAGCTATTTTGCAGTTTAACACGAAGCTGACAAAAAATACCACGTTAATTCCAGTAGTTTCAAAACAGACACGTATCCGTGATATCTTTGTGACTTGCATCCCAAATTTTGTGACGTAAAATGCTTTAGTGTTTTCGCAATTTAAAAAAATATCAGAGCAGTGCGAAATCCTCGGCTAAGAACCGGCCAACCGTCTGGTTTGATGCTGGCTATGAACCAGCTGCAACCTTGGATATGAACCGGCCAATACTCCACATTTCTGGCTGAAGAAAAGTTGCGAACAACGAGGGTGTCTGCGGTATTTTTAACAGTTACACGTTTGCATACTGACACGGTGACAACAGGAAATACCAACGCAGCATTTAGTTAGACAATTTCAAGGTCATTCCGCACTATCTGAGCTATACATCACTAGCGTCAGTGAATAGCCCTTGAAGTCTTAATCTATGATCCCATGTAGTTAGGTGACTGTTTCTCATGTGAATGCCAGGGAAACTGTGGAAAACATGTACTCATATAATTATTAGGTTTGGATTTGTTTTGTTTATGGAAAGAAGACATCGACTTTACCCAGTAACCCCATCCAGAGATTTTTTTTTTTAATGGAAAGGAATAATAAAAGTATTATAACCAACAAACCATCCAAAAAATGAGAGGAGGAACACTTACAGTGGTGCGATGAATTTTTTTTTTTTTATTTCGTGTGAAGATGGAGATGAGAATGAAAATGAGTATGAAAGATGATTTGGAGTTATGGCTTCAAATGTATGATTTGTGGTGTGTATCAGTGCGCGTGTGTGTTGGTTAGTGTTTATCAGTGTGAGTGTGTGCTGGTTTGTTAGGTGTCTGTAGAAGTGGTGTGCGTGGGCATCTGTGTGGGTGTGTGGCTGGGTTTGGAAGTAACGTTTTTTTTTCTGCAGTGTGGTGAAGGTAAGAGTGGTCTGTGTGTTCTGTTTGGTGTGGCGTATGTGGATGTTGTGTATGGGTGTCGTGGTTTCAGTGCAGAGTATTTGGGGTGTGATGAGGATGATGTGGGTGCAGATGTGGATGTGGATGTGAATGGTGTGTGCGTATATATGTAGATGAGGGTGGTTTAGATGCGGATGTGGAAGATGTTGATGTACGTGCAGGTTTGCTTGATGAGGGTGCTTCAGGTAGGGGTCCAGATGAGGGTGGTTCAGGTGTGTGTGTGGATGAGGGTGGTGGTTTGGTTGAGAGTGGGGCAGATGTGGACGGGTGTGAGGGTAGTGTAAGTGTGGATGGGGGTGGTGCAGATGTAGATGTGGTTTGTGTGTGCACAGGTTTAGGTGTGGATGCAGGTGTATGTGTAGGTGTGGGCATGCGTAAGCGTGGTGGTAGAGGTGTGTTGTTAGTGCATGCGTCAAGTATTGTCATATGTGGTGTCTGTTCCTGTACGTGTGATCATGTGTTTCAATCTGTCAATTATGTTGTCTGTAAGCAGTGTTGTTGTGTTCAGTATGGAGTAGCCTTGATTGTGTGGTATGATTGAAGGTCCATTATGCGGTGAATGAGTGCACTTTTGATTCTAAGGTTGATGTCTGTAAGTAAGTTTTGCATAAAGAAGTGTGTTGCGCCTGGTAGTGTGAGATGTGGTGCATAATTATGTGAGTGTCGCTGGAACTGAGTAAGTTGTTGGTCAGTGGTGGTGTTGTGTGAGTGGATGTCAGTGATGAGTTGGTTTAGTTGGTGTGCAATGTAGAAGTGTTGCAGTGCTGTGTCAGTGTCTCTTGTGTATGTGTCCATGGGTTTGTCGAATTCTGAGTGTTCTGTGTTTGTGTCTGTAGTGTGAGCTGTGGTGTGTGTTGCGGTGTAAGCTGGGGTGTGTTCCGGTGTTGTGTAGGTTGAAATATTTTCAGGTGATGATGATGAGAAGAGTGAAGATGGATAATTGATATTGATAGATGAGGATGATGTCTGTGGTGTGGTCATTTCTGTGGAAAGAAAATAAGTAGTTCGGTAAATATGGTTGTGTCTTTGTTTCTTTTATCTTAATTGTGAAGTGAGGAGATATGGTTGTGGAAAAAAAGGAGGAAGGGGGGAGGGGGTTGAAATTGGAAGGGTAGGGAAATATTTTTTTGAAAATAACACTGGTGGGTTATTATCCACTACGTTCCCTGACAGTTTCATCTGAAATGGGACACCTAAAACCCCCTAAATCATAATATTCGCATAGGAGAAAAGAAAGGAGAAGCTGGTCGGTTCTTAGCCACGCACAAACCAAATAGAGGCTGGTTCTTAGCCGGGGCGAGTGCCGGTTCATAACCACAAAATGTTCACTACCAATTTTCTTTCTCGAACTGCGCGCGATGTAAGCCACAAATTGCAATAATTTTCTAGGTATGGCCGCAAGACATATTATAAATCTAGGACGTTTTCATAAACTTGACTTTCCTTTCTGTAATTTTATATTATCGCGAATGAAAGTGAATTTTCTACAGAAAACGAGACTAAATTGTTTCCAGCGTGAGTGTACGCGCAAGTAGCACCACAAAAACCACTTACGAGTTGAACAGAGACCTTCTGCGACAAGACAGGCCAACCTCAGGTCGAGACAAGCTTTCACGTGTACAGCGCAGATGATTTTCTGAGAGAAGTCGCGTGCGGCCAAGCAACGCTAGCGCTCAACGCCGCAAGCCGGTCAGAATTGAGATAGCCGCGTCACCGGTGTGGAGGGGGTATGTGGTCGCTGCCAACATTACCAAAAAACGGAACATTGGAATTTGTTTAAATTTCCTCTACGCATGAGTCTATGGCTGCCTGATTTTTGTGATTTTTGGCTCCCTTGTGTAACAATGGGAGTCTATGTATTAACCCTCCGTCGTCTGTCTGTCTGTCTGTGTGTGTGTGTGTGTGTGTGTGTGTCCAGAAAACTTTAACGTTGTCAATTTCTCGGAATCTACAAACAGCAGAGGCACCAAACTTGGCATGCTGATAGACAACCACAAGACCTTTCAAAATATATCATTTTGAATGACCTTGACTCAAGTTCAAGGTCACTAAAGCTCTCTGTTTGAAAATTTTACATTGGCATTTTCTCTTAATCTACAAACACCAGAGGTTTTAAACTTTGCATGATGATAGACATTGATAAGAGCTTTACAGATATACATGTAGTCAATGGCCTTGTGTCAAGGTCAAGACCGTACAAGCTATTTTTGTGAAACCTTAACATTGGCATTTTCTCAGAAACAACAAACAGCAGAGGTGCCAAACCTGGTGTGCTGATAGACAGTGATAAGACCTATGCACACATACCATCTTAAATGACCTTGACTCAAGGTCAAGGTCATTAAAACAGTATGTTGGGAAATTTTACATTTGCATTTTCTCAGAATCTAGAAGGATCAGAAGCCTCAAACTATGTTTTATGATTGACATTGGCAGCACCTTTACAGTTATACCTGTATTCAGTGACTTTTAGTCAAGGTCAAGGCCATGCAAGCATTTTTTGGGAAACTTTAACCTTGGCATTTTGTCCAAAACAACAAACAGCAGAGGCACCAAACGAGACATGATGATAGACAGCAATGAGACCTACCTTTCTGAATGACCTTGACTGAAGGTCAAGGTCATTAAAGCTGTCTGTTATTAATTTTAACATTACCGTTTTCGGAGGAACTACAAATACTAGAGGCATTGAACTTGGCATGATGATAGACATTGATGAGATCTTATTTGAATGACTTCGACCAAAGGTCAAGGCCATACAAACTGTTTCGGTGAAAATTGTAATATTGCCAGGGACTCAGAGCGCCAGAGACACTTTACTTGGCATGATAATGGATAGTGATAAGAGCTTTACAAACATACTCATGTGAATGATCTTGACCTATGTCACAAGGGAGCCATGGAGGCTACTGCCTCTCTAGTTTTTGGGTTAATTTTAAAGCATTTCTAGGGTGTCATCTGCACCGTTATGTGTAAGAGGAATATATTTATATATATTTATGTTGTTTCTCTACACACACTCTCTCTCTCCCCCACCCGGCCCCACCCCCAGTCACGTGGCTAATCGGTCGAGGTCGTAGAGGATCTAGTGTCATTGGTAGAACTTGGAGAGGGGAGAACCGGCAACAATAACAAAACAGACAAAATAAAATGAAATTTGGAGAAACAACTTTGTAGGACGGGGCCGTTCCTCCTTGTTTTTTGTTGTTTGTTTTTTTAAAAATTTAAGATCAACGTAAAATCAACTGAATATCCTGCACACCCTACATGTAAATGGTTTCTCCCATGTGTGCACACCAATGTTATTCTTCAAAGTGCTAGAGAGTATATGAACATTTAAATGGATTCTCTTCTGTGTGTGTACACCTAGATTATTAGAATGACAAAAACATGTCCCCACTCTGAACATGCATTCACATGCTTTCCCCCTTGATGTATGTATGCATGTGTATTTTTAACCTTCCGGCTACGTCACTAAAAAAACTCTTAGTCCTACATCGTGTGAAACAACTTACCCATGGTTTTTAAATAGGTAATTTTCGACTTATTCCTAGTCCTACGTCGTGGGAAACAAATTACCCATGGTTTTTAGAAAGGTAAATTTCAACTTATTCATAGTCCTACATCGTGAGAAACAAATTACCCATGGTTTTTATATATACGCTATTCACAACTTATTCTTTAATTACTCTGCTAATTACAAGTTAAACAACACAATTTTTGGCACGAACATAGTCAAACCATTTATTGACAAAGTCATGAAATTTCAAAGGTGTGACATAAATATTGACCAAGATACGTTCATCTAAAGCAATGTGTGTGCAACTTTTTACCCACGACGTCGTCCGAAGGTTAAGGTGTTAAAGTGATTCAATGATACCCACATATGACAATAAATGACTGTTCTCCTGTGTGTAACGTGTCGCTTAAGGTAGTCAGATCGACTGACAGATTGTCTAAATTTTGTACACTAAAATGGTTTCTTCCCTGTGTGTGTACGAATGTGTCTCTTGAGACTGGAGGACCGACTAAAACATTGTCCACAATCTGTACATTGAAATGGTTTCTCCCCTGTGTGTGTACGCATGTGTTCTTTGAGATGGGAAGAACTACTGAATGCTTGACTACATTCTGCACACTCAAATGGTTTCTTCCTTGTGTGAGCACGTATGTGAACCTCGAGATGGCGAAACCGTCTGAAACATTGTCTACACTCAGTACACATAAATGGTTTCTCCTCTGTATGTGTACGAATGTGTCTCTTGAGACTGGAGGACCGACTAAAACACTTTCCACATTCTGAACATTCAAATGGTTTCTCCCCTGTGTGTGTGAGAATGTGTTTCTTGAGAGTGTAGGAACGACTAAAACATTGTCCACAATCTGTACATTGAAATGGTTTCTCCCCTGTGTGTGTACGCATGTGTTCTTTGAGATGGGAAGAAGAACCGAATGCTTGACTACATTCTGCACACTCAAATGGTTTCTCCCCTGTGTGAGCACGCATGTGAACTTCGAGATGGCTAAACCGTCTGAAACATCGTCTACATTCAGAACACATAAATAGTTTCTCCCCTGTGTGTGTAGGAATGTGTTTCTTGAGAGTGGAGGACTGACTAAAACACTGTCCACAGTCTGCACATTGAAATGGTTTCTCCCCTGTGTGTGTACGCATGTGATTTTTGAGATGAGAAGAATAACGAAATGCTTGACTACATTTTGCACACTCAAATGGTTTCTCCCCTGTGTGAACACGCATGTGAACCTGGAGATCGCTAAACCGACTGAAACAATGTCTACATTCAGTACACATAAATGGTTTCTCCCCTGTGTGTGTACGAATGTGGTACTTGAGACTGGAGGACTGACTAAAACACTTTCCACATTCTGTACATTCAAATGGTTTCTCCCCTGTGTGTGTACGAATGTGTTTCTTGAGATTGGAAGAACGACAAAAACATTGTCCACATTCTGTACATTCAAATGGTTTCTCCTCTGTGTGTGTACGCATATGACCTTTGAGAATGGAGGACTGACTGAATGCTCGACCACATTCTGCACACTCAAATGGTTTCTCCCCTGTGTGAGCACGCATGTGTACCTTGAGGTGGCAAGGTCGACTAAAACATTGTCTACATTCAGTACACATAAATGGTTTCTCCCCTGTGTGTGTACGCATGTGACGCTTGACATTGAAGGAATGGCTAAGAGCTATACTACGATCTGTACATCCCAACAGTTTCTCTTCTGTGTGTGTACACATGTGGCTCATGAATTCACCTGATCGACTAAATGATTTTCCACATTCTGTACATTTAAATGGTTTCTCCCCTGTGTGCGTAAGCATGTGATTCTTGAGACTGGAGAACAGACCAAAACACTTTCCACATTCTGTACATTCAAATGGTTTCTCTCCTGTGTGTGTACGAATGTGGCACTTGAGTTTGAAGGACTCACTAAAACACTTTCCACATGCTGTACATTCAAATGGTTTCTCCCCTGTGTGTGTACGAATGTGTTTCTTGAGAGTGGAGGAACGAAGAAAACATTGTCCACATTCTGTACATTTAAATGGTTTCTCCCCTGTGTGCATAAGCATGTGATTCTTGAGACTGGAGAACAGACTAAAACACTTTCCACAATCTGTACATTCAAATGGTTTCTCCCCTGTGTGTGTACGAATGTGGCACTTGAGTTTGAAGAACTCACTAAAACACTTTCCACATGCTGTACATTTAAATGGTTTCTCCCCTGTGTGTGTACGAATGTGTTTCTTGAGAGTGAAGGAACGAGGAAAACATTGTCCACATTCTGTACATTGAAATGGTTTCTCCCCTGTGTGTGTACGCATATGACCTTTGAGAATGGAGGACTTACTGAATGCTTGACCACATTCTGCACACTCAAATGGTTTCTCCCCTGAGTGCGTATGCATGTGATTCTTGAGACTGGATGATTTTCTAAAAGATTTTCCACATTCTTTACAAGTAAGTGGCTTCTCCTCTGTGTGTGTACGCATGTGTTTCTTGAGACTGGATGAATTACTAAACGTTTTTCCACATTTTGTACATTGAAATGGTTTCCCCAATGCGTGTGTCTGTGTTAGTGTTTTTACACTAGGAGGGTCTGGAAAAATCACACAGTTCGCACTGTCACAATATGTATGGTCCGGCACAATTACTGATGAAATGCCAACACCGGGCTCCTGCTTCATGTTAGGGTCTGGTTCAATCCCACAGTCTTCACTGACACCATGTACTGGTAAAACCCTGGCCACTGCTACATCTGGTTCTTGCTTGATGTCGTCAAGTGGTTTAGTCTCACTGTCCACACTCACACCACACCCCGGTACAACACCTTGTGTGACGCTCAGTGACTCCTGTTTAACTCGAAGACAGTCTGTAGCTGTTGTACAAGTGTTGACTGGATCTGTCATCACACTGCCAGGAACATGACATTGTGTTTCTACTTTAATCTGATGACAGCTGATGTGTGTATCTCTGTCTGTGTGATCACCATGGTGGTCCTCGTCCGTATGACCGTGTTCTGCTGACTCGATCACTGTGTTTGTGGAGAGGAAAAAAATGGGTTAAAGCAACGCGCTCACATGCACTCAACTATACAGATCTAGCTAGAGAAACCCTTCCTTCATTTTCACTTTGAATTGTATGTCAACCGTGGCCTTTGTTATATTGCCCCCTTTTACATTGTCCCGTCTTTGAATTAAACATACATGGTGGAAGCACCCACCTACCCACCCTGCCAGCTTAGGTGACCACACCCAGGGCAGAAATTTCCTCCTCTAACTTCTCTTCTCTCATGTGGTAGCTCCATCAGTCCGGCTATTGTCCCACAGTGTCCGACAGTGTACTCATGCATGCAGGCCAAATTCATTTTTTTTTAAGTGAAAAAAAAGAAAAAAAAAAGAAAAAAAAAAAGAAGAGGATATCTATAAGAGCATGTATCTTTTGAGCGGGGACGTTAAACCCTAGCTTACCTACCTACCTCTTGTGGGAGGGGAGGTTAAACACTACCTTACCTACCCGCCTCATTTGGGTGGGGACGTTAAATGCTAGCATACCTACCTAACTCTTGTGGGTGGGGATGTTAAACCCTACCTTACCTACCTATCTTTTGTGCCGCGAACGTCAAAGGCTAGCTTACCCACCTACCTATCTCTTGTGCCAGGGATGTTAAACCCTAGCTTACCTACCTACCTCTCTTGTGGACAGCGACATTAAACCCTTGCTTACATACCTACCTACCTCTTGTGTCAGGGACATTAGCTAGCTTACATACCTACCTACCTCATTTTTTTCTTCTTCTTTGCCAGTTCCAGTGGTGTTCCTCCCAGGTAATGGGTGGAATCCACGGAGGGCTCGGAAGCTGGGACAATTTTTATT
Organism: Batillaria attramentaria; assembly: GCA_018292915.2. Lineage (NCBI taxonomy): Eukaryota > Metazoa > Mollusca > Gastropoda > Batillariidae > Batillaria > Batillaria attramentaria. The sequence goes on from JACVVK020000012.1 coordinate 2,717,322, forward strand.
ATGCATGATGATGGAGATGAGGATGATGGCAAGATGATGCTATGGAGGTCCGTGTGGTTTGGAACTGCAGGACAAGGCCGCATTCCACGGTTCCTGTCATAAATATCCCAGCATTAACCAGGCCCAGGAACTACGGCACCTGCGGTGCCGGCCGTGTAATCATCCACATCATAAGATGTGTCAAACTAAGGGAAGCACCCCAAAGTCGCCCCCGTGAAGTGGGTGAATCTCATCTGTTTGACAACAGCCTCCCCATTGGGCCCATAGCACTCCCGCTCTGGGTAGGAGCCGACCAAGGTAGGAAAAATCCTGCTTGCCTTGGCTGGGACTCGAACCCGGGTCTCCCAGTCCATGGTCCGAAGTGCTAACCACTCACTACGGGGGCCAGTACCTACATATCTCTTGTGGGCGTGGACATCGAACCCTAGCTAATCTAGCATTCAGACACGAGAAACAGACACATCTCTGGCACTTCAAACACAAAACGTAACACTGTACATTGTGGTCACAAAACACCACAAATCAAACACAACATTCAGTTTATTCAGTTTGCGCATTACAAAGTGCCCACCCCCTGACACCCAACATACACGCACACGCCTCTCTCTCTCTCTCCCTACCTTAGTATATCTCCCTACCTTAGTATATCATGCCCATCACTCTGTACATATATAAATGGTTTTTCCACCGTGTGTGTACACACATGAAGCTTAAGATGGCTACACTGGTTAAAAGACTGTCTACACGCAATGCCTTTTCCCCTCTGTGTGTATGCATGTGTTCACGCTTACTATTAAAATCACTAAAACATGCCCAACACTCCTTTGAGCGTACACTTAGATTATTAGAACGACGAAAGCTTTCCCCATACTCTGATGTGTATTCATATGGTTTCTCCCCTGTGTGTGTATATATGCATGTATAATCTTTAGGTGTTAGAGCGACTGAATGATACCCGACACCACTGGCAAATAAATAGTTGTCCTTATGTGTGTGTACGCATGTGATGCCTTATATAGTCAGGTCGACTGAAAGATCGTCTACATTCTGTACACTGAAATGGAACATTCAAAGTGAAATAAAGCAAGGGTCTCTCTTGCAAGGTCTTAATTATTACTGTCATTCATCAAGCTAAAGTTTTTGCTTCCCATGTTTATAGTTGGTCAAGAGTACAGAGGTGAGTCGACTGCTCAAAATGGCTACCCATTCACATGAATGATGCTACAAATTTGTTTAAAAAGCATGCACAGTTGTCTACTTTGGCTCACTTGTTCAGTATAAATCAGAGTTTCAAACAGTGAGAATTGGATGTGGTACATTTACTTCTTGCGTTTAAAACTCTGGGTTTTTGGCGAAAAATCGGTGATTGCAGTGGAAGAAAAACGTGACAGAAAGTACAAGTTTGCGATCGCTGAAGTGTTATTTTGAGAAACATGGAGAACGGTCAGTGAATCCATTTGCTGTCTCCAAATGCTCAAAACTGCCTTTATTTCAGTCGGCATACTGGCAGGTGTCAAATATTTTCCGTTTTTTAGAAAAATGACTGAAAATGTAGGCACGTTTGGACATAACGTCGTCGTATACTTCCGATGATCAACATCGACCACCGAGGTCGAACGTACTTTTGTCCTGCGAAATACCTAACTTGCATAATCTCAACATCGTTTTTTCACTCTTTATTTTTCATGGAAGAACACCGATATATATCTCGTGTTGTTGAAAAGAAAACATTGTGTTGATTTCGAAGACCCGACGGTGTGTTAATTTTACTGTTATGTTCACGCATGAAAAAATCGATCGCTACACTCGGGTATGAGATAAATTCAACTAACGGCCATTTCAAACACAAGCTGGAAGGATGATTTCTTTGAGCTGATGACTTTGATTACCGTCACTGGAGGAGGCAGCCGATAATCCCGAGGGTAAGTTTTAAGTGTTATCTTCAGACAAATCTAGTCAACTCAGCAGCAAAAAGTGAATAAACACAAAGAGTCTGTGTTCTTGTGCATTTTGGAATACTGTTGACAACAGCGGCAATGGTAAACTCGATGTTAGTGTGGTGATTGGTATCACCAACATGTGGATGTTAATCCTTGTCGTGATTCTAATCGATACAGCCGTGGAGACATTTGTGGTTTAGGTTGTAAACATTATATTCATGACTCTGTTACAAAAGTTGTGTATTCAGCAACAAACAATGAATGCCTTAGGTATTTTTAGGTGGAAAGCTACTCGGAAAAAGATCCTTTGCGGGGAGTAAAGCTTTCTTATGTAAAATTTCAGATGTCTCTGGTTTGAACACAACTTTACTCACAAACGAAGGTTGTCAGCATTATGTTCAAACTCATACGACTACAAGTCTAGCACCAAACAAAAATAAAATATCCTGCTAAACATCTTTGGAATAATTGTTCTCCCTGGAGTCTTGAAAATTTCCATTCAAACACATTTTTGTGTGTTCATCTGTTTGTTTATTGAAGTTAACTTTACACACCGTACCCAGATTCATGCAGTTGTTATAACTTATATTATGTACAAACAACAACTTGGGCATTCCTTCATTTTTTTTAATGGCCAGAAATAGAGGACAGCGAAATTATGTTTTTATTCATGACTGTGTTTTTTTTTTTCCAGGATCACACCAATAGAAAATGTGCAGGAGCTGTTTGTGTTTGAACACAAAGTTCTTTATACACAGACAGTGGGTTTCAAGTTATGTTCAGTCAAAGGTTACATTTTTTCCTTTGCTGTACTGAAAAATGATATGTATTCACTATTTCCTATGCTGTGAGCCCCTTCTTGATTATAGCAGTTTGTATACATCATCCCTGTGTGTATTTGAGTGAAAGCTGTTGCATGAGTGTTTGTCAAGTTAAGTTCCAGCAACTTGATAATGACAGTTAACAATTTTATTATGCTTTTTAAATCATATTTTTGTGAAGAGAATGTGTACCTTCGATTAAAGCACACTTCCTGGTAATACATTTTTTTGTTCCGTTTCCTCTTGTTTTATTTTGACAGTCTCAAATAAGTCTGCCACAGTGTAGTGTTATGTTCGAAGTTGCGTAAAGTTACATTCATGTAGCTTGAGATAGCAATTATCTATGGGATTAAGCTTAAAATCATACTTTGAGGGGGTTAAAGAGTACCTTCCATTGAACCACACTTACTACAACTGATATGTTTTGTTCTTTTTCCTTCTGGTTGACTTCAGCTATCTGAAATTTGTCTGTCACAGTGTAATGTTGTGTTCAAATGTGTCAAGTTATGTTCAGACAGCTGGATATGGTAATAATTCATGTGTTAAATCTGTTAGATACATTTATGTGTGAATAAGGTGTATTTACCATAAAAACAAAGTCATTGGTAATATATGTTTTTGTACCTTTTCCTTCTGTGTGACTTTAAAAGTTTGGAATGAGTCTGTCATGTTGTAATGTTATGTTTAAGCATGCTCAGTTTTTTCTTTGATCACTTTATTCAGGGATACAGTGAAGTAGCAACTGTTATTTTTGTTTTTGCATGTATTTCAAGGGTCGGTCTTTAATTTTACTGGGAAACAATAATAACTGGAATAAAATGTTTAGCTTTTTAAAGGGTTTTATTGACATGTTCCGTCAAGCAGAAAACCAAAAACATTTGAATCCATTTCTGTCCACGTATCATTTATTATTGTTCATGTATTGCACTACATTATTATTGAGTAACCCAAACAATGTTCGTAAGAAGGTTTTATTGACCAAACAGTATCAGTACTCTGTCATAATGGTGCTCATTTCAGTTTAACATGCCGCTTGACGTAAAGTTGTGTTCACACCACTTTTTCATTGCATTTCTTTGCATCTAGTGAGTCTTTCCTTCTCTTTTGTGATATTGCTGAGGATAAGCCTTCAAAATAAAAACACAAAATGCAAACAACATCACTGGTTTGTTTTTGCCTTGAAATTTCAAGTCTGCAAAATTGTGACAGTGATTAATGTTAATTGTTATGTACAAACTCACAACTTATTTCTTCAAATACGGCCAATCGACAACTTGTATGAAAAAATCAGATACGGTGAAGATTGCTCATGACAAGACACACCAAATTCATATAAAATAGTTTATCGCTTTGCTGAAAACTGGGTACTCATGTCACACTCACTCGACTCAACTCTGTACTCTTGACCAGTTCCCTGAGAAAATACCACCCTTAAAGGGCTATGAAAAAACAACTTTATCCAACCACCACCATAAAAATCTGTGTAGTTTTAGTGCCTGTGAATGCGTTGCTTTAACATTTTTCTTTTCTAGATAAACACAGCTATTGAGTCAGCAGAAGATGGTCATGAGGACGAGGGACACCATGGTGATCATACAGAGTTACACATACCAACTGTCATCAGATAAACCTTGAAGCACATGTTCCTGGCAGTGTGATGACAGATTTAGCCAACACTTGTACAGAAAGAGACTGTCTTTGAGCTGAACAGGAGCCAGTGAGCGTCACACAAGGTGTTGTACCGGGATATGGTGTGAGTGTGGACAGTGAGACTAAATCACTAAGTCTGCTCCAATCCCACAGTCTACACCAACACCATTCAATGCAGGCATGAAACCAGCCTCTGGCTCCTGTTTGATGTTAAGCCTAAGGTCTGCTTCAATCCCAGAGTCTGCACTGGCATCAGCTGGAAAAGCCCTGTCCGCTGCTAGAACTGGTTCTTGCTTGATACTGACGAGTGGCGAGATCTCACTGTCCACACTCACACCATATATCCCAGTACACCATCATGTCTGCCGCTCACTGTCTCCTGTTTAACCCGAAGACCATCTGTTTCACACTGCCAGGTACATGTGCTTCAAGGTTTATCTGATGACAGTTGATATGTGTATCTCTGTCTGTATGATCACCATGGTGTCCCACGTCCTCATGACGAAGTACTGCTGACTCGGCCTCTGTGTTCTCTGCAGAGTAAAGACAAGGAGGAACGGCCAGGTCCTACAAAGTTGTTTCTCCAAACTTCATTTTATTTTGTCTTTGTTGTTATTGTTGCCGGTTCTCCCCTCTCCAAGTTCTACCAATGACACTAGATCCTCTACGACCTCGACCGATTAGCCACGTGACTGGGGGAAGAAGGGAGGGAGAGAGAGAGGGGCAGAGAGAGAGGGTGGGTGGGTGGGTGTTTAGGAGTTTAACGTCCTTTTTCCCCACATAAGTGTGATATCAAAGACGGGGCAACAAGAAAAAGGCCAGCACAAATATTTGGCCCCAGCGGCCCAAGCATTGAAAGTCCAACACTCTACCATTCGGCCACCCTGGCTCCCCAGAGAGAGAGAGAGAGAAAGAGAGAGAGAGACGTCAGTTCCGTGATCTAAACATTTGACGTCAGCCTCAGGCAGGTCGTCATACAGAGAGAAAGAGATGACGTCAATTCCGTGAAGTAAACTTTCGACGTCAGCCTCTAGCACTGAGATCATCTGAAGATGCTTGTTCATGTCTTGTGATTTCCCTGTTGGCTTTGTGACTTCTCCGACTGAATTATTTTTCACATGAAATCTGGAAGATCTAGAGGGCTGATGAAATGTCGGAAGCAGTGGCGATACTTGCAGATTTTGTCTGTGAACCAAACATTTGACGTCAGCCTCACGCTGCTCGTCTGACAGATGATACTTCTACATATCTTGTGATTTCCTTGTTGCTTTTGTGACTTCCGTGACTGAATTAATTTTGACATAAAGTCTGGAAGATCTAGAGAGCTGATGAAACGTGGACTTAAGTGCCTTGGTTTGTACTTACGAAATTGCAAAATTGGAACTTTTTTGACCCGCGCTTCTCGCAGAAACGTGAAAAATGTGTTTATCTAAAAGCTCTGCTATTCTTAATACTAAAGCTATAATAGTGCAGCAGTTCATGTCAATATGTGCAGTTGTCACAAGTGACAAAAATACCGGAATGATGAGTAATTTGAAGGAGTCTTTTCATAGATATTAATTTTGGCCTTATATATATATATGCAAACCACCCCTACCTCGGAAATATTTTTCTTACACAAAACCTGTCAGAGCTACAGAGCTGTGCTACGAAAACAGGCAGTATAATTATTGATCTTCCCAATTTCAGAAAATGAAGCCATTTGAACATTTTTTTCGAAAAAATTCATAACATGACCGATTTTTTTTTAATCGGCGATAACTCTTTGAAAATGCAGTAGGCTAAAAATCGTGAAAAATAGGTCTGGAGAAGGTGAATTCCCATTTTATCTCAAAGTAAAAAGGCCTCCAACGAGGTGGTTTAGGAGATAGCCATCATTACATCCGTCCACACACACACACACACACGTCATTCCCGCCAAAAAGAACGCAGCAGCAAAGTGTGCACGTAAGGTGTCTATGACGCAGATTTCGTTACGTCACTGTGTGCGTGAAAGTACGTATTGTGTGGAGAAACGTCACAGTCTTGTTTTGTATCACTGAAACTTGCTGCTGCGCGTAGCAAAATCTGCCCCATCTCATAAAGTTGTTATAGAAAAACAACTTAAAAACTGCATTTAGCAACACACTCACATGTATGCACTTCAATTATGTTCACAGACTTTTCTATATTACATTATTAGTACTATTATTTCAATCAAATAGCCCATCACCCACTGCATAATGAAAATCTTTTTGTAAAAGTCACCATGGTGTTCTCTGCAGAGTAAAGAAAACTGCATTTAGCAGCACACTCACGTACACTTCAATTAGTTCAAATTATGTTAACAGACTTTACTTTATTACTACAGTGTACTATTTGAAATAGTCCATCACCCACTGCATAATGAAAATCTTTTTGTAAAAGTCACACTACAGGTTGCTCCTTCTACAGTAGTAGAAATCTTTACATACATACATACATGTATAAATTCAGAAGATTATGTTAGGGGAAAATATTTTAATTATGTAGCAGTAGTGTAAACTGCTCATGTATAGAAAATTGTCTGTACCGTGTGTGGGTTCAACTGCCACATCAATCTCAATCTCGAAGTCTGACATCCCAGCTGTGTCCATCATTGCCACTGGACTGTTAAGTCTGCAAATCGACCCAAACATTAGTCACGCCTGCTAAGACTGCTAAGATAATTATATGGCAGATGATTTTAAAAACAACAATAACCCCCCCCCCCCCCAAAAAAAAAAAAGACCATCAAGGACATCTCTCATAATCCTGTTTGAAGCCCTGATAGCAGTACCCTCTCTGAATGTCTAGAGAATTTGAGAAGAAAAAAAAAATCAACACCTGGAACAAGTCAACTTCTGCCACCGCGCGTAGTCCGCCTTGTCAATGTCATGGCCGACAAGCCACAGAAAACCTAAGCTAAGAAGCAGTGTTCCCTGTGATTTAAAAATAAAAGCGTCCTTGGGATCCTCTCTCCATAATTTTGAAGGTCCCTTGTAAATTTTAAATGGGCCGTTGTCTTTAAAAAGTCTGAAAGTCAAAACCATTTGTTGCTGTTTATAAAAGCATTCAAGCATATTGTAGTGGGTAATCTTGTTCTGCTCGATGCAAAGAGACGTAAAACACCCTCACCTGCTCACTTTGACCTCTCCTTCCCCACATGTGGGTGCAAATAATTTCATTTCACAAGTAGGGATATATATGCATGCAAATCCAATGCGCCATTTTGGTTGCTGATCACATGTGCTGCACAACGTCGTCACTACTGGGGTAATTTCATATACCGGTCCTACTAAACTATGCCCGGCCATGGCCGGGTATGCCTGGTTATGCCTGAGCCTTTGCCCGGTTATGCCCGGGACTGCCAGATCGCTTGTAGCCGAACGATTAGAAGATCTCATGAATGATTCTGTGTGTTCTCTGTTCTTGTGTCTGATGTTTGATGGTTTACTCGCTGTGTTGTGAACTGCTGTGCCCGCTGTTTTTGCTGTAGGTGTGCGTGTGTGTGAGTGTGTTTCAGTAAGACTGATGTATTTGAGGGTTTCAGTTTTGTACAGGTGTGTGTGTGTGTGTGTGTGTGTGTGTGTGTGTGTGTGTGTGTGTGTGTGAGAGAGAGAGAGAGAGAGAGAGAGAGAGAATAAGAAGTTTTATGTATGAGTGTGCAAGTGTTTCATATATTTAATTATGTGTTTGTGAGTTTTATTTTTTTGGGCATGAGTGCTTTGGACTGTGTGTGTGTGTGTGTGTGTGTGTGTGAGTGCTTGATTTATTTGTGTGTGTGTGTGTGTGTGTGTGTGTGTGTGTGTGTGTGTGTGTGTGTGTGTGTGTGTGTGTGTGTGTGAGAGAGAGAGAGAGAGAGAGAGAGAGAGAGAGAGAGAGAGAGAGAATAAGAAGTTTTATGTATGAGTGTGCAAGTGTTTCATATATTTAATTATGTGTTTGTGAGTTTTATTTTTTTGGGCATGAGTGCTTTGGACTGTGTGTGTGTGTGTGTGTGTGTGTGTGTGTGTGTGAGTGCTTGATTTATTTGTGTGTGTGTGTGTGTGTGTGTGTGTGTGTGTGTGTGTGTGTGTGTGTGTGTGTGTGTGTGTGTGTGTGTGTGTGTGTGTGTGAGAGAGAGAGAGAGAGAGAGAGAGAGAGTGGCTTGTGAATTTTTTTTTTCTTTTTTTTTTTTTTTGGGGGGGGGGGGGGGGGGGGGGGTCGGGGGTAGGCGCAAGTTTTATTTGCTGAGTTTCAATATGGTGAGTTATGAAGTTTGATGGATCATCATCAGATATGCTGTTAAATGGTTTTGCTTTAGTTTCTTTTTTAGTTTTGTTTTTCTTGTTGTTGGGTCAGTATTCAGATTCAGTTGTTATTCAACCGCCATCTTTTCAAGTTTAACATCTGCGTGTATCATGTACTTGTGGGTATGCAAACCGAGAATATTCAGGTTAACATTGGCATTTTCTCGGGAAGTACAAAAACCAGAGGCACCAAATCTGATAAGATGATAGACAACCACAAGACATATCCAGAGATTTCAATTTCAGTGACCTCTGCTGGAGATCAAGGTCACAGGAATAGAATGCAAAATTTTGATCTATTTAAATTTTCTCTGATGTAAGAAAGGTCAGGGTCACAAAATCTGGCAGGCTGCTAGGCAGTGGTAAGGGCTTTCGAAACATACCCTTTTGAGTGACCTTGTCCAGAGGTTAGGTTCATAGGGGTCACAATGACAATTTCAGGTCCTAAACCTTAAACATTGGCATTTTCTCGGGAACAACAAACACCAGAGGTACCAAATCTCACAAGATGATTGACAGCCACAAGACCTATCCAGGAATATCCTTTTCAATGACCTCTGCTGGAGGTCAAGGTCACAGGAATAGAATGCAAAATATTAATCTATTTGCATTTTCTCTGATACATGTATAACCCCAGGGTCACGAAATCTGGCATCATGAGAGGTAGCGGTAAGGGCTTTCCAAAAATACCCCTTCAAGTGACCTTGCCCAAAGGTTAAGTTCATGGGGGTCACAATGATCATTTCAGATCTAAAATCTTAACATTGGTATTTTCTCACGAACTACAAATGCCAGAGGCATCAAATCTTACAAGATGTTAGACAACCACAAGACTTATCCAGGGATTTCAATGACCTCTGACCTAGAATGCAAAATTTTAATCTATTTGCATTTTCTCTGATGTAACAAAGGTCAGGGTCACGAAACCTGGCATGATGATTGGCAGTGGTACCAGTGTCATTCACACATGAGCCTTGATGGCTTTGCCTCTTGTTTGCATTATGCTCATAATGTTTATGTTCATTACGTTTATGTTGAACAGAATGCAGATTATTTTTGCTTCATGAAGTACTTTCCTAACTTTTATGGGGGAGCCAGGGTGGCTGAATGGTAGAGCGTTGGCCGTCTTCCAATGCTCGGGTTTGAGTTTGATCCCCGGCTGGGGTCAAATATTTGTGCTGGCCTTTTCATCGTTGCCCCGTCTTTGATATCACCGCCATGTGGTGGAAAAGGACGTTAAACTCCCAAACACCCACCCACCCACATCCTAACTTTTATGGATTTGGAGAGATTTTGAATGAAATCGTCGTAGATTACTCTATTCCGTAAATGTATATACATACATACATACTGATGTTCATGCGTTCGTACATACCTACCTACCTACCTACCTTCGTAGTTTTGGTTCCCTTACTGAGTCAGTATTCAGATTGAGTTGTTATTCGACCGCCATTATCTCTTCAAGTTTTTGATGTACCTGTATCATGTACTTGTGGGTATTCGTGTGTGTGTGTGTGTGTGTGTGTGTGTGTGTGTGTGTGTGTGTGTGTGTGTGTGTGTGTGTGTGTGTGTGTGTGTGTGTGTGTGTGAGATGGTGTGAGTGAGAAAACAAATGTGGAACAAATGCACATTATTTTCCAACGGAAAAGATTTGATTTTTGCGTTGCTACCAAAAAAAGACAAAAAAAAAAAGACCAGCTACAAGAGGCAAACTAGAGAGGCAGAAGCCTCCATGGCTCCCTTGTGACACAGGTCAAGGTCAATCACAAGAGTATGTTTGTAAAGTTCTTATCACTATCCATTATCATGCCAAGTAAAGTGTCTCTGGCGCTCTGAGTCCCTGGCAATATTACAATTTTCCCCGAAACAGTTTGTATGGCCTTGACCTTTGGTCAAGGTCACTCAAATGAGATCTCATCAATGTCTATCATCATGCTAAGTTTAATGCCTCTAGTATTTGTAGTTCCCCTGAAAAACGGTAATGTTAAAATTCATAACAGCTTTAATGACCTTGACCTTCAGTCAAGGTCATTCAGAAAGGTACGTTTCAATGCTGTCTATCATCATGCCTCGTTTGGTGCCTCTACTGTTTGTTGTTTTGCACAAAATGCCAAAGTTAAAGTTTCCAAAAAACTGCTTGCATGGCCTTGACCTTGACAAAAGGTCACTGAACACAGGTATGTCTGTAAAGCTGCTGCCAATGTCAATCATCACACATAGTTTTAGGCCTCTGATCCTTCTAGATTCTGAGAAAATGCAAATGTAAAATTTCCCAACAGACTGTTTTAATGACCTTGACCTTGTTGGTGGTGGTGTTTTTTTGGTTTTTTTTTTCAACCCTTGGATAGTCAAAGAATGCAGTGTACGTTGAGAAACAGAGAGATCTCTGGCACCACAGACACGAAACGTAACACTGTGCATTTTGGACTCAAAACATAACAAAGCAAACACGACACACTTTATTAACTTTGCGCTTTACAAAGTGGCCCCCTCCCCCAACATACGCCCACCTCTCCCTCTCTCTCCCCCCCCCCCCCTAATATATATGTCAATAGTTTCTCCAGTGTGCGCCTTTAAAACTGCTTGTCTCTAAAACATGACATGTACACACATGAACCGTAAGATGGCTGGACTGGTTAAAAAAAATTATCTACATACAATTCATATAAACTGTGTTTCCCCTATGCGTGTCTGCATGTGTAAACATTAACTATTAAAATGACGTAAATGTGCCCAGCACGCTAAACATTCAAATGGTTTCTCCCCTGTGTGTGTACACAAGAATGTTTATAGGGTGTAAGATCAACTGAATAGCCCACACACCCTGGGAGAGTGAGACTGCTAGATAGACTAAAAGTTTGTCTGCAGCCTGTACATTCAAATGGCTTCTCCTCTGTGTGTGTACACTTAGATTATTAGAATGACCAAACCATCTCCCACACTCATTCATTCATATCCTTACTCCCTTTTCTGTGTGCACATGTGCGATTTCATGGAGGACAACATGGACCCACAGACAGTATGATACATAAGATCTTTGGTTCACCTTGTCAGTGTCGATCAGTGGGTAAAAACGTTTCAAGCACCAAAGAAGCCACACACACACACACACACACACACGCACACAAAATTCAAAACACAAAACGCAGTCTTAACAGCGGTTCAACTGACTCAGTGCGTGTTTGAACACTGTTCTAATAAAAACGCTGTTTCGTGTCTTCACGTGCATTTAGTGCTGTACGGTAGCTACTACAAAGCACGCTTCCACTGTGACGTCACCACGAGAGGCGAAATCAGCGTGTGCAGTTTGCGGTAGCGCTGTTTCAGTTTTCGTCTGTAAAGACAAACTCACCGTCCTAAACAAAGTTTTACTGGGGTTTCCAAGGCGCTGAAAACAATATAGTAACTTGTGATAGAGTGTGATCAAAGAGAGACGATGGTGTTAACTGCAACATCTTTAAGAAAGAAGTTGAAGCGAAACAGACCAGGCAGACAGTAGCTTGGATCCAAAATACGCGCCTCAAATACGGCGGCGTGACTCGTCCTGTGCGGTCATCTTGTTCCACACCAATGGAAGTTAATACTGGCTACATACCACAGATCCGGATTTCAAAGAAATTATAATTATACATTATATTCCATCCCCCCCCCCAAAAAAAAAAAAAAAAAAAAATCACAAAAATCCGGAAGCTAAAGACTCCTGTGTAGTTTTTTGTTTTTTTTGTTTTTGTTTTTGTTTTTTAAATCCATTTTTTTCAGAATTTTGGCAATGCTAGTAACGACCACCTACCCCCCCCCCCCCCTTATTTCTCTGTCGTCTGTCACCTTTTGTGCCAGCCGCGCATGAATAGATTATGGCCTACACTATGATACCAGGCTCTTTTTCCCTGTTTTCACTATTACCTAGCATGAAACTTATTTACAACGCCAATAAACAGCCCCGTAATGCCGGACCAATCAACTGGGCCCAGTCGGAAAGAAAGAAAGAAAGAAAGAAAAATGTCGATGCGTGAAATTCGTAATGCCCGGCCATAACCAGCTGGGCCCAGTCGGAAAGAAAGAAAAAAATGTCGAAGCGTGTAACTCGTAATGACCATAACCAACTCGGCCCATGCAGTCGACGGAAAGAAGAAAAAATGTCTAAGTCTGAACTTCCTAATCACTGACCATAACCAAGTGAACCGGCTCAGTCTGGCCCGGCGGCCCAGACTGACGGTCGCGGGAAAGAAGAAGAAGAAGAAATCCTCCTACTAGTAATGGCCGTCATAACCAGCTCGGCCCAGTCAGAAAGAAAATCTTTAAGTCTGCCAGTGAACCCTGCCATAACTGACCAACTCTCGAGTCTGCCCAGACTCAGCTAGCTGTGAAGCCGCCCCCCCCCCCCCCCCAAAAAAAAAAGTCATGTGTGCACACAGGGGCGCCGGAACCGGGGGGGGGGGCAGGGGGGGGGGGGCAGCTGCCCCCCCTCTGTACCGAAGCGGGGGGGGGGGGGGGGCAAGAGTATCTTTTTGCCCCCCCCCCTTGGAAAATCAGGTGACTATGACAAGAGGGGGGGCAAAGCCATGGTCTTGCCCCCCCCCTTCCCCTACCCCCTCCTCCTCTGCTCTCTCCCTCATCTCACCCAACAGAGAACTCAGTTTAGCCGTTGAATGAAATATCAAAACGACGGCAGAAAGTCGTCTGATAATCACCCCCCCCCCCTCTTCTCACTTTCTTTGGGCAACGTCCTACCTTTCAGTGGCTCCCTGGTTCGTAAAGGCTTTTGTTTGCGCAGCATCTGAATGCCCTCCCCCCCCCCCCCCCCCCCGCGCTTTTCACTTTCTTCGGGCAACGTCCTTTCTTTCACCGGCTCACTGGTTCGGAAAGGTTTCTGTCTGTGCAGCATCTGAACGCGGCCGCCCCCCCCCCCCCCCCCCGCTTTTCACTTTCTCCGGGGGCAACTGACGTCCTTCCTTTCACTGGCTCTGGCGTTTCCCCCCCCCCCCCCCCCCCCTGAGATTCTGCCCCCCCGCCCCCCGTCCCCCCAACATCTTCCGGCGCCCCTGGCACATCATCATAACATGTGCAACCATTACCAATTAACTCTGCCTAGCCGGAGATAATGACTAAGTCTAAAGCTTTAATGACCATAACCAACTCGGCACAGGTTGACCGAAAGAACCTTATAGCAAAGATCTTGCTTATAGCTTCATCGGTTGAGCCGAGTTGGTGGGCCGAGTTGTTATGCAGGACCGTCCGAGTTAAAACCCTGTACGGGCGCCGAGTTGACTATGGCCATGGGGTGCGTTTGGGCGAAGGCCGAGTTCACAAGATGCCGTAGCATTGCTTCCCTTTGTGTGGAATAAAGATGGCTGAGCACAGAACGAGACAGTCACGCTGTCTCCATCGGGCGCTGATTTTGCGGCCAGTGTGTGCCTGATCTGTCGCTGTTCTTGTTTAGTTTTGTTTTTTAGTTATTGTTGCAGATAACAGCATCGTCTCTCTGTGATCATGCTATGTCACTATTACTGTTTTCAGCGTTTCAGTTGTAAAACCCACACAGAGTAAACCTATTTGATGTCAGGTGAGTTTGACAGCGCAGAAACACAGGTCACTTGTACAACATAAAGTGCATTTGATGACACGAAAGAGCGTTCTCGTTAATAGTGAGGTGTTCAAACACACACACAAATTGTGTGTGTGTGTGGGGGGGGGGGGAGGGGGGGTTGAACTGCGCCCTCAGTGTTCCCGATTACGCACAGGTGTGCGGATTTCTACGCACAAAGCTCATTGACGCGCAAAATGTTTGAGAACAGCGCGTCACGGGGGACCCACGTTTTTTTTTTTTTTTTTTTTGGGGGGGGGGGGGGGCGGTGACAGTACCTTGTGCATTCAGCTCTATGAAAATAGAGCAAGCTTTGCCTCCTAATCTCAACTAGTCCGGCGGGCCAGTGCTAAAACAATTTAACTAGTCCGACTGTGTTTTCACTAGTCTGTGGGCTGTCGGACGAATCTTTTCATAATCCCTGCCGAGTATACATCGCTCCTAGTCCTACTTGAATGCTGAACACTGTAAACAACAACAAATGGTTTTGACTTTCAGACATTTTAAAGACCACGGCCTGTTTAAAATTTACAAGGGACCTTCAAAATTATGGAGAGAGGATCCCAAGGACGCTTGTATTTTCAAATCACAGGGAACACTGCTTCTTAGCTTAGGTTTTCTGTGGCTTGTCGGCCATGACATTGACAAGGCGGACTATGCGCGGTGGCAGAAGTTGACTTGTTCCAGGTGTTGATTTTTTTTTTCTTCTCAAATTCTCTAGACATTCAGTTGTACTGCTAGGAGGGCTTCAAATAGGATTATGCCAGATGTCCATGATGGTCTTTTTTGTTGTTGTTACTTTAAAAAAAAAAAATTATCTGCTATACATTAATTTCGATAGTAGTGAATAGGTTACTTGGCTTTAAACAGGCTATATACCCCGTACACATATATACATTTCCATCTTTTCTAGGCAGTCAGTGGTATAGTGGTTAAGATACTTTGCCACCAATGCGAGAAGTCAGGTTCGAGTCCCACTCGGGGCAAAGGATTTTTCCTTCTTGTATGTGGCATTGCTCATTTGGGCCGATCGTTGGGGTTCTCTTCGGGTACTCCAGCTTCCTCCCCCTCTGCTTTGGAAATGTTCAGCCCTCAAAATTTGAAAATAAATGCAATTCCAAAGCTTAAGTGAAAACACGATTCTTCATCAAGAGAGAGTTTGTTTTACGTAAACAAGCTCTCCCTTGATGAAGAATCGTGTTTATACTTCTGAGTATTTTACACTGATTATTGCGAGATCAGAGATGCCATGACTCTCACCCTTTGCCCTCTCCCTTATTGCTGGCTATAATAATAATAATAATGAGTATTGTATAGGCGCTTTACCCAACTTCATGAATCGGCTCAAAGCGCCGCGAACTGAACCCAACGTGCACGCTCACGTGAATCACACGCATTCTCTCACACACTGGACATAAACACAATTACAATCACGTGGTGCGAAGGGTCAGCTCAGCTATTCAAATTTCGGAATTTAGAATTGCATTTATTTTTCAAATTTGGTGGACTGAACATTTCCAAAGCAGAGGGGGAGGAAGCCGGAGTACCCGGAGAGAACCCCCGACGATCGGCCCGAATGAACGGTGTCACATACGAGAAGGAAAAATTCTTTGCCCCTGAGTGGGACTCGAACCCCTGACCTCTCGCATTGGTGACAAGTCTCTTAACCACTAGATCACCGGCCACCCCGGGAATGGGTTTAGCTTCAAATTGATCTTCTGTATTGGGAAGTTGTCCCACTGTCAACCCTGTGTGGTCTTACTCTTAGCAGGTGTGACTAATGTTTGCGTTGATTTGCAGACTTAACAGTCTAGTGGCAATGATGGACATAGCTGGGATGTCAGAGTTCGAGATTGAGATTGATGTGGCAGCTGAACCCACACACGGTACAGACAATTTTCTATACATAAGCAGTTTACGCTACTGCTGAATATTTTCCCCATACATAATCTTCTAAAACACATGTAAAGATTTCTACTTCTGTAGAAGGAGCAACCTATAGTGTGACTTTTACAAAAAGATTTTCATTATGCAGTGGGTGATGGGCTATTTGAAATAATGGTAATAAAGAAAAGTCTGTTAACATAATTGAAGTGCATGTGAGTGTGTTGCTAAATGCAGTTTTCTTTACTCTGCAGAGAACACCGAGGCCGAGTCAGCAGTACTTCGTCATGAGGATGTGGGACACCATGGTGATCATACAGAGAGAGATACACATATCAACTGTCATATAAACCTTGAAGCACGTTTTCCTGGCAGTGTGAAGGCAGAGAGAGTCAACATGTGTACAACAGAAACAGACAGTCTTCGGGTTAAACAGGAGACAGTGAGCGGCAGACATGACGGTGTACTGGGATATGGTGTGAGTGTGGACAGTGAGATCTCGCCACTCGTCGGTATCAAGCAAGAACCAGATCTAGCAGTGGACAGGGCTTTTCCAGCTGATGCCAGTGCACACTGTGGGATTGAAGCAGACCTTAGGCTTAACATCAAACAGGAGCCAGAGGTTGGTTTCATGCCTGCATTGAATGGTGTCAGTGTAGACTGTGGGATTGAAGCAGACCATATGCTTAACGTTAAGCAGGAGCTAGAGACTGGTTTCACACCTGCATTGAATGGTGTTAATGTAGGCTGTGAGACTGAAGCTGACCCAAGGCTTAACTTTAAACAGGAGCTAGAAACTGGTTTCACACCTGCATTGAATGGTGTCGGTGTAGACTGTGGGACTGAAGCTGACCCAAGGCTTGACGTTAAACAGGAGCTAGAGGTTGGTTTCGCACCTGCATTGAATGGTGTTAGTGTAGACTGTGGGACTGAAGCTGACCCTACACTTAACCTTAAACAGGAGCTAGAGGTTGGTTTGACACCTGCATTGAATGGTGTCAGTGTAGACTGTGAGACTGAAGCTGACCCTAGGCTTAACATTAAACAGGAGCCCAAGGTCGATTTCACGCCTGCATTGAATGGTGTCGGTGTAGGCTGTACGATTGAACCAGACCCTAACATCAGCATGACATCAGGGAATGTGTTGGACCAAACACATAGTGCCAGTGTGAAGGCTGTGATTAAACCAAGAGGGAAAACATTTGAATGCACACAATGCAGGCGGTCTTTTAGTCGCGCTTGCCACCTGAAAGTCCATATACGTACACACACAGGGGAGAAACCATTCCAGTGTGCAGAATGTGGAGCATGTTTTACTCATTCTACTCCTCTAAAGTCTCACATGCGTGTACACACAGGAGAGAAACCATTTAAATGTTTAGAGTGTGGAACACCTTTTGCTCGCTCTGGTGATCTAAAGAAACACATGCGCACACACACAGGGGAGAAGCCATTTGAATGTACTGAGTGTTCGGCCTGTTTTACGCGCTCTGACCATCTCAAGGATCACATGTGGACACACACAAGGGAAAACCCATTAGAATGCACAGAGTGTGGATCGCGTTTTGGTCATTCTAGATTTCTCAAGTCTCATATGCGTACACACGCAAAGAAGAAACCATTTGAATGTACAGAGTGTCCAGCGTGTTTCACGCGCCCTGGTCATCTCAAGGAACACATGCGGACACACACGGGGGAGAAACCATTTGAATGCTCAGAATGTGGATTCCGATTTAGTCGTTCTAGAAATCTCAAGGCTCACATGCGTACACACACAGGGGAGAAACCATTCAAATGTGCAAATTGTTTAGCGCGTTTTAGTCTTTCTGACCATCTCAAGCGACACATGCGGACACACACAGGGGAGAAACCATTTAATTGTATAGAGTGTGGGACATGTTTTGGTCGCTCTGATGATCTAAAAAAACACATGCGTAAACACACAGGGGAGAAACCATAAAATTTGAATATAAAGTTTGTGGAGCATATTTTCGCTGTTGTGATACTCTGAAGAAACACATGCGCACACACAGAGGAGAAAGCATTTTGAACGTAATGCATACATACACGGGGGAGAAAACATTTAACCTTCCGGCTACGTTGCAAAAAAACTTCTTAGTCCTACATCGTGTGAAACAACTTACCCATGGTTTTTAAATAGGTAATTTTCGACTTATTCCTAGTCCTACGTCGTGGGAAACAAATTGCCAATGGTTTTTATATAGGCAGATTGCAGCTTATTCCTAGTCCTACATCGTGGGAAACAAATTACCCATGGTTTTTAGAAAGGTAAATTTCAACTTACTCCTAGTCCTACATCGTGGGAAACAAATTACCCATGGTTTTTATATAGGCAATTCACAACTTATTCTTTAATTACTCTGCTAATTACAAGTTAAACAACACAATTTTTGGCATGAACATAGTCAAACCATTTATTGACAAAGTCATGAAATTTCAAAGGTGTGACGTAAATATTGACCGAGATACGTTCATCTAAAACAATGTGTGTGCAACTTTTTACCCACGACGTCGTCCGAAGGTTAAGGTATGTTTTAGTCAATCTGGCTCTCCAAAGATCTGGACGTATGAGGGGAGAAACCGTTTAAGTGCACAAAATATGTATGGTCTTTCAGTTGATCTAGCATGGGTGAAACTCTGCCATATGTGAATAGAAAAGCCATTTATAAAAACATCACCGGATTAAAAAATTATCATTTGTTTGTTGTTGGGTTTTTTGTTTTTTTCTCTCTCTCTTTGCAACTTAATCACACCCATCCGCCTATGGTTTGTACACTGTTGCCAATCACATGCCCTGGCCCTGGGCGCTGACACATAAGGATGCTGTTACCACGCACCTACATCCCAGGCACTATTAACAAAAGAAGACAAATTTGTAGTGACCAGCTTGTGGTCTAAGGGAGCTATCTCCTGTCAAAAATCAAACATCATTTTTCACATGCATAATATTGTGGGCAGTTACGTGCATTAATTCAGCTCCTTTTTGTCTACCAACACTCTAGTCTGGCACCGTCACACTGGATTGCGGCCTTGACCTTTTTCCTCAAACGGCAACGCATAGACCACGTGCACATCACTCTGTTCAAGAGGTGTTAGAACAATGTTTGCAGCCAGGCTCTGATGAAGAAGGAGATGAAGAAACTGATGAAGAAGATACAAGAGATGAAGACACTGTTAAATTACGAGATGTTCTCCGGCACACGATGGATTCAGAAGTTTACACCGACACCGAATCCAACTTTGAGAACGATGGTGGCATGCATGATGGTCGGTATCCTGCTGACATTGATGTAGAATCTGAACCAGATGACCAACCTGCTGACAACAGTGACATTGAACCTGATTCAGACGGTCCTGACGCAGGCCAATGGGTTCGGAATTTACGAGGATTTCCACGTATACCGCCATTCACAGGTGAGATATGGGACTGTACTAATGCTGATTTTGCTTTCAATTCAAGTCAAAATACATGTACTTTATTTATCCCCATAGGGCAATTCATGCGGGCGAGCATAAGACACACAAATAAGATCACTAAACTCATATAAACAGGGGTGGCAGAGTTCCGATTCAGATCGGATTTCTGATTTCAAATTTCACCTGAATCCAGATTTCCGATTTGGCAGAAAATCGTACGTGTTTTGGGGGGGAATTCCGATTTGCAGGGTGGCAGATTTCCGGCTCATGAAATTGGGTAAAGCGCCTATTCAATACTACTACTACTTATTAGGGCATAATGCAAATGCTTTGTAGACGGCTGCTCCTGGCTTTGCCACTTAGTCACTCAATGCTGCACACTTTTCCTCCTTTTGTGTTATTGGCCATTTTAAGGTCTGATTCACATCAGGTTGAAAGATGTCTGTAAAGGATTTTTGAGTTTTGAAATACGGAAGACACTTACTGACATGATTTACTTTTATAATAATGAGTATTGTATAGGCGCTTTACCCAATATCATGAACTGGCTCAAAGCGCCGCGAACTGAACCCTACACGCACGCTCACGTGAATCACACGCATTCTCTCACACACTGGACATAAACACATTACCATCACGTGGTGCGAAGGGTCAGCTCAGCTATTTAAATTTCGGAATTTGGAATTGCATTTTTCTTTAAATTTGGTGGGCTGAACATTTCCAAAGCAGAGGGGGAGGAAGCCGGAGTACCCGGAGAGAACCCCAGACGATCGGCCCAAATGAACGGTGCCACATACGAAAAGGAAATTTTTTTTTAATGAAGGTAATCTGATTTATAATTTACACTTACAGGTGACTCTGGCCTGAAGGTGGAACTTGGTGACAACCCCGAGCCTATTGATGTGTACCGCCTGTTCATTGACGATGAAATTATCAGGCACATCAAGACTGAAACAAACAAGTACGCGAAGCATTGCATTGACGAAAGGCAACGCAATGGCCCCCTTCCACAAAACAGCATTTTTGCCAAATGGAAGCCTGTGACTGTCCAAGAAATCCAGAACTTTTTTGCTGTCTGCATGCACATGGGCGTTCTGAAAAAGCCTCAGATCTACGACTACTGGTCTACACATGGAGGACTCCATTCATCCTACGCACCACAGATCATGAGCCGGCATCGATTTCTAGCAATTTTGGCTTTTCTGCACGTGAATGACAACTCCACGTTCGTGCCCTATGGGCATCCTCATCACGATCCCATTCATAAGATCAGGCCTTTCATGGAACACCTGCAGAGAAAGTTTGAAGAGGTGTACGTACCAGAGCAGAAAGTTCATATAGGGGAGGCCATGTGTCCATTCAGGGGAAGGTCTCGCTTCAAAGTATATATGAAAGATAAACCAAACAAATGGGGATTCAAGTTCTATGAACTTCGTGAAAGCAGGAGTGGTTATGTTTTCCGACTGGAAATGTTCTGTGCTGACAAGAGGTGCAGCAACAAACCTTATGATGTTGTGATGAGGCTGATGGATCCTCTGCTGCACAAAGGCTATCAGCTCTTTATTGACAGTTATTATTGCTCTGAACCGCTGTGTAATCAGCTGGCCAGCAAGGGTGGCACTATGGTGTGTGGCAAGGCTCATGTTGACGGTAAAACACTGCCAAAAGAGGATTTTGTAAAAGTACTGCTGGCAAGAGGACAGTTGGACTACAGGAGGAAAGACAGGGTTGTCTTGTGCAAATGGCGAGACAAGAAAGACGTCTGGACCTTATCAACCATGCACAAGCCTGAGTTGCAGCGGACACAAGGTCATTTCGAGCTGAAGGAGAAGCCAAAAGCAGTCATCGGTTACATTGAGAACACGGCAGTTGACAACAGCTACCGACTGACTTCTTACTTCCCAATGCACCCAACGACTCTGAAGTGGTGGAAGAAACCTTTCTTTCACCTGCTGACCCTGACCACTATTCAGACGCTGATAATCCTCAACAAACACAGGGCAAGCAAGGGAAGAAAGCGACTGTCACTGGAGGAGGTGGTTAAATCACTTCTGCTTGCTCTACCTGCGGACAAGTGCATCACAGCCCCACAGAATGCAGGCAGTGGTCAGAGGCTTTCCAGTGATCGACTTGAAGGTGGCCCTAAGTGTCACTTCCCCAAATTCATCCCAGCAACCATGAAAGAGGAGAAACCTCGTCGCAACTGCAAACTCTGCTATGAGAAAATGAAGAGAGAGGGAGAATCAGCGGCGAATCGCCGCAACAAACGTCCGCGAACACACTACTGGTGTCCCAAGTGTGATGTGGCATTGTGCCTTGACCCATGTTTCGAGGTGTACCACACGGAAAAGAATTATCTTGCTGAGTAACTGTGGTGTACAAACGGAGAAACATGGCAGCTCATGCGAATGAACTGATAGTGATACATGTACTGGTGTTTATGGTGATGGTTGCAGTGTTTGCACAAACAGATTTGTACACTTGTGCAAATGAGCGTTACAAACGTGAAACTTCAAGTGAAAGCTGCTTATTTTTGCCTTTTCTTTGTTCGCCTGAAACAGTGTTGTGTGAAGGGACTGAGTTCTAAAGAAATTTAGTGAAAATGGCTTGGCGTTGTGAACAATTGCACTTCTGAGGTGACACTTGTGTATTTATGTATATAAACATGACAGTGACTGATCTAAAGCCACTGCCTGTACAGCAAGTTCCTGCGCAGTCGGCAGAGTGCCTGTAAAGCTGGAGGAGTTTGCTCTGTCAGTGTGCGGTGCCCTAGCTGATGTGAGCAGAAAATCAAAATGGAAATGGTACAGGTTTATCACTTTCGGTGAAGTTGTCTGTTATCACATGAACTAGTTTGCTGCAGGACAAAATGTTACAGAAGCTGCACATAGCATAAGTATGTAGCAAAATGATCGTCGAACGTAGGTGACTCCTGGTGGTGTTTTGTGGAGTGACATATGTACAGTCATAGACACAGTCTTTTGAAAGCAGTAGTAAGTGTCTGTTTTATAGAAACTATAAGTTAGATTTCGGGAAGGAAAAGTACATTTCATTTCTGCCCAACATTTATGCTATTTCACTGTTGAAATTCCATTGTAGTAATCACAAACTAGCAGTTGAATTGGAAAGACAAAGAGGCACACCAAGAGAGGACAGACTTTGTTTAAGATGCGGTATGTCAGTACACATAAGACATAAGACATAAGATATTTTATTCAATCCCATAAAAGGGAAATTACAATGCCTGCTCCACCTCCTTTGATTTAAAAAAAAAATAAAAAAAAATCACGTTCCCACAAACACCCACTCACTCTGATGCACACACACATTCACGCACTCCCTAAACATAAAAACTTAAATGTATACAAACACATAAATACAAAATGGATTAATAACTCAAAAAAACAATAACTCGATGATTCATGAACTACACTTTATCATGGAATGCCCTATATTTCAAGCTGTAAGGCAAATGTGTTTACCGTACACATTTCGCAGATCAGTTTGAGGATTCATGTCACTAGACACATCAAAGAAAGCAATATTAAAACTTGCGAAGTTCATTAGACACAGTAACATCGCATAACTTGTTCGTTATAGCCATATGATGTACATGATTGAATGATGGCATGATGTGTATTTTGATGATGAAATTGAATTTTTTGTTGTTGTTGTTGTTGCTTTTTTGTGATTTCTTTAGCTGTATTTTGTATATTGCTATGTTTTATATCAGGGAGCCGGGGTGGTCGAATGGTATAGCGTTGGACTTCTAATGCTCGGGTTGTGAGTTCGATCCCAGCTGGGGCCAAATATTTGTGCTGGCTTTTTCATCGTTGCCCCGTCTTTGATATCACCCTATGTGGTTGAAAAGGACATTAAACCCCCAAACACCCCCCCCCCCCCACCCCTATATTTTATATCACGTTCTTTGACATTTTATATTCCTCCGTACCCCTTGGAGAAAGGAATAAAGTCTTTGAATCTTGAATCATGGAAACACAAGAAGAAACCAAGCTGAGTTTTGTGTGTATGTGCTTTGTTTGTTCCTGGCGGAAAGATGTTTCATAACTGTTAGAGAATTGACAGTGGAGTAAAATATATATACATGTACAATGGAAATCATGGTGACAGACTGCGAACTGCAGCAAACAGGCAGTATCTGCAACGGAGTGGCATGCAGTCTCACAGTACATGTGCATTGGACCTATCCTGTTGATGTAGGCAGTCAGTTCACACGACTTGGCAGCCTGGAGGTCCAAAGCATACTGCGGGAAAGAACACACACACACACACACACACACACACGGAATGAGCTGTGTACTTTGGAAGGGAAACAACTTTCCACTCAAGAATGCAGAATAGCTTCCCTTGGACAAGAGCTGCAATGCTTTCATAAGCGACTCTGCTTCTAGATCTAAGATATAAGCGATTCTGCTTCTAGATGTAAGCAATCATAAGCAACTCTGGTTCTAGATCTAAGCAATCATAAGCGAATCTGTCTCTAGATCTAAGCAGTCATAAACGAATCACTGACTCTAGATCTAAGCAGTCAAAAAGGAAATCTGTCTAGATCTAAGCAGTCATAAGCGAATCACTTTCTCTAGATCTAAGCGGTCATAAGCGAATCAGTCTCTAGATCTGAGCAGTCACTCTAGATCTAAGCAGTCGTAAGCGAATCACTGTGTCTAGATCTAAGCGACACTGCTTCTAGATCTAAGCAGTCGTAAGCGACTGTCTGCTTCTAGATCTAAGAAGTCTTAAGCGAATCACTGTCTCTAGATCACTGTCTCTAGATCTAAGCAGTCATAAGCGAATCACTGTCTCTAGATCAAAGCGGCCGTAAGCGACTCTCTGCTTCTAGATCTAAGCAGTCGTAAGTGACTCTCTGCTTCTAGATCTAAGCGGTCATCAGCGTATCACTGTCTCTAGATCTAAGCGGTCATAAGCGAATCACTGTCTCTAGATCTAAGTGGTCGTAAGCGACTGCATCTAGATCTAAGCAGTATTAAGTGATTGTCTGCTGCTAGATCTAAGCAGTCATAAGCGATTCAGTCTCTAGATCTAAGTGGTTGTAAGTGACTCTGCTTCTAGATCTAAGCAGTCATAAGTGACTCTTTGCGTCATGATCTAAGCAGTCGTAAGCAACTCTGCTTCTAGATCTAAACGGTCATTGGCGTATCTGTCTCTAGATCTAAGCAGTCATAAAGGACTCTCTACTTCTAGATCTAAGGAGTCATAAGCGAATCACTGTCTCTAGATATAAGCGGTCATAAGCCACTGTCTCTAGATCTAAGCGGTTGTAAGCGACTCTGCGTCTAGATCTAAGCAGTCATAAGAGACTCTCCTTCTGGATCTGAGCAGCCATAAGTGACTGTCTGCTTCTAGATCTAAGCAGTCATAAGCGACTGTCTGCGCTTAGATCTAAGTAGTTATAAGCAAATCACTGTCTCTAGATCTAAGCGGTCATAAGCGAATCAGTCTTTAGATGTAAGCGGTCAAAGGCGACTGTCTGCTCTTAGATCTAAGCAGTCATAAGCGACTGTCTGCGCTTAGATCTAAGTAGTTATAAGCAAATCACTGTCTCTAGATCTAAGCGGTCATAAGCGAATCAGTCTTTAGATGTAAGCGGTCAAAGGCGACTGTCTGCTCTTAGATCTAAGCAGTCATAAGCAAATCAGTCTCTAGATCTAAGCGGTAATAAGCGAATCACTGTCTTTAGATCTATGCGGGCATAAGCGAATCACTGTCCGTAGATCTAAGCGGTAATAAGCGAATCACTGTCTTTAGATCTAAGTAATCATAAGCGAATTACTGTCTCTATA
The DNA here is from genome assembly GCA_018292915.2 of Batillaria attramentaria. Classification (NCBI taxonomy): domain Eukaryota; kingdom Metazoa; phylum Mollusca; class Gastropoda; family Batillariidae; genus Batillaria; species Batillaria attramentaria. Next base: position 2,742,750 of record JACVVK020000012.1, read on the forward strand.
TCTAAGCTGTCATCAGCGACTGTCTGCTTCTAGATCTAAGTAATCATAAGCGAATCACTGTCTCTAGATCTAATCGGTCATCAGCGACTGTCTGCTTCTATATCTAAGTAATCATAAGCGAATCACTGTCTCTAGATCTAAGCGGTCATCAGCGACTGTCTGCTTCTATATCTAAGTAATCATAAGCGAATCACTGTCTCTAGATCTAAGCGGTCATCAGCGACTGTCTCCTTCTAGATCTAAGTAATCATAAGCGAATCACTGTCTCTAGATCTAAGCGGTCATCAGCGACTGTCTGCTTCTAGATCTAAATTATCATAAGCGAATCACTGTCTCTAGATCTAAGCGGTCATACACGACTGTCTGCTTCTAGATCTAAGCAGTCATAAGCGAATCACCGTCTCTTAGATCCAAGCAGTCATAGGCCAATCACTCTCTTTAGATCTAAGCAGTTATAAGCGATTCACTGTCTCTAGATCTCAGCGGTCAGAAGCGAATCAGTCTCTAGATCTAAGCGGTCATATGCGAATCACTGTCTCTAGATCTAAGCGGTCATAAGCGACTGTCTGCTTCTAGATCTAAGCAGTCATAAGCGAATCAGTCTCTAGTTCTAAGCAGTCATAAGCGAATCACTGTATCTAGATTTAAGCGGTCATAAGGGACTGTCTGCTTCTAGATCAAAGCGGTCATAAGCGAATCACTGTCTCTAGATGTAAGCGGTCAAAAGCGACTGTCTGCTTCTAGATCTAAGCAATTATAAGGGAATCACTGTCTCTAGATGTAAGCGGTCATAAGCGACTGTCTGTCTCTAAATGTAAGCGGTCATAAGCAAACGCAGTCATAAGCGAATCACTGTCTCTAGATGTAAGCGGTCATAAGCGACTGTCTCTAAATGTAAGCGGTCATAAGCGACTGTTTGCTTCTAGATGTAAGCAGTCATAAGCGAATCACTATCTACAGATGTAAGCGGTCATAAGCGAATCATTGCTTCTAAATCTAAGCAGTAGTAAGCGAATCACTGTCTCTAGATCTAAGCGGTCATAAGCGACATACTGCATCTAGATCTAAGTGGGCATGAGCGAATCACTGTCTCTTGATCTAAGCAGTCGTAAGGGACTCTCTGCTTTTAGATCAAAACGGTCATAAGCAAATCAGTCTCTAGATCTAAGCGGTCATAAGCTTCTAGATCTAAGCAGTCATAAGCGAAACACCGTCTCTAGATCCAAGCAGTCATAGGCCAATCACTGTCTTTAGATCTAAGCAGTCATAAGCGAATCACTCTCTAGATCAAAGTGGTCACAAGTGAATCTCTGTATCTAGATTTAAGTGGTCATAAGCGACTGTCTGTCTCTAGATCTAAGCGGTCATAAGCGACTGTCTGCTTCTACATCTAAGCAGTCATAAGCAAATCACTGTCTCTAGATCTAAGCGGTCAGCAGCGAATCAGTCTCTACATCTAAGCGGTCAGAAGCGACTGTCTGCATCTAGATCTAAGCAGTCATAAGCGAATCACTGTCTCTAGATCTAAGTAGTCATAAACAAATCGCTCTCTAGATCTAAGCGGTCATAGAGGAATCACTGTCTCTAGATGTAAGCGATCATAAGCGACTGTCTGCTTCTAGATCTAAGCAGTCATAAGGGAATCACTGTCTCTAGATCTAAGCGGTCATAAGCGACTGTCTGCTTCTAGATCTAAGCAGTAGTAAACGAATCACTGTCTCTAGATCTAAGCGGTCATAAACGACTGTCTGCATCTAGATCTAAGCAGCCATAAGCGAATCACTGTCTCTCGATCTAAGTAGTCAAAACCAAATCGCTCTCTAGATCTAAGCGGTCATAAGGGAATCACTCTCTAGATGTAAGTGGTCATAAGCGACTGTCTGCTTCTAGATCTAAGCAGTGATAAGCGAATCACTGTCTCTAGATCTAAGCGGTCATAAGCGTCTGTCTGATTTTAGATCTAAGCAGTCATAAGCAAATCACTGTCTCTAGATATAAGCGGTCATAAGCGACTGTCTGTCTCTAGATCTAAGCGGTCATTAGCGACTGTCTGCTTCTAGATCTAAGCAGTGATAGGCGAATCACTGTCTCTAGATCTAAGCGGTCATTAGCGACTGTCTGCTTCTAGATCCAAGCAATCATAAGCGAATCACTGTCTCTAGATATAAGCGGTCATAAGCGACTGTCTGTCTCTAGATTTAAGCGGTCATTAGCGACTGTCTGCTTCTAGATCCAAGCAATCATAAGCGAATCACTGTCTTTAGATCTAAGCGGTCATAAGCGACTGTCTGTCTCTAGATCTAAGCGGTCATTAGGGACTGTCTGCTTCTAGATCCAAGCAATCATAAGCGAGTAGTAAGTAGGCATATACATGCAATTTTCACAGTAATGTACACAAATGTACGAATAAAATAATAAAATACATGTAATGATAAAAAATAACCAATAGATTGCTGACCTGCCCAAAAGGACTTTATTGAATTTATGTGTAAGAGGAAAGTTACATACATGTACAAAGGTCTATACTAATGTTTACCACCAAAATCACACAAGTTCTGGCCAGCACTTTCCAAATGGTTCCCCCCAACCCGCAATCACCCATCCAGTGTGGGTATGCATGCGTTTCTTTAGACAATCAAAATGACAAAAACATTCTCTACAGTCTGCACGTTCAGAAAGTTTCTATCCTCTGTGTGTTTGCACATGTGTTTCTTTAGACTGCTTGATGAAAAAAACAACAAAAAAACACCCCAAAACAAGCTGTACACTGTGTACATTCAAATGGTTTCTCCTCTGTGTGTCTACGCATGTGAACCTCAAGACGGCCAGACAGACTAAAAGATTTTCTACATTCAGTACACTGATAGGATTTCTCCTCTGTGTGTGTGCGCATGTGTATCTTTCGAGTATGGGAATGACGAAAACATGCCCCACACTCTCTACATTCAAATGGTTTCTCCCCTGTGTGTGTAAGCATGTGTAGCTTTCGAGTATGGGAATGACGAAAACATGCCCCACACTCTCTACATTCAAATGGTTTCTCCCCTGTGTGTGTGCGCATGTGTCTTTCGAGCATTAGAATGACGAAAGCATGCCCCACACTCTGTACATTCAAATGGTTTCTGAGTGTGTACGCATGTGTGTCTTTAGATTATCAAGGGAAAGAAAAGTTGCTCTGCACTCTGCACATTGAAATGGTTTCTCCCCTGTGTGCTTACGCATGTGGATCTTTAGATGGCGAGATTGAGTGTATGACATCCCACACACTCTGCATGTAAATTCCCCTGTGTGTGTCCGCATGTGATTCTTGAGAAAGCCAGATTGACAAAAACATGCCCCACACTCTGTACATTTAAATGGTTTCTCCTTTGTGTGTATACGCTTGTGAATCCTTAGATGGCTATACTGAATGCATGACAACCCACAAACCTTGCATTTTAACGGTTTCTTCCTTGTGTGTGTACGCATGTGTGCCTTTAGACTGCTAGAGTGAGCAAAACATGCAGGGCACTCTTTACATTTGAATGGTTTCTCCCCAGAGTGTATACGCTTATGCACTCTTAGGGTGTCTGGTCGTGTAAAAGATGCCCCACACTCATCACATGTAAATGGTCTCTCCCCAGTGTATATCCACATGTGTTCTTTTAGGGACTTGGATTGCGAGGAAGATGCCCTATACTCTGTACATGTAAATGGATTCTCCACCTTATGTGTCCACATATGCGACTTCAAACCACTAGACTGACTGAAACATTTCCCACACTCTGAACACCGAAATGGTTTCTCTCCTGTATGTCTACGCATGTGACTCTTGAGATGGCCTGAACGAGCGAAACATGCAAAACACTCTTCACATTCAAATGGTTTCTCCCCTGTGTGTAAACACATGTGTGCTTTCAGGCAGCTAGAGTAACGGAACGATATCCCACACACCCTACATGCATATGGCTTCTCCCCTGTGTGTATACGCATATGTGTCTTTAGAGTGCTTGAACAAGTGAAAGACACTGAACACTCTTTACACTGAAAGGGTTTCTCCCCTGAGTGTGTACGCATATGTACTCTAAGGTAGGCAGAATGCGCAAAAGATGTACCACACACCTCACATATAAATGGTTTCTCTCCTGTGTGCGTACGCATGTGTACTCGTAGGGACCTAGAATGCGCGAAAGATGACCCACAGTCTTTACAGGTAAATGGTTTCTTCCCATTGTGTTTCCACATGTGTGCTCTCAGACTGCCAGACTGACTAAAGCATGCCCTACACACTGTACATTCAAATGGTTTTTCCCCAGTGTGAACACGCATGTGTACCATTAGATTACCACACTGACTAAAACATGCCCCACACTCTGTACACTTGTATGGTTTTTCCCCTGTGTGAACACGCATGTGTTTCTTGAGATTACCAGATTGTGAAAAAGACTTTGAGCATTCTGTACAATTAAATCGCTTTTCTCCTTTGTGTGTCCGCATATGTGTCTTCAGATCCCTTCGTCGACCAAATGATGCCCCACAAACCCCACACTCAAATGGTTTCTTCTGTGTGTGTGATCGCACCTGGCCCTTCAAATATCTAGCATGACTAAAAGATGCCCCACGCTCTGTACGTGTATGATCCTTTTCGGCTGTGTGCGATGATTTTTGTGTCTTTAGACGGCTACAGCTAACACTTGTGACAGACACCCCACATTCATCTGGTTTCTCCCCTGTGTGTGTCTGCAAGCGGACCTTTGAATTATCAAACTGACAGTTGTTCAGCATAGACAACTGCGATGGTGACATTCTACTAGGTTTTGTTTCAACAACTCTCTGTGGTTCAGTCCGACATTCCACATTGACAACGTCCGATAGTTGCATCCCAGGTGTGAAACTAGCCTCTGGTTCCTGCTTGATGTTAGGATCTGGGTCTAGCATAGTGTTGACACTGGCACAATGTGTATGGTCTGGCACAATCCCTGATGTAATGCGGACACTCGACTCCTGCTTGATGTTAGGGTCTAGTTCTAGCATAGTGTTGACACTGGCACAATGTGTATGGTCGGGCACAATCCCTGATGTAATGCTTACATTCAACTCCTGTTTGATGTTAGTGTCTGGTTTAATCACACCGTCCATACCAGTGTAATGAGAATGGTCTGTCACACTCCCTGACAATGTAATGTTGACACTCGACTCCTGTTTGATGCTAAGGTCTGGTTCCATCCCACAGTCCACATTGACAGCATTCAATTCAGGTGCAAAACCAATCTGTGGATCCTGTTTGATGATGTTGAAGTCCCATTCAACCCCGCAGTCTGCACTGACACCATGTACTGGTAAAACCTTGGCCACTTCTACGTCTGCTTCTTGCTTGATGTGGGGGAGTGGTTCAGTCTCACCGTCCAAACTCACACCATATCCCAGTGCAATGCCTTGCGTGATGCTCAATGTCTCCTGTTTAACTTGAAGACAGTCTGTAGCTGTTGTACTAGTGTTGACTGTATCTGCCTTCACACTGCCGGGAACATGTGTTTCTAGTTTTATCTGATGACACTTGATATGTGTAACTCTGTCTGTAGGATCACCATGGTGTCCCTCGTCCTCATGACCGAGTGCTGCTAACTCAACCTCTGTGTTCTCTGTGGAGAAAAGAAATAACAGCAACACATACACGGGCACTGGAAGTACATGCATATAGATTTTCTCTTTGTTCATAGTTCATCACCCACTGCACAAAACATGTCTGTATAAGAAGTCACTTTCTAGGCTGTTCCTCCTTAGAAAGTGCACATCTTTAAAATGAAAGCATGTCATAAGATGCTGTATAGCCTGTATACATGCTTGTGTGTGCTAGAGAGGCCGATGGCATGCGTCACAGCACACGACACAAGTTGATTTGACAAGACTGTCAAGAAAGCCAGATTTTGTGCGAGGTTCAGACTGGATTCCCCGATTGTTATGGCTGCGTGATCACCACACTGCCCAAAACAGCTTATGAAATCATGACTGACGAAACAAATCCTCTCCTCCACACATTCAAAGAACAACAGAGGTGTGTGTGTGTGTGTGGGGGGGGGGGGGGATCCCCATTTTGCATCAATAAAATTGTTTTGACTCACATTGTGTAACAGTCATAATACTAATCCTGCATTGTCTGCCTTTAATGTTGACATTATCCCAAAAACCACTAATACCAACACCAAATTTGGCTTGATGACAGACAGCTATACTTTTCGAGACAGACGTATTAGGCTAGGATAATTACGCTTTTTATATAGCGGAGCGGAGCGTAGAACAAATTTGATCCTATCTTTTTATTACAGAAATCGGTAAAGCACAGGCCCCTAATGCTGTGGTGGTCTCAATGTTCGTAAATGTTGTCTGCGATACATGTCACCTACAGTGACCTGCCAAGTGTACAAGCATCTAGTACAGCCACTTTACATGGTCCTTTGAATCAATGGCTAAATGGCCGCAATTATCTAGGAAGCATAATTCTGATTGGGGTATAATTTCAGTACGTCAACAATGCATGTCTTGTCTAATACTGTAATAGTAACCGTATTTAGAGCAGAGTTCTGCACATTTCTGTACCCGCAAACTTTGTGCACACTTTGTGCACACCCTCAAAAGCCCATTTATAGGGCTCATATAGTGAAAATGGCAAGATAAACGGTCGTTTTTAACGGTGACGCAGATGGAGAAAACATTTACGGAGACCACCACAGCATTAAGGGCCTGTGTTCTACTGAAATCTGTAATAAAAAGTTAGGACCAAATTTGTTCTACGTTGTGCGGCATTTTTCCTAGCCTATATTGAATGACCTCATATTATTTGTACTGCATTGTTGCACTGCCTGCTTGGGCTTGCGTCCAGCCCATGGGGCCAGAATTTAGCAGTATTGTGGAATATCGAACACTGTCTATACCGTGTATGGGTTCCTCTGCTTTGTCAATCTCGATCCTGAAAAAGTAGGACATCCCAGCTGCGTCCATAGTTGTTTGCCTCCTCGTCTACCGTTTTGAGGTGCTGAAAACAGTACTTGCGCAGTTACCTAGGAAAGTCTTAAGAGCGGTCAGAATGACACACTGGTGTTCACTGCAAAATCTGCAATAAGAAAGCAGAAACGGACCAAGCATACGGCAGCTTGGATCCGAAACAAGCGCCTCACATACGACGGAAACGCGACTGAACCGTCCTCTTCTCGTCGGCCACCTTCTTGCTTGCAAAGGAGGATCCTACTAAATCATGCCCGGGACTGTTCGTCGACTTTCGTAATTACGGTGATGCCTGGCCTTATTACCCGGGAGTTCCGGGGCTGAGCTGACGTAATGGAATGAAGTGGACGTGACTTTTATCAAATACATATTTCTTTATTCATTCCCTACACTTTGTTACTGTTTCATGTATTTTCATCTCACTATGCTTGGACTACAGGCGAGGGTGGGTGTTGGGGGTTTAACGTCCTTTTCCACCACATAGGGTGATATCAAAGACGGGGCAACGACGAAAAAGCCAGCACAAATATTTGGCCCCAGCCGGGATCGAACTCACGACCCGAGCATTAGAAGTCCAACGCTCTACCATTCAACCACCCCGGCTCCCCGACTACAGGCGACCGATTTCCGGACTGAATAGAGACTGAAGAAACTTGAAACATGCTGGACATGCAAAGTATGTGAAACACTGAAAAACATCATCAGTATTAGGGGGGCTGTTCTCCTCTTTTTCGTTTTTCGTAATGCGCCACAATTAGTCAACATACTGATTTTCTGAAATCGAACAGAAAGTTATTAATTTTCACTTCTTACATTATATGCGTCGTCCCGCCTCTAGTATTTGTACTTTCTGCAATGGTAAGTACAGAGCTCTGCTGGCTCTCTAGAAGTGCACACAGTCTCTCCAGACTCCTTAGATCTAGAAGTAGAGCATCTCTGCATTCTACTTAGATCTAGAAGTAGAGAGCTTCTGCACACTCTTTACTGAGGTCTAGAAGTACAGAGCCTGTGCAGACTCCTTAGATCTAGAAGTACAGAGCCTCTGCAAAATTCTTACACCTAGACGTAGAGAGCCTCTGCAGACTTCTTACGGCTAGAACGCCTCTACAGACTCCTTAGATCTAGACGTAGAGAAAATCTGCAGATGCCTAAGATCGAGAAATGAATTTCTTCCGGCGGAGATTCTTTAGATCTAGAGCAAAGAGTCCCTGCAAACTTTTTAGATAAAGAACTAGAGAGCCTCTGCAGATTCCTTAAATCTACACGTAGAGAACATCTGGAGACGCCTAAGATCTAGAAATAGATCACCTCTTGAGAGTCTTTAGATCTAGCAGCAAAGAGCACCTGCAATTTTTTTTAGATAAAGAAGTAGAGAGCCTCTGCAGACTCCTTAGATCTAGTAATACAGAGTTCTGCAGACCTCTTAGATCTGGAAGTAGAGAACGTCTGCCGACTCCTAAGATATAGAAAAAGACAGCTCTGCTGACCTTTTAGATCTAGCAGTCTGTTTCTAGCAGTCTTGCTGACAGTGGGAAGCTGATGCGTTCAAGATCTTAGAAGTCTGCAGAGGCCCCCTACGCCTAGATCTAAGAAGTTTGCAGAGGCTCTGTACTTCTAGATCTAAGGAATCTGCACAGGCTCTGTACTTCTAGACCTAAAGAGTGTGCAGAAACTATGTACTTCTAGATCTAAGGAGAATGCAAACGTTCTCTACTTCAAGATTTAAGGAGTCTGGAAAGGCTGTCTGTACTTCTAGTGAGCCAGCAGAGCTCTGTACTTACCATTGCAGAAAGTACAAATACTAGAGGCGCGGGCAATGCATATATGATGTAAGAAGTCAAAATTAATAACTTTCTGTTGGATTTCAGAAAATTAATATGTTGACTGATTGTGGGCGTGTTAGGAAGAAGAAGAAGAGGAGAATAGCTCCACCTAATACTGTATGATGTTTTTGTTTCACATACTTTGCATGTCCAGCATGTTTCAAGTTTCTTCAGTCTTTATTCAGTCCCGGAAATCGGTCGCCTGTAGTCTAAGCATAATGAGATGAAAAGTACATGAAACAGTAACAACTTTTAGGGAATGAATAAGAAAAAAAAATATTTGATTAAAGTCACGTTCACTTCATTCCATTACGTCAGCTCAGTCCCGTAACTCCCGGGAAATAAGGTCCGGGTATCATCAGTTAATCCGGGCATCACCACGTAAACCGGGCATCACCAGGTAATTTCAACCATGGACCAACAGTCCCGGGCATGATTTAGTAGGGCCCTCCCAAGATGGCCGACGCGAAGAGGACGGCACAATCGCTTTTCCGTCGTATGTGAGGCGCTTGTTTCGGATCCAAGCTGTATGCTTGGTCTGTTTATGCTTTCTTGTTGCAGTGAACACCAGTGTCATTCTGACCGCTCTATCCCAGGTGACTGCACAAGTACTGTTCTCAGCACCTCAAAACGGTAGACTCGGTCGACGAAGCCAACAATCATGGACGCAGCTGGGGTGTCGGACCTTTTCAAGATCGAGATTGACAAAGCAGGGGAACCCATACATGGTACAGACAGCTTTCGTTATTCTACTATATTGCTTAATTCTGGCCCCATCGGCTGGACGCAAGCCCAAACAAGCAGTGTAACAATGCAATACAAATAAAATAATATGAGGTCATTCAATACGTCTGTCTCGAAAGTCTTATAGCTGACTGTCGTCAAGCCAACTTTGGTGCTGGTATTAGTCAGGGGTTATGAAAGCTGAAAAATCTTGCAAGTCCTTCGGGCTAGTAAGATGTAAAACCAACTAGCCCGAAACCATTTCCACTAGTCCAAAAATGCATTTTGTCAAATATAGACCTATTTGTAAATTTAAAAAAAAGATTCACAACACTGTTATCGGGGGTAGAAATGATCCAGGATAAAAAAAAAGAGGAAAATTTTGAGAGGAGTGGCGAAGCCACGTCTGCGTAGCGCCAAAGGCGCCCTACCTAAGGGGATCCGGGGGCATGCTCCCCAGGGAAATTTTTTAAAATCTAGATTAAAATCTGTGCAATCTGGTGCATTCTGACTGCAAAATTGCGCATAATCTGGGATGAAAAATTTAAGAAAAGATATGCTTTTTTGTTTTTTTGTTTTATCAGACCATCAAACAACTTTGTTTTTGTGGTCTTCATTCAATTTCACACAACCCTTGAAAGAGCATATTCCCCACAATGGCAATGCTTGAGGTCACTCATGCATCATTCAGACTACTCTCAACTTCAGATAAGCCATGACACTGATTTACATCTCTGAAACAGATTTTTGTTCTACAGTAGAGCCTCACGGCAACTGAGTTGGTCGCTCAAGCCACAGACACTCACGGTGGTGTCCGGACCACTCCGAGTCCCCGGGAGCGCATGTCAACCGTAGAGATCATTGCATAATAAATGATAATTGGTACAAGCATAAAATTAATGTGACTCAGTAGCAGAGTCTGGTGTTTCTGTGGAGTCTTTCAGCAGTCAAGATTGTGTGACTTTACCTAACTTGAATTGGCGCGAAGGATAACGTGTCCGAACGACGTACACTGACATCACGGCGTTGCCGATGTGCTGTCATTCAAATCACTGAGTTTAGTCCGGTTGAATTGCAGCGGCATCACAGTCTCCCTTTCTCTCACCGTCACCATGGCAATCACACACACACACACACACACACACACACACACACACACACACACACACACACACACACGTCCAAACGACGCACACACCGAGACATCCCGGCGTTGCAGATTTGCTTAGTGTCAAATCGCTGAGTTTAGTCCGGCTGAATTTGCAGTTTCCGTTTTCTTTATTGTCAAACACGAAAACAAGGGGGCCGGATTAGTACGGATTAGTACCCACGCGATACCTATCAAATATCCGCCTTAATTCGATCACACACACACCGGCACACAAAGAAACACGTTCACACGCACCGACATACGCGTGATAGGGTGTCTTGTGAAAACAATGGTCAGTGATTTGACAGGTGCAAAGGACGTCGGAACTTTCGGATGAGGTGATAACTACCCGCAGAGCTGCAGTGGAGCTTCGGGGGCGATGCGCTAATTGCCCTGTCTTTGTCCGCGGTCACGCGTGCACAGTAGGGGGTGGGCCACACAAAATTAATTCACTGTCTTGCCAGGACCGTAGCGAGGGGAGATTTGCACCGTTCGCGGAAAGCGTACTACTGGGAATTTTTTTTTTTTTCCCGATAGAGAGAGGGAGGCTCGCTGACAGTACCTTGTGCATTCAGCTCTGTGAAAATAGAGCAAGCTTTGCCTCGTAATCTCAACTAGTCCGGCGGGCCAGTGGTAAAACAATTTAACTAGTCCGACGGTATTTTCACTAGTCTGCGGGCTTTCGGACGAGTCTTTTCATAATGCCTGTTAGTGGTTCTTGAGATAATGTGAACATTAAAGACGGACAATACAGGATTAGTATTATGACTTTGTTACACAATGTGAGTCAAAACAATTTGATTGATCTATGAAAAATGGGGATCCCCCCCCCCCCCCCCCCCCCAACTCTGCTGTGCTTTGAGTTTGAATGTGTGGAGGAGAGGATTTGTTTCATCAGTCATGATTTCGTAAGCTGTTTTGGGCAGCGCGGTGATCACGCAGCCATAACAATCGGGGAATCCAGTCTGAATCATGCACAAAACGTGGCTTTCTTGTCAAATCGGCCTGTGTCCTAGCTGTGCTTCATCGCATGACATTGGCCTCCCAAGAACACAAAGGCATAAAAAGAACACTTGCCACAACACTGGTAAAATATATTTGATATTATATATATATATATGTAGTATGTGTCAGAAATATATATATACAGCATCTTATGAACTACTTTGATTTTAAAGATGTGCAGGAGGGGAGCTGGGGTGGCCAAATGGTAGAGGGTTGGACTTCAAGTACTCAGGTCGTGAGTTTGCATCCAGGCTGGGGCCAAATATGTGTGCTGGCTTTTTCATCGTTGCCCCGTCTTTGATATCATCCGTATGTGGTGGAAAAGGACGTTAAACACCCAAACACCCACCCACCCTGCACTTTCTAAGGATGAAAAGCCTAGAATAAGACTCTTATACAACAGACATATTGTTGTTTTGTGCAGTGGGTGACGGACTATGAACAAAGAAAAATCTGTATGCATGTACTTTCAGTGCCTGTGTATGTATTGCTAAATGTTGTTTCTTTTCTCCACAGAGAACACAGGGGTTGAGTTAGCAGCACTCGGTCATGAGGACGAGGGACACCATGGTGATCCTACAGACAGAGTTACACATATCAAGTGTCATCAGATAAAACTAGAAACACATGTTCCTGACAGTGTGAAGGCAGATACAGTCAACACTAGTACAACAGCTACAGACTGTCTTCAGGTTAAACAGGAGACAGTGAGCGTCATGCAAGGCGTTGCACTGGGATATGGTGTGAGTTTGGACGGTGAGACTGAACCACCCCCCAACATCAGGCAAGAAGCAGATGTAGCAGTGGCCAAGGTTTTACCAGTACACGGTGTCAGTGCAGACTGTGGGGTTGAATTGGACTTCAACATCATCAAACAGGATCCACATGTTGGTTTTGCGCCTGAATTAAATGCTGTCAGTGTGGACTGTGGGATGGAACCAGACCTTAGCATCAAACAGGAGTCGAGTGTCAACATTACATTGTCAGGGAGTGTGACAGACCATTCTCATTACACTGGTATGGACGGTGTGATTAAACCAGACACTAACATCAAACAGGAGTTGAATGTAAGCATTACATCAGGGATTGTGCCAGACCATACACATTGTGCCAGTGTGAACACTATGCTAGAACTAGACCCTAACATCAAGCAGGAGTCGAGTGTCCGCATTACATCAGGGATTGTGCCGGACCATACACATTGTGCCAGTGTCAACACTATGCTAGAACTAGACCCTAACATCAAGCAGGAACCAGAGGCTAGTTTCACACCTGGGATGCAACTATCAGACATTGTCAATGTGGAATGTCGGACTGAACCAGAGAGAGTTGTTGAAACAGAACCTAGTAGAATGTCACCATCGCAGCTGTCTACGCTGAACAGCTGTCAGTTTGATAATTCAAAGGTCCGCTTGCAGACACACACAAGGGAGAAACCAGATGAATGTGGGGTGTCTGTCACACGTGTCAGATACTCTAGCCGTCTAAAGACACGAAAATCATCGCACACAGCCGAAAAGGAACATACACATACAGAGTGTGGGGCATCTTTTAGTCATGCTAGATATTTGAAGGACCATGTGCGATCACACACACAGGAGAAATCATTTGAGTGTGGGGTTTGTGGGGCATCATTTGGTCAACGGAGGGATCTAAAGAGACATGTGCGGACACACAAAGGGGAAAAGCGATTTAATTGTACAGAATGCACAAAGTCTTTTTCACGATCTGGTAATCTCAAGAAACACATGCGTGTTCACACAGGGGAAAAGCCATTCAAATGTATGGAGTGTGGGGCATCATTTGGTCAACGGAGGGATCTAAAGAGACATATGCGAACACACAAAGGGGAAAAGCGATTTAATTGTACAGAATGCACAAAGTCTTTTTCACGATCTGGTAATCTCAAGAAACACATGCGTGTTCACACAGGGGAAAAGCCATTCAAATGTATGGAGTGTGGGGCATGTTTTAGACGATCTGGCATTCTACAGGCACACATGCGTGTTCACACAGGAGAAAAGCCATACAAGTGTACAGAGTGTGGGGCATGTTTTAGACAGTCTGGCCATCTAAAGGCACACATGCGGACACACACGGGGGAAAAACCTTTTAAATGTACAGTGTGTAGGGCAAGCTTTAGTGTATCTGGCAATCTGAGAGCACACATGTGGAAACACAATGAGAAGAAACCATTTACCTGTCATGACTGTGGGTCATCTTTCGTGAAATCTCAGTCCCTAAAAAAACACATGCGTACACACACAGGAGAGAAACCATTTATATGTGAGGTGTGTGGTAAATCTTTTGCGTATTCTGACTACCTTACAATACATATGCGTATACACTCAGGGGAGAAACCCTTTCAGTGTAAAGAGTGTTCAGTGTCTTTTGTTTGTTCAGGCAATCTAAAGTCACACATGCGCAAACACACAGGGGAGAAGCCATATGCATGTAGGGTGTGTGGGATATCATTCCGTCACTCCACCCGCCTGAAAGCGCACATGTGTTTACACACAGGGGAGAAACCATTTGAATGTAAAGAGTGTTTGGCATCTTTCGCTCATTCAGGCAGTCTCAAGAATCACATGCGTAGACATACAGGAGAGAAACCATTTCAATGTTCAGAGTGTGGGAAATGTTTTAGTCAGTCTGGCAATTTGCAGGCGCATATGTGGACCCATACGGGGGATAAACCATTTACATGTTCAGAAGGGGAGAAACCGTTTACATGTACAGAGTGTGGGGCATTTTTCACGCAGCCCACATCCCTAAAAAAGCACATGCGGCTACACACTGGGGAGAAACCATTTACATGTGATGAGTGTGGGGCATCTTTTGCACGATCATACACCCTAAAAGCACATAAGCGTACACACTCTGGGGAGAAACCATTCAAATGTAAAGAGTGCTTTGCTTGTTTTACTCACTCTAGCAGTCTAAAGGCACACATGCATACACACACAGAGAAGAAAACGTTTACATGCAAAGTTTGTGGGTTGTCGTGCACCCGATCTAGCAATCTAAAGATTCACATGCGTACACACAAAAGGGAGAAACCATTTGAATGTACAGAGTGCGGGGCATGTTTTTGTGGACCTGCCTTTCTCAAGACTCACATGCAGACACACACAGCGGAAAAACCATTTACATGTAGAGTGTGTGGGTTGTCATACACTAAATCTAGCCATCTGAAGAATCACATGCGTAAGCACACAGGGGAGAAACCATTTCAATGTGCAGAGTGCAGAGCAACTTTTAATTCCTTTTATAATCTAAAGACACACATGCGTACACACTCAGGGGAGAAACCATTTGAATGTACAGAGTGTGGGGCATGTTTTCGTCATTCTAATGCTCGAAAGATACACATGCTTACACACACAGGGGAGAAACCATTTGAATGTACAGAGTGTGGGGCATGTTTTCGCAATTCTTATACTCGAAAGCTACACATGCGCACACACACAGGGGAGAAACCATATCAGTGTACCAAATGTACAAAATCTTTTAGGCAGTCTGGAAGTCTCGAGGTTCACATGCGCAGACACACAGGGGAGAAACCGTTTAAATGTACACAATGTACAGCCTGTTTTCATTCATCAGACGGTCTAAGGAAACACAAGCGCAAGCACACAGAGGATGAAAACCTTTTGAACGCGCAGACTGTGGAGAATGTTTTTGTCATTCTGATTATCTAAAGAAATGCATGGATTGGGGGTTCGGGGGAACCATTTGGAAAGTGCTAACCAAAACTTGTGTGATTTTGGTGGTAAACATTAGTATAGACCTTTGTACATGTATGTAACTTTCTTCTTACACATGAAATCATGACGTATCAATAAAGTTCTTTTGGGCAGATCAGCAATCTATTGGTTTCTTTTTTATAATAATAATAATAATGAGGATTTGTCTGGCGCCCAACCTCCTGCTGGAGCTCTGGGCGCCTCACAATAGTAGGGTATGAAGGACAGGAGGCAGTGATGCAGTTAAAGCATATAGTGGCCACTTTGTACTGAATTCTTGCTCTGACAGGAAGCCAGTGCAGTTCTCTGAGGAGGGGTGTGACATGCTCAGATCTCCTCACTCTAAACACAAGCCTTGCCGCAGCGTTTTGGACTTTCTGTAGCTTGTCTAGCAGATATTTCGGACATCCAGCATACAAAGAGTTGCAGTAGTCTAATCTTGACAGAACAAAAGCACAGACAAGAGTGACAGTTGCATCAGTGGTAAGGTAATGGCGTACTGAGGCAATGCGCCGCAGTTCTAGGTAGGCAACACAACAAGTGTTTACAACCTGCTGGTTCATGGACAAAGTGTGGTCAAAAATCACTCCAAGATTTTTAGCAGAGGATGAAAAATCAACATTAGTGTTGTCGATGGTAAGTATTTTGGAGACTGGCCCATGACTGGACGTACGAGCAGACTTTTCATTTTATCATTAAATGTATTTTATTATTTTTTTCGTAAATTTGTGTACAATACTGTGAAAATTGCATGTATAATTACACCTACCTAATGCTTCATGGGTGTCAGCAACTGCCTATGGGTGGCGGGGGGGGGGGGGGGGGGGGGGGGGGGGTAGCAGTTGGTTAATGGATATGCAGAAACAATCAACTAGAGGGGCAAAGCCTCCTTGGCTCACTTGTGAGATGGGTCAAGGTCATTCAAAAGACTTTGGGTCAAGGTCATTCAAATGAGATCTGTAAGTAAAGAGCTTATCAATGACTATCTTTATGCCATGTTTGATTGCTCTAGTTTTTGCAGCTTCTGTACAAATGGTAATGTAAAATTCACAACAGACAGCTGTATTGACCTTGACCTTGAGTCAAGGTCATTCAAAAGGCTATGTCTGCATAGGTCTCATTGTTGCCTATCATTGTACCTTGTTTGGTGCCTCTGCTATTTGTTGTTTCCAAGAAAATGCTAACGTTAAGGTCTCCGCAAAACAATTTGAGTGGCCTTGACCTTGACTCAAGGAAATTGAATACAAGTATGCCAGTACAGGTTTTGTCAATGTCTATCATCATGCAAAGTTTGATGCCTCTGGTGTCCCTAGATTTTGAGAAATTGGCAATTGTAAATTTCCAGTAAGACAGATTTAGTGACCTTGACCTTCAGTCAAGGTCATTCAAACGGTACGTCTTGGAAGGTCTTACTGCTGTCTATCAGCAAACCAAGTTTGATGCTTCTACCATTTATTGTTTCTGAGAAAATGCCAATGTTAAGGTTTTGGAAGCATTTCCGCAAACAGCTTGTATGGCCTTGACCTTGACTCAAAGACACTGAATACAGGTATGTCAGTAAAGTTGTTGTCAATGTCTATAATCATGCAAAGTTTGATGTCTCTGGCTTTTCTGGATTCTGAGAAAATGCCAATGTAAAATTTCCAAACAGACAGCTTTGGTGACCTTGACCTTGGATCAAGGTCAGTCAATATGGTATGTTTTGAAAGGTCTTACGGCTGTCTATCAGCACGCCAAGTAATGTGCCTCTGCTATTCATTGTTTCTGAGAAAATGCCAATGTTAAGGTTTTGGAAGGTTTCCGCTAAAGAGCTTTTATGGCCTTGACCTTGACTCAAAGTCACTGAATACAGTATGTCAGTAAAGGTGTTGTCAATGTCTATCATCATGCAAAGTTTGACGTCTCTGGCTTTTCTAGATTCTGAGAAAATGCCAATGAAAACTAGCAAACAGACAGCTTTAGTGGCCTTGACCTTGGGTCAAGGTCAATCAATATGGTATGTTTTGAAAGGTCTCATGGCTGTCTATCAGCAGGCCAAGTTTGGTGCCTCTGCTATTTGTAGATTCTGAGAAAAAGCCAATGTTAAGGTTTACTGTGGACACACAGACAGACAGACAGACAGACACACACACACACACACACACACAGACAGACGACGGAGGGCTATTACATAGACTCACTTTGTTACACAAGTGAGCCAAAAATTACTTTAACTGCAAAGCAATCAAGCAGTCAACCCCACAGGCACAGGCAGATCTTTACAAATTGAATCACATTTTTATGTATCAAACCTCACCTCTGAACTAGACTCTACCATGACAAGGTGCGAAAAACGGTCAACGGGCATGAATAGCCTTCAAGTAATTGTTTCGGAAAATGTTTCTTTGGGGGCTCCGGATTTCAGGGATTAGGACTGATATGACCACGCCTTTGACTTATGGTGGCCCACTACAGGCACCCGTGGATCTATTGTGAGCACAGGTACTTTTACCAGCTGTCATCAGATAAAACCAGAAGCACATGTCCCTTGCAGTGTGAAGGCAGATACAGACAACACTTGAACAGAAACGACTGCCAAGTCAAACAGGAGACGGTGAGCTTTAAACATGGTGGTGTGCGTACTGGGATATGTGGTGTGAGCGTGGTTTGTTAAAATGAAGCCACTCGCCAGCATCAAGCAAGATCGAGATGAAGCAGTGGGCAGGGGTTCACCAAAACATGGTGTCAGTGTAGAGTGTGGGATTGAGCCAGACCTTAATCATGTATGTCTTATGCTATGTATGTAATGTTGTGTATGCTCTGTGTGTGTGTGTGGCAAGGACAGACCATAAGAGACCTGGGCGTCTATGATCTCATCCTTGGAAAATAAAGTTCCAGTCAGTCAGGCTCTCTCTCTCTCTCTCTCCACCGTTTCCAAATAAAGTTATTTGAATTTCAATCTCTCTCTCTCCACCGTTCAATCTCTCACTCTCTCCTTCTTCCTCTTCGGGTTAGTATTTCATCTGGCTGTGTTTAGTCACATGGAATGTCATGATGGTTGTTGGTGAAGCTATTGGCACCTTTATCATTGCAGCTGCTTAGTACTGGTACTACATGTAGTTCATGTTGCTACATACGTGCTGTACCTGTTTGGCTATGACTTTTACCGTTCTTAGGTTTAATCCAGTTTGTAGTACTTGTATACTTTATTACTTGTTTTATGTTTTCTTTTGTGGTGTACTAATGTCTCTTTACTTGTGCTTATGTGGTGGACAAGGACATTAAACTCCCAAACAACCACCCCCACCCCAGGGATGTCACTGGTGCCCGGACACAGGACTATGACCGATAGACTTGGCCAAATGTCCGATGAAAAAACTGTCCAGCAGGACAGATGTCCGATTGTTTATTTCAAGAGGAGATCATATGTCCGATTGCGTTTCTGTTGATCGCAGACAAACTAGTGACATTTTTCCGAGTGAGGGCTGCCACCTTGCGCTACTCGGGGAGCTTGCTCGCTTGTGCAGAGAATATTTTTAGTTGCACGCACGCAAAGCGAGTGACGTGTTGTATGTGGTATTCCCTAAAAGAAGCCCTCTGATTGGCAAAGAGTTTAACCCTGACCTGTGTTTATGTGGTTCCTGTTTTACAATGCTTTATTGTCACGCGCCAGAATGTCCTATTGTTTCGTTCCAATTCAGGACAAAATGTCCTATTCATCTGCCACCTTCCAGGACATTTGTCCTATAGGTTTCAAGCTCCAGTGACGTCCCTGCCACCCACCCTGTTTACTTGCGTTTTGCAGACTTAGTTACACTGCTCCTGCGCAGTATTATATGTAGTGGCAATAAAAGATGTGTTTTGCCTACCACTGCGTGTTGACTCCTCCAATAACCACATTCGTGCCTGCTCATCCCACTCGACACCGTCACATACAGTTACCAAAAGATGTCAGTCTTCGGTTTTATTATGTGAGTGATTTCAAGTGACCAAGCATGCTCTGAAATAACCTCGCATAGTGTAGGTACTGCAAAGCAGTCAGTCAATTATAAGCACTTAAATTAATCTCTGCAACGGAGTAACATGCAATTCCACAATACATGCGCCCTACTCTGTTAATATAGGCCAATAACAGTCAGTTCACACAAGAGGTCTGGCTGTCTACAGAACCATGCGTACACACACTGGAGAGAGACCATTTGAATGTGTAGAATGTGGGTCATGTTTTAGACATTCCAAGAATCTCAGGTCTCACATGCGTACACACACCCAGGAGAAACCATTTAAGTGCACAGTGTGGTGCAGGTTTTGCTCGCTCTCACTGTCTACAGCGGCACATGCATACTCACTCAGGAGAGACACCATTTAAATGTACAGTGTCGGGCATGTTTTGTTCACTCTCATGATCTCAAGCGACACATACAAACACACAGGGAAGAAAACATTGAAATGTGTAAAATATGGGTCATGTTTTAAACATTCCGGGGATCTCAGGTCTCGCATGCATACCCACATCAAGGAGAAACCATTCACATGTGATGTGTGTGGGAAATGTTTTGCTCGCTCTGGCCAATTAAGAGTACACTGTACGCTCATTCACTTATTGGAGAAACCATTTAAACGTGCAGACTTATGGGCATGTTTTACAGACCTGCCAAGTATCTGCTTGGGTAGAATTTCTTCCATTTGGTTAACATTTATTCCGCTCAATTTTTTAGAAAATGTTTACAGCCAAGAAACACTTTGTTCTGTTTTTGTTTGTGTATGTGTTTCTATACGTGGCGGTGTAGCTCTTAACATAGTATTTCATTGTTGGAGTATTGGTACTCATTTGAGTGTTTGTGGCTGAGTGCCTAGGAATGTACACCTCTGCATAAAGGGCAAGGCAAGTCAAGAGCACTATTGGATTTAAATGACAGATATTGAGGTCCTAAGCTGTTAGACAGCAAAAGTTTTCGTGAACAAAGTACCATTTACTCAAAAATGCGCCGAAAAGACCCTCTGCTTTGGTTTCGGTTCCTGGACTGCGCCATGTTGCCGCACTCTTTCGCGAATGAGATGGGAAAGGTGTTGACGTCACTCCTCACCACTGTCGGCAGTGCCCGCTTTGAGAGGGTTGTTCTAGAGTATTATGTGTTCAAGATGCCACAGTGCAAAGCGTTTGGTTGTTTGAACAAACAGGGCATGTGTAAGAATGCAGATGGAAGCCACAAAAGCTTTTTTGAATTTCCGAATCCAAACAAATCGAAGGAAAAACGGAGGTTGTGTGCGAAATGGTTGGAGAACTTGAAGAGCGCTCGCTTGCCCCGCCGAGTGCAGGAATATGTCTGGAACATTCGAGACCTCGTTTGTGAAGATCATTTTACCCCGGATTGTTTCACTGGTTCTTTTGCGAACGATGTTGCTGCTTCACTTGGCTTTAAACCATCTCGCAAGCAGCTGACATGTTTGGCATGCCCTACTATCATTGATGTGTCATGTGCCAACGACGGAAGCGGGAGTGGCAGTGCGACTGAAGACGACAGGTGCGTAAAAAGAAGACTGGCGAGTGCAGCTTCAGAATATTCTGGTTCGAAATTATAGGTAACTGTCCCCAAATCCATTCTAGCTTTCAGGAAATAAGTGTATACGAGCTAGAAATAGCTCGCCTAAAACGTGTAGCAGCCACACCTGCACGCACAGCGAGCGTGCCAGCGAAACTAGTAGTAGTACCAGAATCTCGCCTGCTGCTGAGCAACATGGCAGACTCCATGGCATCACATGTCGGCTGCCGTTTGGTGTGATGAATGGTGTATTTGTGTTCAAATCTTTTGGGCTGCAGCCTTGTAGGAGTGCTGGACATCACTATCCCCTAAACCCAACATTGCAGTTGACTTGCCTTGCCCTTTTATGTAACCGCCGTCTTCACATACATACAAATGAGTTGATGGTGTGATAGCAATGAAGCCGGTAGTACAGGCCAAAGGTCATATTTTAGGCAGAGAAGCAATATGTTGTTTTTTAATCAGTTTATATGCAAACTTGTGTATATTACTCTAATACTCCCTGTTTTCACTATATGAGTCTCCTTTTTTCTAGGTCTGAATGGCAATTTTATATTCCCTGAATAGATCTAGATACATACACTATATATATTCTAGAACCAGTCTCAGGAACCACACACACAAACACACACACACGGAAGGTGTAATCTCCGTTTCCCACCCCAGCCCCAATCCCCCGCAGTGACAATAGTAATCCTCAGCCGCTGTGAGTACTGCCTGTGGTCATTAATAACTGTGCCAGGCATCACTGAGTGGCTTTGTTCCTCCTGGTGTCATTAACTACAGCTCTAATTATTCCATGGTAAATAGATTTGTTAAAAATATTTTTTTTTAAATTCACGCGACAGTTCCGTTACATAGGCGGCACAACTTTGAAATGGATACTTCTCTTTCTCTGCCTTCCTCAATACTGCAACAGCAACAAAACAAAACAAAACAAACAACAACCAAAAATAAAACAGAAATAACACCGTGCCAATTTATGCAATTTCTCTGTACATGTATGCACCCTGCTCTGTTCAGTGGAGGCCAACAACAGTCAGTTCACACGACGAGGCAACCAGGAAACCTCCATCCAAGGCTGACAACAGATATGGATACAAACAACTTTATTGTCCCTACCAAAGGGTAAGAATGACTTTTGACTATGGGAAAACACAGACACGCACACGCGAGCTTCGGAAGGATAACTTTCCATTCGAAGGATGCAGAATAGCTTCCCTTCGCAGTCCAACTAATCCTGCTATGACATGCACGGAACTTACCAGGACTGAGGTAATGGAAAAAAGTGGATGTGGCCACACACACACACACACGTGTACACACACACACATGTGCACGTAAATGATTCAGTTTTTATTCCGGAAATCGCCCGCCTGTAGTCCAGATATAGCCTGAAAGGTACACGAAACAAAACCATTGAATTAGGGGCTGAATAAAGACATAAATTATTTAACTTGAGGTCACATCCACTTCTTTTCGTTACGTCAGCCACGGAAACTGAATCCCGGATGGGTAGTAAGTCCCAGGCATACTTCCTGCACACTCATAAAAAAGTGATCTTCAGTGAGTGACACAAAAGCATCCTATTAGAGGCTGATTAAAGAATTTATACATTTGTTAATTAAGGCCACACTCACTTTTCTTTCATTACGTCAGCTCTGGAAATGCCGGGTGATACGATACAGGCAGTCCCCAACTCTGTAGCGAGACTGGCTCTTCTCTTGGAGACAACTCATGCAGGCTGAAATGTACTGTGCTGGTGAATGTGACAGAACTCACCACTTCTGTGCACACTGTGAAATAGCACGTTGACCACAAAGTGATTCAGCACTATCCACTTCTCTTGTCACCGAGTATTTTTGTTTTTCCTTTCTTATCACTTATCTGGGCTCAGGTCTCGGTTAGCCAATTTGGGGGTCATTGCGGAGGCCAAGGGTAGCGCTGGTCTCAGTAGACTTGGGCAGTCCCGGCCAGGTTGGCCAAACTTGTGCTCCCGGGCAGGATTTACTAGGACCCTCCATTGGTGTGGATAGAAGATGGGTGCATACACGGAGAGAGTTTTGCTGTTCCCACCTATTTGAGGCACTTCTTTTGAACCCACGCTACTGTATTCCTGGTCTGTTTCTGCTTCTTTTTTTAATTGCAGTTAACACCAGCGTCTCTATTTGATCGTTTTGATGGCTGCACACATGAAGTCACACTGTCATCAAAGTTTTTCGAAGGCGCTTATTTTGGATCTGTGTAGACTGCTGAAACTAGCATGAGCCTATCAAAGACGATTTATATACAGATCATTTCTTAAACATGTATGTTGCCTTGTCAGGCCTGTTAAGGTTTGGGTTGATTTGCAGGCTTGACACTCCAGTGGCAATGATGGACACGGTTTCGATGTCAGATTTCAAGATTGAGATTGATGTGGCAAGTGAACTCATACACGGTACAGGTAATGTTTACACTCCTGCTAAATTCTCTCCCCATGCAGCATCTTATGGCATTTGTGGAAAAGATTTCAACTTCTTGAGAAATACCAGCATGCAGGGTGACTTCTTGTACAAAAGATCTACTGTATTATAAAGTGGATGATGGGCTTTGAGTTTGACAGTAGGACTATGAGATTTTTAAAAAATATTTTTTATCACATTCTGTGTAATCATGTACTTTGAGTGCCTGTGTGTTGCTCAATGCAGTTTTCTTTTCTCTGCAGAGGACACAGAGGCTGAGTCAGCAACACTTGGTTATGAGAGTGATCATACAGAGAGAGTTACACATAGCAACTGTCATCAGATGAAACAAGAAGCACATGTTCCTAGCAGTATGAAGGCAGTTATGGACAACAATTCTACAACAGCTACAGACTGTCTTCACGTTAAACAGGAGACAGTGGGCGTCACAGAAGGTGTTGTCCTGGAATATGGTGTGAGTGTGGACAGTGAGACTAAACCACTCGCCAGCATCAAGCAAGAACCGGATGTAGCAGTGGCCAGGGTTTTACATGGTGTCGGTGTAGACTGTGGGATTGAACCAGACATCAAAACGGAGCCAGAGCTTGGTTTCACACCTGAATTGAAAGGTGTTAGTGCAGACTGTGGGATTCAACCAGACATCAAAACAGAGCCAGAGGTTGGTTTCACACCTAAATTGAATGGTGTCAATGTGGACTGTGGGAGTGAACCAGGTCGCAACATCAAGCAGGAGCCAGGTGTCAGCATTACTTCAGGGATTGTGCTGAACCATGCACATTTTGCCAGTGTGGGCTGTTGGATTGAACGAGACCTTACCATTAAGCAGGAGTCGAATGTCAGCTTCACATCAGATGATATACATTGTGCTAGTGTGGATGGTCCGACTAAAGTGGACCCGAACATCGAAGAGGAGCCGAGTGTCAGCATTACATCAGGGATTGTGCCAGTCCATACACTTCGTGCCAGTGCAGATAGTGGTAATGGTATTCAACCAGGGGGGAAACCATTTGGATCCACAGAATGTAGGCAGTCGTTAAGTCTGCGTACACATGCAGGGAAGAAACCACATAAATGTACAGAGTGTTTGGCATATTTTGCTCGCGGCTGCGATCTCAATCGACACATGCGTACACACACAGGGGAGAAACCATTTCAATGCACAGACTGTGGTTCACGTTTTATCACATCTGGCAGTCTGAAAAACCACATGCGTACACACACTGGAGAGAAACCATTCCAATGTGTAGAATGTGGGTTATATTTTAGACATCCTGGAAATCTCAGGTCTCACAAGCATACGCACACCCAGGAGAAACCATTTCAGTGCGCAGACTGTGGTTCGTTTTTTATCACATCTGGCAGTCTGAAGAGACACATGCGCACACACACTGGAGAGAAACCATTTGAATGTGGAGAATGTGGGTCATGTTTTAGTCATCCTGGAAATCTCAAGTCTCACATGCGTAAACACATCCGGGAGAAACCATTTCAATGCACAGACTGTGGCTCATGTTTCATCACATCTGGCAGTCTAAAGAGCCACATGCATACACACACTGGAGAAAAACCATTCCAGTGTGAAGAATGTGGGTTATGTTTTAGACATCCCGAGAATCTCAGGTCTCACGTGGGTACACACACCCAAGAGAAACCACCGTTCAGATGTGTAGAGTGTAGCGCATGTTTTGTTCATTCTCGTGATCTAAAGACACACATGCGTGGACACAAAGGGGGGGAACCATTTAAATGCACAGAGTGTAGGGCATGTTTTACTCGCTCTGGTACCCTACAGAACCACATGCGCAAACATACAGGGGAGAAACCATTTCAATGCAATGAGTGTAGGTCATGTTTTGCTTACTCCAGTGATCTAAAGCGACACAAGCTTATACACACCAAGGAAAAACCATTTGAATGTGTAGAGTGTGGGTCATGTTTTACACATCCTAGTAATCTCAAGTCGCACATGCGCACACACACCCGGGAGAAACCATTTAAATGCACAGAGTGCAGTGCATGTTTTGCTCGCTCTGGCAGTCTGAAGTTACACATGTGTAGACACACACGGGAGAAACCATTTCAATGCACAGCTCTAACAAGACACAAGCGTAGGCACAAGCAGGAGGAAACGTAGGGTGTGTGGGAAATCTTATAGAAGAAGTCTAGAAGTACACATGGGTACACAGTTACCTGAGAAATCATTTGAATGTAGAGATTATTGGGCCTGGCCTGCTCACTCTCGCCATCTAAAGCAACACATGCGTACACATACAAGGGAAACAATTGAATGTACAGATTGCAGAGCTCGTTTTGTTTCTTCTAGGAATGTGAAAAGACGTGCGTACACACACCTGAAAGAAACCATTCACAAGTATGGTGTGAGGCCAATCTTACACTCGTTCCAGCCAATTAAAAGTACACTGCATGCATACTCATTTATTGGAGAAACCGTTTGAATATATACTGCCATTTGAACTATATATGAGTTATGGGCATGTTTACATACCTGCCAAGTATCCGCTTTCAGCAGAATTTCTTCCGCTCGGTTACCATTTATTCTGTTACTCCACTTGGTTAAAAATTATGCTGGAGCATGAATTCAGTGTGGGAATAAACACGGGGCATTTTTTTTTTTTTTTTTTTTATACAAGGAGGGAACACTTTGTTTTGCCAGGGAAGGAAAGACACTGGCAGCCACTCACCATCTGTTTTAAATAGATTAGATAGTCAGTCATAAATTTTGTTTGTTTTTTAATCCATTCAGAATCGCCATCTTGTCGAAGAGCAAAGGAGCAAATGGCCCAGTTCAAAAAAAAAAAAAAAAAAAAGATTGATGAACAGTTCTGTGAAAACTCAAGTCGTTCGCCTGTATCAACCATCAGTGTGCATCATGCTCTATGCACAGTTTGTAAACTGGACTTTAAAATTTCGTACAAAAACCTTTTCCACATTCGGTGCAGCAAGTGCTATATCATTGATTTATTCAAGCTATTCTAGGTCTACATACGAAGTTTCTTCTCAACTTTCTAATACATGTACTCCACTCGGATCACTGAATCTATTCCTCTAAAGTGTTGAATAGGGTTGGTAGGTCTGGTTTTAACATCAGCCTACAGGCTTACACTAGAACACACACAGGGAATAAACCATTGACATGTAGGGTGCATGGAATATCATCTTGATAGGTTAACATGCGTATATATATACAGGGACAAAAAAAAATTGTTCCATTATGTGTTTTTGATCTAGTTTTAAGCTTTCGAGATCAAACTATATATATATATATATATCTGAAACTAAGTGCAAGCAAATGTGTTTTAAAAGGAAAATGGTTTCCAACATGCATTCATGGGCAGATCAACAGGCAGTGAAGAAGCAGTAATGTAAGGACACCATTTGTTGCTTACAGATGAAGAAGAAGACTGTTCAAATATTTTCTTGCTGTGTTACATTGTTCTTATTCGTTTGAAACTTGTTTTGGTTTTGAGTGCACTATGATTACCTGTATTAATAATTACAATTGACACGTATATCACACAGCTAAATGATATAACATATCATCTGCCTTTGTTGTTGTTTTTGGCCGATTTGGAACATAATTTTTTTTTCAAAAAACAGAAACAGGTTTATCATTGTCACAAAGTTGTCTGTTATTTCTCGGGCTAGTTTGCCACAGGAAAACGGGTTACAGAAGCTAAACAGAGCATACCTATGCAACAAAATGTATGTTTGAAGTAGGTGACCCCAGATAACACACAGCTTTGTTGAATGGCCTGCATACATTCATAGAAAAACATGTAAAAATGACCATTGGAATGTGAAAGGTGATTATTGTGTGTTTCTATGTATTAAGTATTATTATCAATATATATTACAGTATGTTTCATTATTTGGGTCCCGGTACTTGTGTGTGCGTGTGACTGTGCGCCAAGGAATGTCGCGTGCACTTTGTAACCGTCGTCTTCTCATGTACGAATGGTGTAAAAAACAAAACACATGTGGGAGGGGGCGTTATAATTAAACCCCAACTTACCAACCGACATATCAGCTATCAACACTGAAAGAAAATTAAATATGCACGGAATGGATTAAAGGCAAGGGTGGGTGGGTGGTAGGGAGTTTGTCCTTTTCCACCACTTACGGGTGATACCAAAAACGGGGCAACAAGGAAAAGACCAGCACAAATATTTGGCCCCAGCCGAGATTCAAAATCGCGACCCGAGCATCGAGAGTCCAATGCTCTACCATTCGGCTCCCCGGAGTAAAGGCAAGTAATTTATGTGTGTGAGATTGGTAAAACAGTGAACAAAATTGCAAAAGAACAACACAGATGCGGTACAGCAGTTCTCTCAAGCCATTTTATTTTTTTGGCCAAACTCTGCTAAAGAAGCAAAGGAGAAGGATAAGTTCTGTATGTATGTGCTGATACAGGCTAAAGACTTCGGATTCATGTCCAAGTTTGGCCTGCTGGATGGATTACGTCAGTTTCTAAGCGGTAGTTCGGGCACACCTGCCTAAGCTCTCGGCCTGGAGGCTCTGTTGAAGAAACACACATACGCACGCACACACACACGCACGCACTTCCATTGCACATTATGTTATCCATCATCTCTCTCGGTCTCTATTATCAGCGTAGCAAGGACAGATAGTAAGAAAGACCTGTGCGTCTATTATCTCATCCTTGAAAAATAAAGTTTCAGTCAGTCTCTCTCTCTCTCTGTGAGATAAATCCCAAGGTTTTACTAACAATTTTCCTTGACTTTTTTTCCTTCCCAATATGAGTTATATAATTTATGTGCTTGTACTACGTGTATAAGTGTATAGCGTGTGATTGTTAATTTTGAAACGTGCTTTGCTTTGTTGATATATGATATTAGTTCATCGTATTACTGTAGCAATATATATAATAGTTTGGCAACCACACGTGTGTGTGTGTGTGTGTGTGTGTGCACGTCAGTCGTACCTGCCCAATGAACTGCTCGAATCTTGTCGCCCTGTCACCGAAGGCTGGTGAGAAATAATTGAAGTTTAATTGATCTGCCAGACAGTACTGTGTTTTTCTTTCTCTTCTTACGCGCGCAATTTTTTTACTTAGGTAGATACATGTACGTACTTATTTGCGCAAATACTTGCATACATACATACCTACTGACATTAGCGACAGTGTTGCTGCTTACAACCATGCTTACTAACGTACAACCTTATGCAGTGTTTGATTTCCTATCTTACTTCAGTTCTAAATCACTTTCCCCCTAGCTGCTTCAGTACAGCGTTTAATGGGTTCACAAACAGTTACATTAAACCTTAGAACGGGGATGAAACAAATTGGACGGGCGTTTTTCCTGTGCTATGCCGCTCTAAATCATTGCACCACCAATCAGTGGGTTCCCACGCCATAGCACTGCATTCTTCTTCTTCTTTTTTTTTTTTTCAAGTTTTTTTTTTTTCCAAATTCAAAATGCCATAGCACCGAACCCCCCCCCCCCAAAAAACAAACAAACAAACAAACAAAAAACAACAACAAACAAACAAACGCTTGTGATATTCAGTTTCAGTTAAAAGGGACTGTTTATCACCCCGAAACGGACTGGCACTAACACGTTACTACAAGCTAAATAATAATAATAATGAGTATTGTATAGGCGCTTCACCCAATTTCGTGAATGGGCTCAAAGCGCTGCAAACTGAACCCAACGCGCACGCTCAACATGAATTACAAGCGGACATAAACACATTACGATCACGTGGTGCGAAGGGTCAGCTCAGGTATTTAAATTTCAGAATTTAGAATTGCATTTATTTTCAAATTTGGTGGCCTGAACAATTCCAAAGCAGAGGGGGAGAAAGCCGGAGAGAACCCCCGACGATCGGCCCAAATGAACGGTGCCACGTATGAGAAGGAAAAATTCTTTGCCCCGAGTGGGACTCGAACCCCCGACCTCTCGCACTGGTGACAAGTCTCTTAGCCACTAGACCACCGACCGCCCCTAAAGGCGTGTATATGCTCGTATTTTAAAATAACGGCTTTAGATGAGAGTAATCGTTGAACCAATTTCAGTGAAGCGGCATTGCAATGGAGAACGGTCGTTCATTTGATTTACCCTCCGTGCCTTACAGTATTATTGACCGATACTTACAGTTGATAACCCGGGCCAGCAGCTGGCGGTCAACACTTCGGACAAACGCGGTCAGGCGACATTGACTGGCAGCCTGGAACACGCCCTCCACCACTCGCTGTTGAGGAAGAAGAAAAACGGGAGATAATTTGGAAACTGCTGTAGTATTTGAGGTTGTTTCCCTTACTCCATGTGGGTAAGAACGACGATGTTTATTTTATTTTTATTATTATTATTTATTATTATTATTTTTTTTTTTTGTTAAGATCATTTCGTCCTTATTTTTTTAGCTGCAACATGAAATAGTATTTGTTGCTTGTGCGGCGTGAAGCCACAACTAACTAACTCACTCACTCACTCCCTCACTAACTGACTGTCCTTATTTCTAAATTCTTTTTCTTTCTTTCTTTTTATCCTTCAGTTGTTCATATTGTTCAGTGTTGATGTACATCGTCGTCGTTGCTGCTGTGGTCACGGTCGTTGTTGTTACTCAGTGCTGCCGTTGTTGATGTTGCTGGGTCAGCCTTAAGGTGTTTTTTTTTTTCCGTTGTGTTGTTAATTGTCAATAAATCACAGCGTTTATGAACAAGCTGAACAATCATGGCGCTCGTCGCGAATCCAGCAGTGCGTTATCATTTTGTATTGACTCACCCTGACAGTAGCGTCCTGTCCGCTGACCGCGGTGTCCAGTCTGGGTCGGCTGGTCGTGGGCCGTGTGGGTGGGCGGGTTTCAGTCCTTACAGGACCGTCTCCTCCACAACGACCAGCGCTCTCTTCTCTCAATTTCTGTATCACGACAATCAATAAATAAATAAATAGTGATTACGTTGGTGGTGGGCATGGTGACAGTTATAGGATTACAGAACTGTCTCCCCCACAACAGCCAGCACTCTCTGCTCTCAATTTCTGTATCACGAAAATAAATAAATAAATAAATACATAAATAAATTCATAAATAAATACACAAATAGTGATTACGTTGGTGGTGGACATGGTGACAATTGAAGGGTTACAGGACTGTCTCCCCCACAGCTGCCAGCACTCTCCGCTCTCAATTTCTGTATCATGACAATATAAATAAATAAATAAATAAACGGTGGGCATGGCGACAATTGAAGGTTTATTCAGATGGTTAAAAGGGGCTGCTACTACGATTTTTAACCCACCTAGGACCAAATATAAATTTGCTGGTGCTGGCCATTTTCTCGTTGTCCCGTCTTTGAGATCACCCTTACGTGGTGGAAAAGACCGTTAAACTCTCAAACACCCCCACCCACCCACCCATTCACCCTACCATTTCTTAGTCCTTACAGATCGTTCTGAGCTGTTTTCACTACCATCACACCACCATCGCTGTCAGCCTTTTGCTGTCGTGATATTTCCTTTCACTGTGTTTTTTGTAAAGTTGCGGAGCCAGACAGACAACACTCCGGTAAGTGAAAAGTTAACATACAGGCTGGGGAATTTTCAGTCATTTGGCAATTTTTCAGCCAAACTGCTTATCCTTTCGGCCAAAAAATATTTAAAGTTTCAGCCAAAGAAAAGGAAGGAGGAAAGAAGTTGCACACACTATCATGATACATGTACACGTAATGCCATATGGGACAGTCTGATTTCATTTTTGAAGACTTGGATGTCAGTATCAAGGCAGTATTTTACGTTTGGGTGCCAGGAGAGGCTACTAAATGCCTTTAAAAATGTTAAGGTTTGTTCTCATAAGTGTGGCATTGCCCCTGTGTTCCCTCAGCAGGGTGCTGCCTCTGCACCCCAGCCAAGGTTTCGGTCTTTTTTCCCCAATTCTCCAACCTGAATATACTAACACACCCTTCCATGCTTACCTCACTCACAAACTGGCGAATGCGGGCGGCGTCATCACCCATCGCTAAATAAAAGAAAACAACAATGATTACGACAGCCCTCTCACCACCACCCTCTTCTCAAATCTAACTAAATAAAAATAACTGTCATCATGACTGCTGTAGATGGTATTATCGATGGAAGAAAGGAAAGAAATGTGGTATTTATTTATTTATTTATTCATACTCTTTAATATCCCATTGCTGGGAAATTCTGGTCGCTCTTACCGGGGAGGGGGGTGGGGGTCGCCATAGTACGTGCAGCGCCATGCATTTTCTTTCTTTCTTCTTTTTTTTTTTTTGAACCTGCATGAACGGTGTATGGTTGTTTTCATTTGCCCGACCGCTCCCGTTTGGAATGGGATCTTCTGCGTATATGCTTGATATCATGCATGCGTGTGTACCCCCCCCCCCCCCCCCCCCCCCGCCAAAAACAAACAAAAAAACAAAACACAAAAGAAAACAACAACAAACACAAAAAAAATAAAAAATAAAAACAAACAATACAACAAACAAAAACAACCAACAACAACATACAAACAAACACAAAAAACAACAACAAAAAACAAAAACAAAAATTAACTGCACCAGCAAAAGCACGTTGCAGGAGTTGAGGATCAATTCTGTTCACGAAACTTGTCAGCTGGCAGTCAAGTGAAGCCTGGAGCAGGCCTGTCATCACTCTCTGTTGTCACACAATAAATGGACGTCATACAACTCATACGGTTCATTCTTAGAGTAGCTTATTCTGACCTATATACAGCCTAATGCCGCCCCATACCGTTCCCTGCATTCGGCCACACTTGTCTACTGTACGACCGCATAGCTCACCGTGCAGCAGTCATGCCATTACCCTCTGTAAACATACAATGAATGACTGACGTCATACGATTTATGTCGTAACTTGTAATTACTCGTACGTAATTGTTACATCGGCCCTTACCACCCTAACCCTCCTCTACCGCCGTTTAAGCACTCGAAACCCCCCAAAGCAAAACACACACACACACACACACACACACACACACACACACACACACACACACACACACACATACTGACCCTTGCTTCGTCAATCTGACGTGACTGGCGTCTTGTGCAGGTACCGTCCGCCTCCGCTTGCATTTGCTGGACACAGGGAAAAAAAGAAAAGTGACACGCTCGTCTGCAACGGCTCTAGTCTTTTCATTGCAGGGAATCAGGGAGGGGCGTAGTAATGACGACACGCATGTACACATGCACGCACGCATGCAAGAAGTGAAATTATTGAAGTAGAAACGTACAGCACACCAGGAGTCTGACTGAAACGGCTCTTGTCTTTCGCTTGACTGACGAGACTTGCATGTGGGGAATCAGGGAGGAGCGTAATTTGTTACAAGCACGCACGCACATGCACGCCTGTCTAGTCTACGTGTAGTGTACACCTAACAAACCTTGCCTCCCGATGAAGCAAAGCAAAACAAAACAAAACACAAAAAAACGAAACAAAGCAAAGCATGCCACGCCACGCCACAGCACAGCACAGCACAACACAACACAACACAGCACAACACAGCACAGCACAACACACACAGCACAACACACCACACCACACCACACCACAACACACACCACACCACACCACACCACACCACACAACACACAAAAGAACTCCTCACTGTCTTTATGAATGCCCAGTATTTGTCCTGTTCCTCACTGCTCAGCTCTGAGGAATAAAGAAAACAAATAATTTATTGTAACTTGCATTCGTACCAGTACTACTAGACTAGAAAAGTGTTTGAGAAGGGATATTGAAGCAGGAAAAACAACCACCACTTTTCTCACTGTCTTCCGCTGTATATTTGTAATGGAGTCCCACAACAGGGGGGTAGAGGGGGGGGGGGGGGGGGCAAAGGGGGACTTGGGCCTTACGGAATTATTGGTGTCAGTAGAAAGTGCAGAAATTATGCTTTCTTTTGATAAAAAAAAAAAAAAAATATTACTTAATCTTCCGCCCCTGGATTCACATACAATCCGTCACGTACCCTCCTGCTCATGCAGTGAAAAGCTCCTTAAAGTTCCTCGGCAAAATCTGAAATATTTCGGCCAACGCTCTTTCCGCTTTACCACCCCAACAGTCTGGAACTCCCTGCTTGCGAGACAACCTACTCTGGCTTCCTTCAGATCAGATCTTAAAACCTACCTGTTCCAACTGGTATTCTACTGATTCATGTAACTGTACGTAGTACCTGCTGTTTCGCGCGTGAGGATGTCAGTGTTTTGTCAGTGTGCGTGTGAGCGATGTGCGAATGCGCAATGAGTTGATTTCAAGAACTGTGCAATACAATGTGATTTATTAAATAATTATTATTATTCAGTATTATTATTATGTAGCTGAGTGGTTCGCACCCGCTCGGCCACTATTTTGGTCTCTGGCCCCACTACCGCTTTGTTCTCTGGAAAGCGCTGTACGCTAGCCGCGTGACCAGTCAGCCAATTAGCTGTTTTTGTTTGTGTCCATTTAGTGCTAAGTATCTCCACAGTCGTTCAACCTAGCACCATCCTGTAAACTGTAGTAGTTTCAGGAGAGTTTTTACTTTCTAATCATGTTTTCTTTTTAGCGCTGTTTCATAGTTTAACGGGTGTATTTTGCCATTTTCACCCCCTTTTCAGTTGCGTGGCCCCTGTCTTACGCTCTTCAATCGGCGCTAGGAAATTCTCTGTCTTTTGATAATGTCCCAAATTTAGACCATTTTGAAGTATTTTTCACGCCCTTTTAGCTGCCGTTTGTTTGAGATTTCTAGCTGCTATAGTACGCCCGCTATCATCAGTTTTCCATGCGCTAGGAAACACAGATTCCCCCCTCTAGCCGTGAATCTACTCTCCTCCCGCGATGCACCCTGGGGTTGCTTTCTTTGCGGGCCGGGCGCCCACGTGGTCTCCCTAAAAGTTACCCAGCCCCACGTCGCGGGGCACAGTCCCCTGCGCGCGTTCGAGTCTGCTCTACGATCTTTGCCATCTTATCTAGCCTTCACCGCAACCATGCTGCACCAGAAAGCCAGTAAGTTTGATGATCCATCTGTTTGATTTCATTGTGTTTTGTTGAAGTTGATGATTGCTTTTGATGCAAAATGTTTTACACTTGAATCTTGTATGTCGTGGTTGTTTGATTTGCCTTTGCTGTTAGGCCTGCAGTGACTGGTAGTTTGCCCCAGTGCTTCAGTTGTATTCTGATGTGAGTTTACCCTAAATTTGGTCTAGTTTGTACTGGCTTTGTTTCAACTGAATCGGAATTAGTCTGTGTCGGTATGGACTGCTTTGTTCCATTCCTAACATAATGAACATAAGGGTAATGTTAGCTTGGTTCATGCACTTTCCCGTAGGCTGTTAGGCGAGCAGTCCTTTGTGACCAAATGTTTTCCCACGCGCCACGTGATCCGCCTTTGTTTCATTTGAATTTCCGTCCTTAGCCTTTGCTGGGCTGCCACTATCCCTGCTGTGGCAGGATTTCCTGCTTTTTAAACCGGCTGTGAAGATCTTTCCTGCTTTTTAAAGCGTCTTCCTGCTGTGGCAGGATTTCCTGCTTTTTGAACCGGCTGTTTCCTGCTTTTTCCGGCCAAAAGATCGCGAGTCTGTATCTATCGCTGGACCGTCGGCCTTTCCGGGTAAGGTGCATTTTGTGCCTCATGTTTGTCAGGGATGTTCAATTTTCAGGACTGCGGTAAGCTGTCTTTGATCCCCCCCCCCCCCCCGCCCGCCTGCTTTTCACTTCCTTTAGGCAAAGTCCTTCCATCCACTGGCTTTCCTTCCATTCAGATTTTGAGGGTCAATTTTCAGGACTGCGGTAAGCTGTCTTTGATGGCGGCTTACGTTAGTTATTACGCTGGGCAAACTACAGTCATCTGCTGCACCATCAGTGTGTGTACCCTGTTCTCTATTATGTTCGGTTTAGTATTTTGATGCCACCAGTCCATGATGTTTTATTTGTCAGTCTTTGTGTGAAGTTCATATCTCCCACATGGTTTAATTTTGTTACTCCTCAAATTCCGCGATTTCTCAACTAAATTCCAGTCAGGTCCATATTCATATTTTTGTGGCCCGATCCACGTGTAACTTTAGTTTTTATATTTTTTATGCTCTCTCTCTCTCTTCTTCTTCTTCTTTGTTGTCGTTCTTCTTTGTTAGTTCAGTTGGTGGCCTGACCGTTCCATAGGTTGTTGTAGTTTCTTTCTGTTTATGTTGAATGGCGTCATGGTGGTATTTGTTAGGCATTGTTGGCATCATGTTTGATATTAGTATCCGCCATTTTTACATTAATTTTGTGTCATAGTTGTTGGCTATGACTGTCACCATTCTGATGTTTCATTCATTTTATATGTTGTTATACTTTGTTTCTTGTTTTATTTTCTTTCTCTTTTTCGTAGTGTGCTAATGTCTGTCTGACTTATGTTTTGCAGGCATGGTACACTGCTCCCTATAGTGGTTAAGTAAAAGATGTGTTTGTGAAACACCTTTGGTTGACTCCCTCACTACCACATTTGTGCACCTGCATACTCCACTCCACAACACCACATAAAAAAAACAAACATTTCTGTCGTATTTTTGATGGTGGATACAGGTGGTTCTGGCTAGGGCTAGGCCCGCATGTAAAAGTCGGGGTTAGGGAGTTTAATAGCCCTGGGTTAGAGTCTAACCCCGAATTAAACTACAGCTCTAGGGTTAGATTTTCTGTTGTTTCTTGTTTTAAATCAGGAAGCGGGTCCATTCCAGCAAGGTGGTTATGCTGATATAGAAGGATTTTTTGTCATTTTTTCTTCGCTTCCTTTTTTGTTTAATTTTGTTTTGGGGTTTCTTTTGTCCTATTCTGGGTTAGGCCCGTAGCCGTGGGAAATTAACCTCGAGGTCTACATACGGGCCCAGGTTTTCTGTGGTCGTACTTACGGGATAGTGTTTTCTGAACGGTTTCCATGCCAACTTTACTGATGTACGTCGTGAGCTCACATGATGCGGCAGCTTGTAAAATGTCATCTAAAGTTGACTGTAGGCGATAAAAGCAATATCAGTTAATCGGTCACTCACTCAGTTGTCTGTCTGTCTATGTTCTTTATATCTTTCTTCTTTTTAACCAGTCACCACAGTGGGACGAGGCTTGGGCTTGGAGGCACTTATGCCTCTAAAAGA
The DNA here is from genome assembly GCA_018292915.2 of Batillaria attramentaria. Classification (NCBI taxonomy): domain Eukaryota; kingdom Metazoa; phylum Mollusca; class Gastropoda; family Batillariidae; genus Batillaria; species Batillaria attramentaria. The sequence continues at coordinate 2,779,297 of JACVVK020000012.1, forward strand.
AACTTGTTACGGCGTCAGTAGTCAGTCTCCGTAGTGTGTGTGGCTCGACAAAAAAAATGTGCACACTCAGTATACACTGAGTAGTATCATAGCACTTTACACAATAATCTGCACCACTGAATGCCCAGTGGTTGCGGGCTGTTGCCATCATCACATGTATGCATGTATGATTACTGCTGTACGTGGGACCAAAAAAAATAAAATAAATAAATAAATAAAATAAATGTGCACGCATGATTCCCTGCCGTTGTGAATATCAAACAGAAGTAAGACCCGCTAGGACGGTAGGCTTTTTCCTACCCCAAGTGATGGAGTCCACTGAGTTCACGAAGACGCATGGGTAGCCCAGGCTATACGTCGGCTCCTACCCAGAGCGCGCGTGCTATGGGCCCAAGGCGGAGGCTGTTGCCGAGACCCACCCACTTCATGTGTGCGACTTTGGAGGTACTTCCCTCCTTCTGACACATCTCATGATGTGGATGATTACGCGGCCGGAACCACAGGTACCGTAGTTCCTGGACATGGTTAACGCCTGGATGCTTATGACAGGACGCTTGAAGTGTGGAATGTGGCCATGTGATGCAGTCTCAAACCACATGAACCTCCATAGCATCATCATCATACCTTCATCCTCATCCTCAAGTACGACAAGCTTCCGAGCCCTCTGTGGATTTCACCCACGATCTGGGTGGAATACCACAGGAGCTGGCGAAAAGTTGGGGGCAGCAAAAACAACCAAACAACAACAACAACGCCACTAGGCTAAAAGTCTTGACTCACCTGAACAGCGTCAGCGGTCTGTGACGTGCCAGTCTGTGTTCTTCCACAGGTACCGTCAGCCTCTGCTTGCATTTGCTGGGTAAAAATGCATTTTGAAGTACATGTATATTATGGAAGTCAGTCCACGCACGATTTTAATATTGTTTCTTTTTGTGATGTGTGTGAGTGTAGAAGTCAGGCGTTGACAACTGAGGGGGTGGGGCGTGGGAGGGTAAAGGTTTGCATGGGGATCGTGGGGTGGGGAGGGCGCGCGTGTGTGTGTGTGTGTTGGGGGGGGGGGTGGAGAGAGGGAGCGGAATGGTGGCTCTGCTTCCACGCATACACATGCATGCACACATTCTCTCTCTCTCTCTCTCTTCTTACCGTCTTTATAAACGTTCCATATTTTTCCTGTTCCTCTCTGCTCAGCTCTGGGACGAAAGAACATCAATACATTATTATACATCGGCACTGCTACTACTAAGCATGATATTTTCGGAAGGAGATGTGGGTTGGGTGGATCGGTCTTTAAGGGTGTCCTTTCAGGGGGGGGTGGGGGGGGGGGGGGGAGGGATAATAATAACGACCCCTTATTTTACAACGGAAGAAATTATAGGCATACAAAGACCATTTTCAAACTTGAGGAGGGGGGGGGGGGGGATTGAAGCAGTACTTACGGGCAAGTGTTTTTTCAATGACTGGCATCCCGCCGACCTTAGTGATGTATGTCGTGAGCTCACATGACTGCGCAGCCCGGGGTAATGTCGTTCAAAGTCGACTGTTGACGTTACAAGCAAAATTTGTGAACGAACATATCAATCAATCAATTATTCAATCTACTGTGATCTATCTATCTATCTATCGAACATTGGATTGTCAATGCTGGGGTCATGAGGTCTAATCTAAGCCAGGAATCAAAACTTTTGTCAATGATAGATTTCCTTCAGTCTCCGTGCATCCATTCCTACCCATTCCTGGTTTATTAATATTCACGCATCACCCAAGCAAGTCCCCGCAAAGAGATGGGATAAAATGACATAGACAGTCTTGACTCACTCTGAAAGGATCCGTCTGTGACAGGGCAGTTTGTGACAGAGCAGCCTGAGTATTTCGGCTTCTGCAGGTACTGTCGGCTTCAGCTCGCAATCTCTGGGCAAAAATGCTGAACTGATGAGGGCACACAGACACACACATACACCACACACACACACGTACGCACATGCACTGAAACACACGCGCGCGCGCACACACAGAGAGAAACTTAGACAGACACACGAGCACACATGTGCATGCACACACAGTCACACACACCCTGACACACCCTGACACCTGGCTATCGCTGGATGCCAAGTTAGTAAGAGCAACAAAACTGACTGTTCTTTACCTCTTGTATGAAAGCCTCGTATTTCGCAGCTTCCTCTCGGCTAAGCTCTGGGGGAAAAACAAACAAAAACACATCAACTGTTACCATTTTATTTTTGTGTTTTTTGAACAGTAACTTTGAACGGGACAGACAGATAGACAGCTCTGGAAACACTGAATCATCAGTTTCTACATACATCTGTATCATTTTATCATTTTATTTTACAGCAATTTAAAAGCAAGAAAAGAAATCAAGAGGAAATGAAATGGAATATGAAACTTTTTCAGTCCCTCCAGAGATAGATTAGACAAAGCTCGAGCCCAGCCACACAGGGAGGTTTCCCAGCTTTCCTGTACTGATAACGCGTACCGGGACACGTAGACACATGGACACTCAGACACTGACACAAGCAGGCTCACACACACACACACACACACACACACACACACACACCACTAACTTCCTGACTAACCGGCGCAATTCAGTCACTGGTACTGAGTTACGACAGGCCGGGTTCACTTACGTCCTAGAGCACGCTGAATGTTGGCGCGCCCCACACGGTTGATGTAGGCAGTCAGCTCACACGACTCGGCAGCCCGGAAAATTCCATCTAAGATAGACTGCGGGGAAGAACACACACACACACGCACACACACACACACGTTTGTGCATTTTGGAAGGGAAACAACTTTCCATTCGGAGAATGATGAATTAGAATAGCTTCCCTTGATGTAGAGTGGCTATGGCCGCGCACACAGGAAGCTGCATGAAAGGATTACAGGACTTCACAATGATTTAAGATCATTGTCACTTACAGATTGTCTTGGCAGGTGTATCTAATGTGTGGATTGATTTGCAGAGTTGACAAGGCCAACCATGGACACAGCTGGGATGTCAGACTTTTTCAAGATTGAGATAGACGTGGCAGGGGAACCCACATACGGTACAGGCAATGATTGTTCAATACTTTACGCTAGGTACTGCTGAGTTCTCTCCCCATAGAGCGTACGCAAGCCCAAGAAGGCAGTGGGACCATGTTAAGGGAAAAGAAGAAAAGAAAATTAATTTCCACCAGCTCTGTTGCTTAATTGTAACAAGGTGACTGTTGAACTGCTGTAAGCCATCAAAGTAGAACTGATATATATATATACTGCAGCCCTCGTGGGTATCGCCGCATGCTCACCTGATGAGGGTCCCATTGACCCGAAACCATGGTCGTGAGCGGCTAAAATCACCAATTCATATGGCCTTGGTCGTACCGACCATTTTCCTCCCGGTGGGAGGGGAATGGGGGCACTATGAATGGTGAGATACCCTTAGATCTGTTAGACGTTTCAGCGGTAGGATGGTAGGTCTCCCCCCCCCCCCCCACCTCCCATTGTGGCTTGTAGCCAATATAGGGCAAGGCGGACTTGTCCAATGGCATACAAAGCACACACCTCCTAGATCTAGGGAGCGCTCTCAGCTTTACTTACTTACTTATATATATATACTGTATGTGTGTGTGCAAGGAAAAAATTCTGTATACTTTTGAGTGCCTGTTAGTTGCTAAATGTTGTATTCTTTTCTCTGCAGAGAACACAGAGGTTGACTTATCAGCACTTGGTCATGAGGACGAGGGACACCATGGTGATCCTACAGACAGAGTTACACATATCATCTGTCATCAGATAAACCTTAAAGCACATGCTCCTGGCAATGTGAAGGCAGTCATAGACCACATGTGTACAAGAGACACAGACGGTCTTCATGTTCAGAAGGAGACAGTGAGCGTCACACAAGGTGTTGTACCGGGATATGGTGTGAGTGTGGACAGTGAGACTAAACCACTGGCCGACATCACGCAAGAACCAGATGTAGCAGTGGCCAGTGTTTTACATGGTGTGGGTGTAGACTGCGGGATTGAACCACACCCGCTCAGCCTGCTGCTTAACATCAAACACGAGCTAGAGGCTGGTTCCGCACCGGAATTGAATGGTGTCAGTGCAAACTGTGGGATTAACCCAGACCCTAACATCAAACAGGAGCCAGAGGTTGGTTTCACACCTGAACTGAATGGTGTCAGTGCGGACAGTGGGATTAAACCAGGCCCTTACGTCAAATTGGAGCCAGTGGTTGAATGGAATGGTGTCAGGGCAGACTGTGGGATTGAGCCAGACCCTAGCATCAAGCAGGAGCCGAGTGTCAGCATTACATCAGGGACTGTGCCGGTCCAAACACATTGTGCCAGTGTAGACCATGGGATTCAGCCAGGGGAGAAACCATTTGAATGCACAGAGTGCAAAGCACGATTTCCTAGCTCTAGAAATCTAAGGAGACACATGCTTACACACACTGGGGAGAAACCATTTTTATGTACAGAGTGTGGATTACGTTTTCGTCACTCTGCCCATCTCAAGGAACACATGCGTAGGCACACCGGCGAGAAACCATTTGAATGTACAAAGTGCGGGGCATGTTTTCGCCAGTCTGGTACTCTGAAGAGACACTTGCTGTCACACACAGTGGAAAAACCACTTGAATGCACTGAGTGCAAAGCACGTTATGTTCACTCCAACAGTCTAAAGAGACACATGCTTACACACATGGGGGGGAAATTTAAATGTCCAGAGTGTTCGGCATGTTTTACTCACTCTTCCAGGCTAAAGCAACACATGCTGACACACACACGGAAGAAACCACTTGAATGCACTGAGTGCAAAGCACGTTTTTCTCGCGCCTACAATCTAAAGACACACATGCTTACACACACGGGGGAAAAACCACTTGAATGCACTGAGTGCAAAGCACGTTTTATTCGCTCCATCAGTCTAAAGAGACACATGCTTACACACATGGGGGAGAAATTTGAATGTCCAGAGTGTTCGGCATGTTTTACTCACTCTTTCAGGCTAAAGCAACACATGCTGACACACACACGGAAGAAACCACTTGAATGCACTGAGTGCAAAGCATGTTTTTCTCGCGCCTGCAATCTAAAGACACACATGCTTACACACACGGGGGAAAAACCACTTGAATGCACTGAGTGCAAAGCATGTTTTTCTCGCGCCTGCAATCTAAAGACACACATGCTTACACACACGGGGGAGAAACCATTTGAATGTACAGAGTGTTCGGCATGTTTTACTCACTCTTCCAGGCTAAAGCGACACATGCTGACACACACAGGGAAGAAACTACTTGAATGCACTGGGTGTAAAGCACGTTTTTCTCGCTCCAACAGTCTAAAGAGACACATGCTTACACACATGGTGCAGAAACCATTTAAATGTACAGAGTGTTCAGCATGTTTTCGTCATTCTGACCATCTAAAGGAACACATGCGTACACACACTAGTGAGAAACCATTTCAATGTACAGAGTGTGGTGCGCGTTTTTGCCAGTCTAGCACTCTAATGAGGCACATGGTTACACACACAGGGAAGAAACCATTTGAATGCAAAGAATGTGGCGCGTGTTTCAGTCATAATAGGAATCTCAAGTCTCACAGACGTGCACACACAGTGGAGAAACCATTTGAATGTACAGAGTGTTCGGCATGTTTTACTCACTCTTCCAGGCTAAAGCGACACATGCTGATACACACAGGGGAGAAACCATTTGAATGCACTGAGTGCAAAGCTCGTTTTTTCTCGCGCCTACAGTCTAAAGACACACATGCTTACACACACGGGGGAGAAACCATTTGAATGCACTGAGTGCAAAGCACGTTTTTCTCTCGCCTACAGTCTAAAGACACACATGCTTACACACACGGGGGAGAAACCATTTGAATGTACAGAGTGTTCGGCATGTTTTCCTCACTCTTGCCTGCTAAAGCGACACATGCGTACACACACGGGGGAGAAACCGTTTAAATGTACAGAGTGCCGATCGTGTTTTCATCAATCTAAACATCTAAAGGAACACATGCGTACACACACTGGTGAGAAACCATTTGAATGTACAGAGTGTGGGGCACGTTTTGCCCAGTCTAGCACTCTAAAGAGACACATGCTTACACACACAGGGAAGAAACCGTTTGCATGTACGGAGTGTGAGGCATGTTATAGCCGGTCTGGCTCTCTAAAGAAACACATGCGCAGCCACACGGGGAAAGGCGCCATTTGAATGCAAAGAATGTGGCGCGTGTCTCAGTCCTAACAGGATCTCCAGTCTCACAGACGTGCGCACACAGAGAAGAAACCATTTGTATGATTGTACTGAGTGTTCGGCATGTTTCACTTACTCTGCCAATCTCAAGCACATATATATAAACATTGAAAAAGAGACCGTTTGAATGTGAATGCTGAGTATTGTGTGTATTTCTTTGTATGTATGGAGCTTGTGTAATATATGTTTTATGTATCTCTTCACATATTTCAATATTTGAGTACTGTGTGTGTGTGTGTGTGTGTGTATTTGTGTGTATTTCTTTGTATGTATGTAGTTTGTATGATACATAAGTCTTATGTATCTCTTCACATATTTCAGTATTTGAGTACTCTGTGTGTGTGTGTGTGTGTGTGTGTGTGTGTATTTCTTTGTATGTATTTAGTTTGTATGATACATAAGTCTTATGTATCTCTTCACATATTTGAGTACTCTGTATGTGTGTGTGTGTGTGTGTGTGTGTGTGTGTGTATTTCTTTGTATGTATTTAGTTTGTATGATACATAAGTCTTATGTATCTCTTCACATATTTCAGTATTTGAGTACTCTGTGTGTGTGTGTATGTGTGTGTGTGTCAGAGAGGGGGAGAGAGAGAGAGTGTGTGTGTTTGCGCACGCGTGTGTGTGTGTGTGTGTTTGTGTGTGTGTATTTCTTTGTATGTAAGTAGTTTGTATGATATATATATATATGTCTTGTGTATCTCTTCACATATTTCAATATTTGAGTACTGTGTGTGTGTGTGCGTGTGTTTGTCTGAGAGAGAGAGAGAGAGAGAATGTGTGTGTGTGTGTGTGTGTGTGTGTGTGCCAAGGAATATAATGCCTGTGCTTTTGTCGCAACCCTCTTTTCTTACATATGAATGACGTTTATGCTATGATAGCAATAAAATCCATTTCCAGCAATTCAATAATAATGAATATATATATATATACGGAGTGTGAGGCATGTTATATATATATATACACATGTAACACAAAATAGTTTAGACACCTACCCGAGTGTCACGCTTCTGGGACCAGATTTTCTGTTCTGGGCTCCAAATAGAGTCTTGGGCGAGGACGCTGCCCACCAGGGCACTCACAAGAAGGGCTTTCCACATGCTTACTCCTTCTCGTCGTCTGGCTGAAAGAAGTATCTGGTTTTTAGTTTTTAACCTCTTCTTTATGTGGCACAGAAAAATGGGAGATAGTTTGTCGAGGTTATGTGAAATCAGCATAACGTGTTTGGAAGTTGCATCAGTTTTGAAAATCGTTATCATGGAGGCATGGCATTCTGTTCTTTCTCCCACAGACATCACCCCTCCCCTCCCCCCCCCCTCCCTCCTACATCATACAAAAAAATATGGTTTGTCTACATGCCACTTAGATTGAAATTAACCAGTTATATAACAGTCTTGTTTGAGGACCTATTTGACGAATTTACACATTCACTCAGTCGATCAATCAATCAATCAATATGCCACTTAGTTTGAAATTTACCAGTTATTTAACCATCTTGTTCAAGGACCTATTTGACGAACTTACACATTCAATCAATCAATCAATCCCGTCCATAAAGTTCGAAATCAAGCAGTTGAGGGTCTACTAATAAGTAATAGCTGGGCAAAAGTGTATATATCAAAACGCTGTCAAGGGTTTGCTCAACTTTATGTCCACCAGCATGTTCTGAAAGGGCCTAGACACCATGGCTTTGATGAACACTTAAACCCTTCTACCATCTGACGGCAGATGCATCATATACATAATAATTATAATCTTGCATTGTTTGGCACTGCTATACATACCAAGGGCGCCGGAAGATGTTGGTGGGAGGGGGGGGGGGCAGAATCTCGGAACGTTGCCCGAAGAAAGTGAACAGCAGGGGGGGGGGTGGGGGGGGGGGGGATCAGATGCTGCGCAGACAAAAAAAAAACTTTACGAACCAGGGAGCCACTGAAAAGAAGGACATTGCCCGAAAAAGTGAAAAGCGGGGGGGGGGGGGGGGGGGGGGGGCAATCAGAGGAGCGGACAGCCTTCGGTCTGCAAAAACAGTTCTCTGTTGGGTGGGATGAGGGAAAGAGCAGGAAGAGGGGTAGGGAAAGTCATAGTCACCTGATTTTCCAGGGGGGGGGGGGGGCAAAAAGATACTCTTGCCCCCCCTGCTTGAGTACAGGGGGGGGGGGCAGCTGCCCCCCCGGTTCCGGCGCCCCAGCATACGCTTGCACGAACACGTCGCAGTATGTAGGTGAGTCCAATATTGAATGAATACTTAGCAAAGTCTTACTCGGCCAAACACGTCATGGACAGGATGTTAGATTTTAGACAGTCTGTATACCCACGTCATGTCTTGTTGATACGAGAATGGCTCCACAAAGATAAGCAACGTTTTCTGGTCACAGTTTTTCGCCAGGCGTGGCAGCTTAGAGCTAGTCAAAAGTTATCTTACTGCTGCATTGTACCTTAGTATGTCATGGAACTCCACATAAGGGGGCAGTCACACAGCTACATTCGAGAAAATAGCAAACAAAATAACCAAAACAACAACAACAATAAGAAACGACGGGGGCCGGTCGGTTTTATCGATTTTGATGTTTTTTTTGGTTGTTTTTTTTTTAGATTGTGCTTTAATTTCAGGGCCCATAAGTAAAAGCCGAGGTTAATTTAACCCTCGGCTACGGGCCTAACCCAGACTAGGACAAAACAAACCCAAAAGCAAAATTAAACAAAAAAGGAAGCGAAGAAAGGAAGAAAAAAAATCCTTCTATAACGGCTCAGGCATCTTCCTGAAATGGGCCCGCTTCCCGTTTTAAAACAAAAAATAACAGAAAATTTAACCCTAGCGCTAGTTTAGTTCGAGGTTAGACTCTAACCCGGGTTAAAAGCCCTAACCTCGAACATTACATACGGGCCCAGGTCCATAAACATCCAGTATAGAGCTAGTTTAGTTCGAGATTAGACTCTAACCCGGGTTAAAAGCCCTAACCACGACTATTACATACGGGCCCTGGTCCATAAACATCCAGTACATCTCCTTTGAAAGTTTCAAGGCTGTGCTATTTAGATACTTATTTAGGGCTTAACGCCACGTAAGCAGCAAAGACTAATTCGCGGCTATGTTTTAGTTTTCTACGGTTTGTTTGTTTTTGGCTCCCTTGTGTAACATGTATTAACCCTCCGTCGTGGTTTTGTGTGTGTGTGTGTGTGTGTGTTTTGGGGTGTTTTTTTGTAATCAGGAGTTTGATAAATTAGCATGAAGGTGCAGCATCTCCTGCATGTCCTAGGTTTATACTGCCTCGTAGATCAGTTTGCATCATTTGTCCAACGTTAGGTTTTTTTTTTTTTTTTTTTTTTTTACGCAGTGCAGGCGCACTTAGCCTCGAATTAGTCTTTGGTGCTTGCGCGGCTTAAAGCCCGGAAACCCCACTTTTAGTCCAGACAACAAGGGGATTTTTTGCCTAGCGGTTAAGCCGTCTGCCTGCTGATCATGAGGCACAGTGTTCGAATCCCTTGGTGTGGTCGAATTTGGTTCAGGGACTTTCCAACCAGCAAATTCTTTTACGGCGCTTGTCTCGCCGTCGTGTACACAGCCATGCATAAATATCAAGTGTTCCCTTTAAAACCACAGGGATGCGGTATAACTGATGGACTTTCACTGCTCGGGCCAGAGCTAAGAAGAAGAAGAAGGCGAGGAGGAGGAGAACAACAGCAGCAACAACAACAACTGACAGCAGCAACAACAACAACACCAACAACAACACCACCAACAACAACAATAATAATCGGGCCGCGCTTTACCCAATTTCTTCAACCGACCGAAAGCGCTGCGAACTTAAACTTCAACACGCACGCTCACGTGAATCACACGCGTTCTCTCACACACTGGACATGATCACATTATGATCGCGTTGTGCGAAGGATCAGCTCAGCTACTCATGTTTTGGAATTAAGAAATGTATTTATTTTCACAATTTTGTGGGCTGAACATTTCCAAAGCAGAGGGGGAGGAAAGCCTGAGAGATCCACCGACACTCGGTTCGAATCCCGGCTGAGGTCAAATATGTGTGCTGGCCTTTTTCTCGTTGAACACTATGTGTGTGTGCCTTTGATATCACCCATTCTTGGTGGAAAAGGACGCTAAACACCAAGACACCCACCCAGATGCGGTTTAAACCTTGACGGCTGTGTCACTCGAGTCACGATCTCTGAATCCAGGCACGAGGTTAAATGCTCTGTTGCCAGACTACTGGGTTTTCATAGAAGATAATTTTTGTTTTGAAACACTTGCACTTTTTAGTACGTCTGTACGCTTAAAATAGGCTGTCTTAACCCTTTCTGTGCCCAGCGACGGAAAATTTGGTCGATACAGCGCGAACAGCCCAGTGCGCAGTGACCGAGTATTCTGTCGTCTGTGTCACGGTACTTTTACTCACGGAAACACGCACTTTTTAATGACGAAATACACATGAACACAGAGCTGGAGCACTCCCCTACACGCGTCAGTGTACACAACAAACTTTGATTACGTCACTGAAAAGGTCAAGCGCTGAAGGGGTTGATGATTTGTAGAGCTGTGAATGCAACACACTGTCAAGTGCGCGAACGATAATTCAAACTACCCGAAGACTTTCTACTCAGTCTTTGACGGCAACACTTAGCTCACTCCTCGCTTTTTGCGTCGCTTTTGCTCTTTTGTTGGCTCTGTCAGTCAATGCCAGCATATGAGATGCTGTCACTGTGCAGGCGTCTGAGTAATACGATGTTAAACACAATGAAAATATATCAGGACGCTTTGTGAGCATAGAATTGCCGGGAGACGAGTCCTTAAGGGACAGCACGGTTCTGACCACATGACCATCACGACTGACCATCCTGATCACGTGGGTTCGGGCGTGGCGTTGTTACCCTAGATTGACCATCACGCACGAAAGTCAGCACAGAGTTACAACGCACACAGTTTACACCTCATGCCCTGTCCCACGTTGCTCTGTGAATGAAACCCGCCCCTCTCTGGACTTTGTCCAACAACACCTGGTGGCCAGACACACACGGTCAATATATAAGACATGTCTTCGGAAACGGTTAATTGACTTCGGTGAGGGACTGACCAATCAAACACCACCATGTTCAAGCTCATGCTGTGTCTGGCCCTGGTGGCTGTGGTAAGGAACGCCTCGTTTTCTCTTTTCAAGATTGCGATGTTTCGTAAGAATGTATTGTACGACCAAAGATCTTGGATTCCAAGGTCTTTGGTACGACTGTGTGTAGAGCTGGGATAGCCGAATGGTAGAGCGCTGGACTCTCAATGCTCGGGTCGTGAGTTCGAATCCCGGCTGGGGCCAAATATTTGTGCTGGCCTTTTTCTCGTTGCCCCCGTCTTTCATGTCATCCTTACGTGGTGGAAAAGGACGTTAAACTCCCAAACACCCACCCACCCACGACTGTGTGTATGCAATATATGTAATATGTATGTAATGTTCTGCTATTGTAATGCGCCCAGAGTTTCAGCGGGACGCCAGAAATTCATTATTATTATTATTATTACTACTACTACTACTACTACTACTACTACTACTACTACAACTACTACTACTACTACTAGAAGTATGAGAAAAATGTATGAAGTATGCAATTTATGTTTCTGTTTTTATGCTGTAAGTAAAACAATTAATGTCTGTAGGCCATTATTTTGACTTCGAAATTCTTGGTTTCTTTGTTGTTGGTGATGTTTTTGTTGTTTTCGTCGTTTGTTTGTTTGTTTTTGGTATTTATTTATTTTTTGTGTTTGTTTGTTTGTTTGTTTGTTTTGCCCCGGCTGGGGCCAAATCTTTTTGCTGGCCTTTTTCTCGTTGCCCCCGTCTTTGATATCACTCTTATGTGGTGGAAAAGGACGTTAAACTCCCAAACACCCACCCCACCCACCCACCCTACGCCCATCCTTGTTTGTTTTGCTTAATAGGTCCAAAGATCTCTAGTCTTTGAATGAGCTGAACTACTATCGATATGCGTGTGGCACATCAATGGCATTTGCATACGTCGTATTTTACTAGTGTCAGCAGCAACATATAAAGACACACATCTAGACAGTGTGAAAATGATGCTGCCGGTCCTGACGGGGAAAAAAGGCACACACATACACACCGGCATAACATAGCTAAAAACAATCGCTAATTATCCCAAAAAATATCACGACAGCTGACCGTTTCAGTAATAATGATGTGCCATCTGTAGTCCTGAATCCCATGACGCAAGCGTACATATTTCAAACGGGGTAGAGTTAGGAGTACTTGAAAATGTTAAAAGAAAATTCAAATTACAGTAGTACCAATTACAGTCATACTAAACGCGTGTGTGTGTGTGTGTGTGTGTGTGTGTGTGTGTGTGTGTGTGTGTGTGTGTGTGTGTGTGTGTGTGTGTGTGTGTGTGTGTGTGTGTGTGTGTGTGTGTGTGTTCTGCAGGCCCTTTCCGAACGCTGGGGAGACAACTGGCATGAAGAGCTGGGCAACGCTCTCCAGTCCATTGACTCAATCCATAGCTACCGAGTTCAGTATGATGACGCACATGTAAGTATCTCTCTCTCTCTCTCTGACACGGAGATCGTTTGTGAATGAAAAATTCATTAGAATGGCGACCCTCTCTCTCTCTCTCTGCAGTTTTTCTTCTTTCTTTTCTTACCATTTTGTATCACTTGTTTTGTTTTCTTGTTTAGTTTTCTTTCATTTTTCGTGTTCGAATTTTAAGTAGCTCAGCAGGACAGTTTGTGAGATAACTTGAACAGCAACTGCCTAACAACTCTATCCTGAAATAAACGTTTAATCAAAATCAAACTCTCTCTCTCTCTCTCTCTCTCTCTCTCTCTCTCTCTCTGAGAACTGTGAACTTCATTTTACTTTTTTCAGAATAGATTAATGGCAGGAATGAAAATTTGAAATTTCGGGGACCACCAATGTCTTTAACCTTTGTAAAATAACTTTCTTATCGTTTTGTTTCTCGCCGTGGCAAAATCTTCTTTGGTGATAAAAAACGAAAAGAAAAAACCCCGAAACAACAACAACAACAACAACAACAACAAAACCCAAACCAACAACAACAACAAAACCATATTACTGTCATTGTCGACAGTTTTCTCCTTTTTCTCTGCTATATGTCTGTATTTGCTATATATATATTATCTGCTATAGTGCGTCTCTGCAAGAGACTTCATAAGTAGATACTGGATTTGACTGGAATTTCAGTTTCACAAAAGGTAAAAAAAAAAAAAAAAAATCTTTCAGGACATTTTCCTCTTCGTGAACGCCGACAACTGCTACATCGTGGAGGCCAACAGCGAGCGTTGGGACGACGTCGTGCACAACACGGACACTCTCCACAAATTCACGGTGCGTACCTTTAACTTAAACGTCCATCTTGAGAAAGGCAGGCACCCCCTGATTTCATGTCTTTGCGCCGAAAGACTGCGCGAGGCAAGCAGCCCTGATTTCATGTCTTTGCGCCGGAAGCAGCCCCTGATCTCATGTCTTTGCGCCGAAAGACTCCGCGAGGCGAGCAGCCCCTGATTTCATGTCTTTGCGCAGAAAGACTCCGCGAGGCGAGCAGCCCCTGATTTCATGTCTTTGCGCAGAAAGACTCCGCGAGGCGAGCAGCCCCTGATTTTATGACTTTGCGCCGAAAGACTCCGCGAGGCAGGCACCCCCTGATTTAATGTCTTTGCGCAGAAAGACTACCGCGAGGCAGGCACCCCCTGATTTCATGTCTTTGCGCAGAAAGACTCCGCGAGGCGAGCAGCCCCCTGATTTCATGTCTTTGCGCAGAAAGACTCCGCGAGGCAAGCAGCCCTTGATTTCATGTCTTTGCGCCGAAAGACTCCGCGAGGCAGGCACCCCCTGATTTTATGAATTTGCGCAGAAAGACTCCGCGAGGCGAGCAGCCCCTGATTTCATGTCTTTACGCCGAAAGACTCCGCGAGGCGAGCAGCCCCTGATTTCATGTCTTTGCGCCGAAAGACTCCGCGAGGCAGGCACCCCCTGATTTCATGTCTTTGCGCCGAAAGACTCCGCGAGGCAGGCACCCCCTGATTTTATGTCTTTGCGCCGAAAGACTCCGCGAGGCGAGCAGCCTCTGATTTCATGTCTTTGCGCCGAAAGACTCCGCGAGGCGAGCAGCCCCTGATTTCATGTCTTTGCGCCGAAAGACTCCGCGAGGCAGGCACCCCCTGATTTCATGTCTTTGCGCCGAAAGACTCCGCAAGGCAGGCACCCCCTGATTTTTTGTCTTTGCGCCGAAAGACTACGCGAGGCGAGCAGCCCCTGATTTCATGTCTTTGCGCCGAAAGACTCCGCGAGGCGAGCAGCCCCTGATTTCATGTCTTTGCGCAGAAAGACTCCGCGAGGCAGGCACCCCCTGATTTCATGTCTTTGCGCCGAAAGACTCCGCGAGGCAAGCAGCCCCTGATTTCATGTCTTTGCCAGTAAATATTTACGAGAAAAGCAGCCCATATTTCATGTCTTTGCGCGGAAAAAGTGCTCCAGGCAAGCAGCTCTTATATGTATCATGTCTTGCAGCCCAGATTTCATGTCTTTGCGCGGGGAAAAAAAAAAAAACTGCTCCAGGCAAGCAGCTTTTATTTCATGTCTTGCCCGCAAAATTTGCACGAGGAAAACAGCCGTGATCTCATGTCTTTGCGCGAAAAGATTGCGCGAGGCAAGCAGCCCTGGCTTCATGTCTTTGCCCGCAGATTGCACGAGGGAAGTACCCCTGATTTCATGTCTTTTATGCCTGATTTCATGCAATTGCTTGTACAGACTGCACGAGGAAAGCTGCACCCCTGCTTTCATGTCTTTGCGCGCTACGAATCAATATTCATTACTTTGACACAGATTTAACCAGATTTAGATCTAATGCAGCCAACGACGGAAACGACGCAAACATGAGGTGCAAATGAAACTACAGAATTAATGTGCGCCAGTTCTTTATCCCAGAATAGGCTGTTTGAAAAAACAACACCCTTCGGCGTTGTCGTAGCCTCTGTTCTATTCTGTCAGTGTTCCATTCAATTGTTTGACTCCCTCCGAAAATCTCCCAATGTTTCGACATCCGGCGGATCTCCGAGCGGATAGGGAAATGACCTTTTATGGGCTGCTCATGTATGTATATGCGCGAAATCTTTGCAGAAAGAGTTATGGTGCACCACACAGAGACCTTTTCTGTTGGCCTCACCTCCAATTTCTTGCTTCTTACCTTGTCTTTCCAGGAGACCGTGTACGACCAGATTCAGACCAACACCGGAGTGAGCAAGCTGACCCACCAGCAGGCCATCGACTCCTACCACAGCCGCCTGGAGGAGTGGGAGTGTCGCTCCAAGGATGTGTTCAAGGTCGCCTTCCAGAGGCCGGCTGGAGCCACCACACCCGCCGCGTGAGGAGATGGGCCGAGGCAGGTGTGTATACCACTGGGAAAAATAGTACGCATGATGATGATGATGATGATGATGACGACGATGACGACGACGACGACGATTATGACGACGACGACTACGGTGAAGAAGACGACGATAATGGTGATTATGATGACGATGAGGACGACGACGACTAGGATGATGATGATGATGATTACTACGACGACGATGATTATTATGACGACGACGGTGGTGGTGGTGGCTGCGGTGGTGAGGATGATGATAATGTCGACGACGACGACGATGATGATGATGATGATGACGACGGCGAAGAAGAAGACGACGACGATGGTGATTATGATGACGATGAGGATGGCGACGACGACGATGATAATGGTGATTACTACGACGACGATGATTATGATGACGACGACAATGACGACGACGGTGGTGGTGGGGATGATGATAATGACGCCGATAACGACGACGACAACGACTTCGCCCATTTGATGGTGTCGATAAAAAAAAAACCCTGTGAGAAGACAGTAACTGGCCTGTGGCTTATGCACGGTGACGCCACAGACAGACGCGACATGGAGTCGCACATTATTCAGCGCCTGGGAAGTCAGGCCCCGGGTGGTTTGAACGAAAAGCCGTAACATAACCCTCTGAACTTTTTTCACACACAATCCATGGTCCTGTGTCACCAAAGGATGGGTGTTGTGATTGCTAATTTTCACTATTCTTTTTTGTTCTTTTCTGCCCAACATTTTTTTTTTTTTTTTCACACACAGTCCATGGTCTTCTGTCACCTAAGGATGGGTGTTGTGATAATTTTGCTATTTTTTCTGGTCCTTTTCTCGCCCCCCCCCCCCCTTTTTTTTTTTTTTTTTCCCGCGCCGTGTATGTCAGTACGTCCGCAGAGTTACCTTTTGCTTGTTTGTTGAAGTTATGTCCCATTTGTTTATGTCCTGAAGAAGGCGTAAGCCGAAACGTCGACCTGTGCCGTCCTTTGTCAAAGTTAAGTGGTTTCTGTCCCTTTTGTGTCGCTTTTATTTGCTTAACTTGTAACCACTTCGCAGTCATTACCGTTTCCGTTTCCTGTGAGAAGAGCTCTGTCTAGAGATTCTGCCTAAGGATTGTCACAGATTTGATTTCATTTAATTTCATATGGTTCTTTTCTTTTTCTCTTCCAGCTGTGCCGTTCGGAAGAAAGAGTTCAGGATGCTGTGATGTATTTGTTATGATCCTTGTTTCGGGGTTTATCGTTTTAATAAACTGAAAAAAAAACACACACAGCGTTTTGTTCTTATTTTTCTTTGTTTTTAATCAGAAAATAATGTTCTTGATTTTGTTTATTTTATATACGTGATGGGACACCACAAAAGGGGAACACGGTCGCTCAGCCACTTCCAAAACAAATCGGAAACAAAAACATCTGATGGAGGTCTTTAGCGACTTTATGATTTTTGCATTTTCGGGTTCTATAACAACCACTATAACTTCTGTGACACTTGTAAGGCTGAATGTAGCCTATACACGTATTAAAAGTGAGAATATAATACGACCACGCTGTACCTGCATGATTCCCATGTCTTACTTAACTTAATTCTCTCCACGCCATGAGGCGCATAAGGCTTGGACACCTTGCTTCCATCGTTTCCGGTTTGAGGCTGCACGGCGTGCCGCATTCCATGAACTCCAGCCTGCACCGTTTCTTTCAATCTCAACCATCCTCCGCCACGTTGTCTTTGGGCGGCCCCGATTCCTTCTTCCCTCAGGCGTCCACCCAAGGGCTACAGCACAATCATCTGATGGTTCCCTCCTCAGCACATGGCCGATCCAGTTCCATCTTCTCCTCCTCACACTGTACCAATCATTTTCTCAAAGTAGCCGCTTTTAAAAAAGCAGGTTTTCAACAAACATATCTGCGGCCTACAGAAATAATTTTCATGCCAAAAGAAAGCTTATTTTCTGCACTTTTCAGAGATGCCAGTAGCTCCGTATGCCATTACTCCATCTCCCTCTGTCCAACTTTTGTGGCAGCCAATCACACAATTATTTATATTTTTGTTGTTGTTTGTTTTGGGTTATTTTGTGTTTTCGTTCGTTTAGTTGTTGTTTGTTTTTGAGTTGTTGTTGTTGTTATTGTTATTACTACTACTATTATTATTATTTTTATTTTTTAATTGATTAATTAATTAAGAGAAGGCAATAGTGTATGTTTGAGTAATCCAGTGAACAGGTGTTAAGTATTTACGTCACACACACACACACACACACACACACACACACACACACACACACACACACACACACACACACACACACACACACACAAGAACTGCAACAATAGTTTAATGTCATAACAAACAGCAAAAACAAAACCAAAATAACACTCAAAAACAAAAATACTGAAGAGCCCGGGAGACGGGAACGCAAAATGAATGACGAAAAACGTAACCAATACTTGTGGAGCTTCATAAATTGCCATTATCGCGTAATAAAATAAAATTAATCGCCTGTTTACAATCACTCTTTGTGTGACGCGCACAGCCAAAGACATTCATCACTCTAATATTTGGCTCAGGAAATTGTTCCACTCTGTCTCTTCATCATTATCTGGTCATCACGCGCGTACGCCACACACGCCATATCGTTACGCACAAGTGCGGATGCAGACCCAGTGCACCAGGGCGCTTGTCGATCGGTCGTTTGTTTGGTTCTCTGCCTTGTGAGTAATTGAGGTTGGAGAGGAGGGGGTGGGGGGAGGTGGGGGGATGGGGGAAGGATGAAGAGGATAGTGGGTAGTCTGGTACTGGATATGAGCTGGGGAGCTGTCGGAAAGGAGGTGGGGGTGGGGGGGGGGTGTCAATGATCATTTTCACAATCTGGAAAGTGGCACGTAGTCGGTGAAACACCATTTCAGCAGATTGAAAAAAACAAACAAACAAACGAACTGGTTCTCTTGCATTTGCAAAGAAAAAAATGCCTGTGGATCACCACAAATCCTTTAATTTCCACCTACACCCCCCCCCCTCCAACCTCCCACCTCTGCCCACACCCCCATCTTCTTGCCAGTGGATCCGCACAAGACTGAATGACTGTCCCTGTCCATCCTCAATTACAATTCGTCTCTTGTCTCTTCCTTGCCCAACGACATCACAGGCCCTCTACCGGAAAAAGCCGGAAACCCTGTATTACTCATAAAGCTGGACCGGTCTTGGGTTACGGACTCGGACGTTTTGTAATCTGGGTTCATTCCTAGGTCCGTTCCTCTTGTGTGGTAAGTGGACCCTCTTCGCAATTTACAGAGAGGCACTGTTCAGATGGATTTCTCCAGATACTATCTCAATTTAGGACACCGTTTATGGACGCTAGGGTGCGGGGGTGGATGTTTTGAAGCTGTTGGCGTATTTTGTCCGCCACAAGTTCTCTGAAGGTTTCCCACATGTTAGCGTAAACACTAAAATATCGCCTGAAAACACCACGGAAGCCTTAGCTTGGTTGGCTAAAATGAACCCGACTAGGGACAGATGGCTAAGAACCATGTGCTTTCTAGTATGGGGCAATGTTCATTCAGGCCGATCGTCGGGGGTTCTCTCCGGGTACTCCGGCTTTTCCCCCCCTCTGCTATGAAAATACTCAGCCCACAAAATTTAAAAGTAAATGCAATTCTAAATTTCGAAACTTAAATTGGTGAGCTGATCCTTCGCACCACGTGATTCTACTGCTTATGCCCCACTAAAACTCAGGTAGTGAACTAAAACATTAGCGGAAATTTTTCAATGCCAGGTTGCCGTACCGCTTCTTGGTGACCTCCACCAGAGGACGGGAGGCACTGGGAAAGAGCCTGTACAAAAACTGGTTTTGCAGATTTCGAACACGGGACCTTTCAGTTTCGAGTCGAATACTCAACTGGTTGAGCCAGCCTACACTTCCTTTTTGTAAACAACCTAACGAAAGTGATACCTTTTAGAGTTTTTCGGTTATTGATCCATTTTGTATTTATGTGTTTGTATATTTAAGTTTTTATGTTTAGGGAGTGCGTGAATGTGTGTGCGCATCAGAGTGACTGGGTGTTTGTGGGAACGTAATAATTTATTATTTTTTTTTTTTTAATCAAAGGAGGAGCAGGCTTTGTAATTTCCCTTTCAAAAGCTTGGAATTCTCTGCCTCTTTCGTTCCGCCAGTCATCCTCCCTCGAAACCTTCAAAACAAATCTAAAAACCTACCTGTTTTCATCTCAAAGCTCCGCCTAACCTCCCTCCGTCTTTCTCCATCTCCTTATTAAGTACCATACATGCAGTTGCCCTGGCCCTGAACCTTCACGTCTATCTGTCTCTTTACCTGTACTCTAAGCGCTTCGAACTACCTTCCATGTAGATTAAGCGCTATATAAATAAATTATTATTATTATTATTATTATGGGATTGAATAAAATATCTTATGTCTTATGTTTTATGTCTTAAACTGGGGAAAATATTTCCAAACATCAAACTGGGGTAAATATTTCCAAACATCACTCTATGCTAAGGTACACAACTAGGGCCGTCAAGTCCACAACGCTTGGCTGCAGAGATCCGGCTAATGGGATCAGCAACTTCCTATTTTTCTTTTCAGTCATGCGGAACTAAATACAGGGTTCGCCAAACGGGTTTCTACTGTCAAAGGGAAGCAACCATGTGTTAGTATGCTACTGAGAAAACCTCTCAGCGCAGAGAGAGTTAATTGGAAACTAGCAGTGTTTTCTTACTATGTACATGCCTCAGTATAGTCAACAAAACACAATCACTGCAAAATACGATACATCTTCAAAAAAATTATTTAAAAAAAAAAGTGAAAATGAATATAGCTTAATACTTCTTCACAGAAAGAGAGTCAATTTTTAAACTTTTTTTTTCCATTCCAAATGTCGGAGACGTCCGAAATCATACACGCTGCTCAGTGTCTTCCGCAATATTTCAGTAAGTCACAAATTCACTCGTAACGTCTTTGGAAAGCGTGGTATGTTTCCCTGAAATTAACAAAATCACTAACACTGTATCCCTGGCAGTAGAACCTCCGCCTAATCCCTCAGACATCGGTAGGGTGCATTGTAGGAAGTGGGACGACACGAGCGGTTGCTGGAGCACTTGCAAGGATAGGTTATTCTGCCGCTTTCATTGTCGAACTCCATGCAGTTTCGTCTGTAGCCCCATCCACGACTGCACTGGTCCTGTAACAATGGCAGAGTGTTGTGTTTGTAGTATCAGCGGCGATCAGAGATATCAGGAATCAATAATAATAATAATAATAATTGATACTTATATATAGCGCTCTTTCTCGCAGAGAGCTCACACCGCTTTACAAGGAAAAGAAAATGAAAACATTGGAACAATACAGTCACATATGAACAAAGCATATCACATAGATACAGTACACCTTCACAAAACACACAACATATCAACACTGCAATCAGACAGGTGCCTGCAGGTACAGTGGGCGAATGGGTCCCTTCCACCGCGGGACATAAGCGGGTTTAATGAAAGAATTCGTTAAAAAGATGGGTTTTTAAAGCAGTGCGGAAGGCCAAGTCAGTATCAATCAATCAATCAATCAATCAATCAATCAATCAATCAATGCTTCAACCAGTTAACCAACCAATCGACCACCCAACCACCAAACCAGCCACCCACCCACCCAACTATCCAATTAGGGGGCTAAATCCATCTTCGCTGAGCCAACCCAGGTTTAGAACCCATGTTTTCGCTCGTGAGTGCGCCTGTACGTTCGAAATACTCTGTCTCGCTGATTAGTACAGCTCATAATGCGGATACAATGTTGTTTGCATTTTGCGCGAGCGGTCGGGCATTCAAATTCTACGACCTTTCTAAAGTAGTGTGGTGCGCTCAGTGTGGTCCGGCCGCGTCATCGAGTACGCTTCTGTTGTCTCAGTGCCAGCAGTTACAGACGCTTTCGCACTATCTATAGGTGTCGAAGTGGCATGATGATAGATACCACGAAAACAGCTCAGAGCGATTTAAAAAGTGGTAGCATTAGCTCTTTTTTTTACCAATCTGTCAGTCATTGAATATATGAATAAAAATTGAACAACTTTTGGCACATGCAACGTTTCCTAGAGCCCCCCCCCCCCACACACACACACACACACTCCCACAGCCACCCCCTTAGAGCACCCCCCACCCACCGCCACCCAAATCACTACCACCCCTCCCCTCGTTTTTTTAGTTTCGTTGATGGTCGTCGTGGCGTTTTCATCTCTCTTCTATTTTTCTTTCTGTTTTCTTTTTTTCCCTTAATTTTTCTTTCTTTTCTTTTCTTTTCCTTTGTCTTGTTTCGTTTCGTTTTCGCTTTGTTAAATCTTTCTTTTTTCTCTTTCTTTCTTTCTTTCTTCAGCAAAGGGGGAGCCGGGGTGGCCGAATGGTAGAGCGTTGGACTTCCAATGTTCGGGTCGCGAGTTCGAATCCCGGCTGGGGCCAAATATTTGTGCTGGCTTTTTCGTCGTTGCCCCGTCTTTGATATCACCCGTATGTAGTGGAAAAGGACGTTAAACCCCCCAAACACCCACCCCACCCTTCTTCAGCAAAGGATACAAGATTCCAACATGTTCAGTTACTCACCTTGAAGCTGGCGCAAACGTAACTCATATAGAGTTTGTGGTCAGATCCATGGTACTGCTCGTGTAGCACCAGAGGAAGGCCGTCTGAGCATGCGCAGTTGACGAAGTTCACTTCCGTTGGGACGAGAGTGAGGCCGGAAACCTGCAGCGCCACCTCATCGGCTCGGCACTGTCTTTGAGGTTGGATGGTGTCACAGAACAGCATACTGAGCGTCATACTGATGCGGCCTGTTACAAACAAGAATTAGTGGCTCATTATTACAAAGTGGAGCAGGTTGACGTTGTGTATTACTACGAGAACTACCGCTTTCGAAGCTCGAAGGCTGGTTTGCCAGATAGAAGGATTGTTTCGGATGGCCATTGTGACCGATGTCTTGACTCTGTGGCTTTTCATATTAAAGAAATACGACTTTTTTTGAGCCTACGATCCATTTCTCAACAGACTGGGACTCAACAGAGCTTCTAAAAATAGCCACCAATCAGGGGTGCCTAGCCGGTCCTCAGTCAGCAACGAAATAACGGTCTGTCAGTACGCGATACACTTTTAGAACAACTTATACACGCCAGCCAGAGTCGCCACAACGGTCTCAGATGCAACACTTGTGACCCAAGCGACTGATTCTGATGCACACAGCCAACGCGTTCGATGAAAGGTTTAATTGCCACGCGCTGCTGTATGCCTGTTATACGACTGAGACTTTTAATGACTGAAATGGATTTTTTTTTTCGTGATTTTCTGGAAAGGAACATGATCGACTTTTTTGTAGTTGTTAATGTGTGTGTGTGTGTGTGTGTGTGTGTGTGTGTGTGTGTGTGTGTGTGTGTGTGTGTGTGTGTGTGTGATCATACGGGTACTTACTGGCAGTCCTCAGCTCGCGCGTGATCACGTGATCCCGACGAGTCCAGTCCGTCAAGCAGGGCTTGGAGTCCGGGCAGGAACACGAGTGGCTCTCGGTCGTCTGGTCGCCCATTGGTGACGTCATCTCCACCTTCAGTCTGCACGGCTTGACGGCGCTCGGGCATCGGGGCTGGACAGACAAAATGAATAATCAAATAAATAATACAGTAATTATCAAGGTCGGTAAAGTGACGTGATATGCAGTCATTTCTCGTGGGGAAACGCAGGGTAATATCGGCAGGGTAAACTGCTTTTGATGACTGAGGGCTAATTTGAGGGCAACATATACATGTATATTTATATGCGAGTGTTGGAGAGAATTCTTTGTAGCACAAATCGACCAGTTAACGTTTTGAAAATGCCTAGAAGTAAACTTCAACCATGAAAATTGTATCTCTTAAGAGCTGGTTTCATATCGTATCGGCATGGTACTCTGCTTTTAATGATGGCTAATTTGAGGGCAACAAAGGAAATATGTGAGTGCTGGATAGAAATCATTGTAGTACAAATTGACCAGTTAACGTTTTGAAAATGCCTAGCAGTAAACTTCAACATTGAAAATTGTCTCTCTTAAGAGTTGGTTTCATATCGGCATGGTACGCTGCTTTTGATGAAGGCTAATTGGAGGGCAACATGTATAATATTATGCGAGTGTTGGAGAGAATTCTTTGTAGTACAAACTGACCAGTTAACGCGTTGAAAATGCCTAGAAGCAAACTTCAACCATGAAAATTGTACATGTATCTCTTAAGAGCCCGAGCCGTATCACCCCTGCCCGTTATATGAAAGGACTGGTTAAAACGAACAAGCCACTGCACATCAGTAGAAGCCACTTCAAGCCACTATTACGCAAGGCGTGGGACTTATGTGGTGTTGTTCACGAACGTTATCCGGGGCGATCGGTGGTCTAGTGGTTAAGAGACTGGTCACCAATGCGAGAGGTCAGGGATTCGAGTCCCACTTGGGGGCAAAGAATTTTTCCTTCTCGTATGTAGCACCGATCATTCGGGCCGATCGTCGGGGGTTCTCTCCGGGTACTCCGGCTTCCTCCCCCTCTGCTTGGGAAATGTTCAGCACACAAAATTTGAAAAATAAATGCAATTTTAAATTCCGAAACTTAAATAGCTGAGCTGACCCTTCGCACCACGTGATTGTAATGTGTTTATGTCCAGTGTGTGAGAGAATGTGTGTGATTCACGTGAGCGTGCGTGTTGGGTTCAGTTCGAGGCGCTTTGAACCGATTCATGAAAGTGGGTAAAGCGCCTATGCAATACTCATTATTATTATTATTACCCGGCAACACATTCATCCCTCGGTTTCTCCAAATTGGCACACATCCCTTGAAAGTGTATGAACAGAGACGACTTCAAGCTGGTCTGCACCGGAATTCGTTTCCCGAAACGCGGCTACTTCAGGTCTCGGTACAAGTGGTTTCTACGACCTACGGCGATCACGCTCTTATCAAGGGACACTGCGTTAGTTGTCTCCCTCTGTGAGAAGGGAAGTAATGTGTAGTTGGGATCATATCAGAGAGGGAGGTCGAGAAGAAAGACTTGGATTGTCTTCTGAAGTAGTGTTACAAGTTAAGGATGAAATCAGTGTGTAAGGCTGCTGCTGCTGTTGCTTGGTGTATGTAGCTCAAGGGGTGGGAGGGGTGGGTGTTTGGGAGTTTAACGTCCTTTTCCACCACAGGCGAATGATATCAAAGACGGCGCAACGATGAAAAAGCCAGCACAAATATTTGGCCCCAGCTGGGATTCGAACTCACGACCCGGCCGAGCATTAGAAGTCCAACGCTCTACCATTCGGCCACCCCGGCTCCCCGTATAGCTCAGAATCGAGTGGCTAAAGCTTATGATGTGTGTGTGTGTGTGTGTGTGTGTGTGTGTGTGTGTGTGTGTGGGCGGTTCGGTAAACCGGTTTGATTGCTGAACCGCGGTTCGCTCGGCAACTCTCGGGCCTTTCCGGAAACTGCCGAACACGCGGAAAAGGGTATAACTCGAGTATATCAACAGAAGTGTTTTGTAGCGGCAACTCCGCCCCCCCCCTCCCCCCAAAGTCTTAAAGTCGAAATCGCTGACGGGGGCAGTTCCCTTTCAGGTACAGTATCCACTTTCATCTGACATTAACATTCTCAATTTTCCACCTGCAATGCAGTCACCGTCCTCTGATCAAGTTAACTGGGAAACACTGCTGTTTTTTTTAAAAATATAACATCGCAAAATGTCCATGTACGACATAAGCCTCTTTGTGCCAGATAACGTCACAATATCATAGACCAAGTAATACTACCATGTGGTACACGGTTAACCGGTTAAAAAAAAAAAAAAAAAAAAGTGTTTCCTGCTTCAGTTGCCTCCACCCACAACTGGCGACCGACTTTTTTTATATAATCATACCGTATGTAGTTTGCAGCAGCAGAAAAAAAAAACGTAAATAAATAAATGCGGGGGCGGCACATGGACGATGCGAAAACCGTAAGGTTCTGCCTGTGCAAAACGTTCCGCGATTTCCAAGAGTGTTGCTCGCGAATCATCACGCTTATCTTTCTGCTCAGTAAACAGGGACCGCGTTTGACTGACAGTTCGGAGGGTGATGACGTGAGATTGGAAATCAAGTGGAAAGTTCGGGCAGGGTGAGGAATTTTAATCAGAGCGATCGTGCAAGTGTCTGTGTGTTTTGCGTAGGTGGTTTCTGTACGCGGTATGTCAGTTTTTGAGAAACGGAAATCCGGGAGAAGGAGTGTTAAGTTTACTGTTCAGTGTTTTTGGTCGAGTATTTGAACGGCCGGATTTGTTGTCTTTCCTTTGTTGTTCGGCAGAATTATAATAATAGTACTGGTGAAAGGGAACGGTTTTCAGTAAGTGGCTGTAATTATATCGGTCTTCGTGGTGTTTCAATGCTGCTGGAGATCGTTTTAACATTTATTTGTTTGTTTGTTGTTGTTGTTGTTGTTGTTGTTTTAACTGTTCGTGATGTCGTTATCGTCGCCGTCGTTGTTGTTATTGACGGTGTGATCGTCGACGTTTTGCTTTGTTTAGCGTTGCGTTTCGTAGCGTGCGGTGCGGTGCGGTGCGGTGCGGTGCGGTGCTTGGTTTGCCGTGGTTTGGCTAGATGTGGTTTGGTTTCGTTTGGTTTGGTTTTGCTTTGCTTTGTTGCTGTTTCATTTGTTTGCTTTTGGCTTTTTGTGAATGTGTGTGTTTTGGGGAGGGGGAGGCGATTGGGAGGCGAGGGGTTGGGATGCGAGCTAGCGGGGTCGGGAGGCGGGGGAGGGGGGTGTGGGTGGTGTGATGAGAGCTGCGCAGGATAAAG
This sequence comes from Batillaria attramentaria, assembly GCA_018292915.2. Taxonomy (NCBI): domain Eukaryota; kingdom Metazoa; phylum Mollusca; class Gastropoda; family Batillariidae; genus Batillaria; species Batillaria attramentaria. The sequence continues at coordinate 2,805,775 of JACVVK020000012.1, forward strand.
AGAAGGATTTCTGTTATTAGTTATTCTTGTGTTCTCCTTATAACCACCCTCTCCAGGCACCGTGTGCTTATACCCTATGTAGTAAATTGTACTTTCAATTAGTTCTAATTATTCTATATGAGCCCAGTACGGCCTATTGCCCGTGGCCGCTTCTATCATTGTCCCTGACAGTTAATTGTCAGCAAAATTAAGGCACCCAAACGCCCGTGTCGCGCTTTGTCTCCATTAACGCGTGTAATTATCTCCTTGATTGCTTTTAATTACCGGGACAGTGCATTTTATCGTCCACTTATGATTATCAGATTACAATTTCACTAACTACCGCATCCGTCTGGTCGCCATAACTCGCGAGCAATTTTGGCTGACGCGCTGACAAATTGTTGAAAACAACAAAGTTCTAATCGTTACAAACACACGGACGCCGCCCTGAAAATATTTGTGATGTGTGAAAATGATACACTTGACCGTTTACTGTCGGGAGCCGACGCCGGCTGTGTGGAAAACGGAGAAAGATTAGCTGTTGCTACGTACATGAGACTCGTGTGGGCGTGAAAGAGATATGAGCGTACGCTGAAACAGTTTTCGACGCAAAACGCCAACAGGAAATGCTATAGTACTTAATTACTTTGTCGTGCATGACCTACAAGAATTGACATTAGTATTAACTCCATTTTGACTGGGGCTGCCGTCGCCTCGACACTGCCCATGCCTAGGCCTGCCCCCCTCCCCCCCCCCCCCCCCCCGCGTGAAAATGACCACATGTCAACAAACCTGTCGAGCAAGCTTCACTGAAGACACGCACACACTCGAGAATTCAACTGATGATAATGAAACTTTGATGGAGAATTCAATTTTAATGAGCCGAGGGCGATGCCTGGCTGTACTTTTGAACGGAGTGTCCCGTCGCGAATGAGTTAATATGAAATAGTAACCTACCGATGAAACTGATATTAACTGACTGTGATGATGAGTGTTTGGTGATAAAGTTTTGGCAGTAGAGTTGTTTTTTTTTAATATCAGTCTTGGTGTGTGTGTGTGTGTGTGTGTGTGTGTGTGTGTGTGTGTGTGTGTGTGTGTGTGTGTGTGTGTGTGTGTGTGTGTGTGTGTCTGACGACGATACGATTTGTGCTGTATTGGGGGGAAGGGTCAAAGAGGATCGATGTATGTTAATCAAATTTTGTGTCTGTACGAAAGTCCATGGTACAAACTACAACTTTTAAAAAAAGCTGTTCCGGATGTCGATCTGTTCTACTTGTTTATGTAAAATCCCCCCCCCCCCAAAATTATTATTATTATTATTGTCATTATCATCATCATTATCATCATTGTCGTCGTCGTCATCATTGTAATTAAAGTGATGAGCAGGAGCGATTAGGAGAGTTATTCGATGACGTTGACGATATCAAAGATGACGGCCACATAATTATGAAGTCTGTACTGACAAAACTGTGATGATGATGATGCAGACGACATGAAAGGAAGCAACAAACTAACGAACAAACAAACAAATCAACAGAAGAGGGTCAACATACCTGACTGCCGAGTCCAAAGACGTTATAGAAGGATGCTTGACAAACACAGAGCATCGCACACATCACGGCGATATTCAACAACGACATCGTTTTCATCTTTTCAGCGAAGGTCTCCTAGTATGAAGATCTTTTCACTTTTTTTTCAGATCACAAAAACTTCCCTCGTCAACAAGGTAGTCAGTCGTGTTTTGAAATTCCACCAAAGCTTCTCTGACTCCTTTTTATATACAAAGCCCGTCTTTCAAATAAGGCAATAAAGTTGGCAAAGTACGTAGAATGACCCTCCTCTCAGCTTAGCTCAGTCCACGCCTGAATAGTTCGCGAGTTTCTTGTCTGAAACAACGGCGCCAAACGTAAGTACTAAGGTGCGGAAGGAACAAAACAACAGCCGGCTGAATGATGGATGATCGCCCACTGTTTAACAGGAATTACCGACTGAGTCACTGCAATTTTCTTTTGAAACCCGAATAAATTTCTCTCTGTGGTTGTCTAAGCTTTTGCAGATTCCTGTGTCAGCTGTTCTTGAAGCTGTCTCTGATGCTCACGCCGCGTGTGCGTCGGTGCTTATGGAGTTATGAATGCTGCGGGGGGAGGTTGATATAACCGCCGCGGTCTCCCAAGTGACGGCTGTCCCAAACAGTGTCCGCCTTGTTCCGCGGGCCGCGAGTTACACTACACGCATCCGGACGCTGGTATAATGCGTTCAGCGGGGAAGGCAGTGACTCAAGCGTTCCGGTGTAAAGTTAGCTCTCTGTCCACTCGAGTCTGAACCTCTGCTGAACGCAGGATGGCTGTGTGCAGAAAGAAGGGCCAACATGTCGCCTGATGATGCATTGCTGAGATTTAAAGGCGCGTCAGGTTTTTCGACGTATGATATTATACAGGGTCCTGCGTTCGAAGTGACTGGGGACAGATATTTATGCTGTTGTTTTTCTTCGTCGTCCCGTCTTTCATATCACCCGTATGTGGTAAAAAATAAAAAAAGAAAGAAAAAAAAAAAAGAAAAGAAAAAAAGACGTTAACATATTTTGTACCGCACACGAGTATTCCACGCGTTTTACTCTTCAGTTTTCGGTTTTGCGGGAAAAAAACATGTATGCGAAAATCAGGCAAGATTAGTGGTTTCTTGACGGCTCTTATCGCAGCAAACACGAGTATAATCAAAGTGCAACACTCCCACTGAGCAAAATTTGAGTCCATGCAGACATAAATTAATTAAATTAATTGTGATTTTTTTTTATAGAGAGGACACTGGCGAGTGCACGACCCCAAACTTAATTGGTAGGAATTAAGTTAGACTTCCAAATACGAACCATCACTGACTCCTACATGTCGTTACGACTGAGCTGCTTCGTTGTGTGTACCATTCTACCACTTAAGACAAATGCACAATTACAGCTTCGAACAGGTTGGCGCTGAGGCCAACAAATGGCCAAAGACAAAGCGAAAATCGAGGCGTCAGCTGTATTGTTGCGGCTGTCACTCATTGACCAACAGAGTTTCGGGTCCCTGGCGTCGTTTCACTTCGAGTCAAGTTCGCGCGGCCAGCAGACGCAGCCGATGCACTGACTGCACTCGGCGCTTTACTTCTTATGAAGTTATATTATTTCGGGTGTACATACTTGCTAACACTTGCACCCCTCCCCCTCCCCCTTCTGCCCCCCCTCCCCCCTTTCAGTTTTCCAGCTCCGTCGCAGTTGTAAGTCATAACTCTTAGGAGCCCAAGTACGATCACCCCCTGCCCACCATATCACAGGTTCAAAAGAAACAGCCACTGCACACCAGTAACAACCACTTCAAGCCACTATTACACGAGGCATGGGCCGTGAGCCCGCTGCAGATTGCATAATAAATATTTGTGCTGGCTTTTTCATCGTTGCCCCGTCTTTGATATCACTCGTAAGTGGTGAAAAAGGACGTTAAACCCCCAAACACCCACTCACCCGCCCACCCGCATAATAGTGGCTTGAAGTGGCTCTTAGGAATGTGAAGATTTCAAGTAAACTCGCGATTTTTGCACGGGCTTTACAGAGCTATCTACCGACATTTCACACCTTTTACGACAAAAGCTCGAATCCCGCGAAAACTGCGCGCATGAAATCGTGAAACCGACTACTGCCTGTCAAACGGCTCGTCCAATCGTAAGCCAGTCTGGAGCACGCGCCCCGGAATTTGAGTGGGCGGCAGGAGCTCTTCAGTCTGGGAGACGGAAAAAGGGCGTCCATTGAGAAGCCAGTTTGTTTGTGACTCCTGCGGTCAAGAGCAAGGTCATAAGTTTGACCTAAGGGAAAATATTTAAAGAGACATGACTTTAAAAAAAAATTAAAAAAAGCTATAAAAAAAAAAAATTCAACATGATAGGCTGGTTACGATTTTTTTTTCTTTTGTTTTTTGTTTTGTCGAACGCAACTTTACCTCTTTTTCACGTGATGCGCTTTTTAAAGTCAGTCAGTTTCTGGCCTAACACCATAAATTACCGAAGGATTGTTTTGCGAGTGTGCTACAGTAGTTTGTAGTGATTTTGTTTGTGATATTAATTTTGTGCTTGGTAGGGCAAGGTGCATGCCAAGGGGGTTGCAAGAGGAGGCAAAGTGCGAGAGAAGCTGTGACTTTTTGCGGCTCACAAGACAGGCAAAGGTGACGTGAGTGGATTTGGGTGAAGTGGTTTTCTGGGCCTAAACAGAAAGTAGACCAGTACTTACTGCAGTAAGGCCTGAGCGGAAAGGCCGAGACATTCAAACGTTTTAAACTCCTGTGAGGTGTGTGCCCTTGAATGGTCTGTGCGTGGAAATTCAGTTTTGTTTCCAGATTGAGGCATTTTTTAAGGCTGACTATGATGCCTGAGGCTAACAGGGAGCATATAGACATTTTGATGCCCTGTGTATTTGTGTTCCTTGACCAGCAGAGAGAGAAGGAGACTTCCCCTCCCCCCCCCCCCCCCCCACACACACACACAACGAGAGAGAGAGAGAGAGAGAGAGAGAGAGAGAGAGAGAGAGAGAGAGAGAGAGAGAGAGAGAGATCCTTTAAAAAGTAGGAAGTAGGCAATACAAAATTCAAACTTGCCGTGGTTACCATAAAAGAAAAGAGCAAATGAACAATATGATCGTTCAAGTAAAATTATTCAGAAAAATTAGATGTTGCACAAAATCAGAAGATCAGAAAATCAGAGAGAGAGAGAGAGAGAGAGAGAGAGAGAGAGAGAGAGAGAGAGAGAGAGAGAGAGAAGGTCGCCATTCTAATAACTATTTCATTCACAAACGATCTCCGTGTCATTCAGACGACATAATTGACGTCACGGAAATGGCGACCGTCACTAGCATGCACACTATCGGTGCTAAAATCAGCATCTATGACCTATGTACCTTGAATGATGTCAACGTGCTGTAGCTTCTGGATGAGAGAGTATTTCGAAATTCAACGCTGCCAGAAAGATACAAATGCCACTTAACACGAATTCAGCACTTTTACTGGCGTTAGCTGCCGTTACTTTGGCTACACAACCAGATGCAGGGGGTGGGGGTGGGCGTTTGGGAGTTTAACGTCCTTTTCCACCAAGTAAGGGTGATATCAAAGACGGGGCAACGAGAAGAAGGCCAGCACAAATATTTGGCCCCAGCCGGGAATCGAACCAACCAGATATAGATTTCAAATAAAATGCTATATAATTCTATTATACATAACGCTTTTTTTCTTTCTTTCTTTAAAAACTATAAGTGACACAACTATTGCAAGTGATCACACTCTACATAATTGACTTGCTCCCCCTTATGCTTACATTACATGCATTGTACCATCACCCTGTGTGTGTGTGTGTGTGTGTGTGTGTGTGTGTGTGTGTGATTAGGTGTGTATACTTAGTATAGTTTTACCTTAATGATTTTATTTTCCTTTCTGTCTGTCCGTTCTTGTTTTGTATTTGCTTCTTGGTTTGTTTGAGTTTGTTATACTGTTGATGTACTTTGTGTTTTGATTTACATGTGTTTTGTAAACATATCTGTAAATATGCTCCCGCCCCCCCCCCCCCCCCCCCCCGAAAAAAAAAATAAATAAAAAATAAAAAATGAAAATATTATAAAATAATTTTTTTAAAGCTGCGCATGACGCCATAGTAATGGTTTTAAAATTCACAACAAAATTCACAAAAATCCAGTAGCCAAAACTCATGTGTAGGGTAAATTTCAATAAATTGCAATAATTATTCCACTTTTTTGCAATGCTAGCAGCGACCACGTACCTCGGCATTCCTATGTCGACTGCTAGCTCTTGTGCCAGCCGCGCATGAATACAAACAGTCCACAAGCCAGGATCATTAAAAAATTTTTTTTTTTACTGTTTTTACTATTAACTGGTATGAAACGTTTTTACAAAGCCAAAAATAACCCCAGATTGCCATTTATTCTGCATACAAATTTACGAAGGGGCCAAACATCTGTACTGTATTGAGCGGAATCCTCACTACATGCCCCGGAAGATAATAGTGACGTGTAACATAGGCACGCGTGATGTACCACTAGTTTAATATACACCGGGGCACTTCCCGCTTTAAAGCTAGATGTACTCCCTCTAGTCTAAACCACATGCAGACTGACGATTTGTTTCATTAATGAAGCTTTTCCAGCGTGGGAGTAAATTTGGCGTGTGAGGGTGGAGTACGTGTGGTTTAGACTAGAGGGAGTACATACAGCTTTAAGCGGGAACTGCCCCGGGGTTTAATAGAGCTGGGGAGTATATCCCGCGTGCTACACGTGGATAGTCTAGCTGGTAGAGTGTTGGACTTTCAATGCTTTGGTCGTGAGTTCAAATCCTGGCTGTGGCCCAATAATTGTGCTGGCTTTTTTTCTCCTCCTTGCTGAGTCTTTAATATCACCCATATATATGGTAGTAAAAAGACAATAAACCTTCGAACAACCAGCCAATCATTGCTTGTTTCAATACAAGATGGATATCCTTTTAAGGACAATAAATATATATACAGGACAATAAATATATATTCATCTGTATAATTTCTGTATACTAAGGAGGCAAATCGGGCGTCAGACGTTTAGAGCCAGATACTTATAATAGTGGACTTACTGCACGAATTGTTGGACTACTGAGTCATCAGCCCTGTTCCGGGTCCGTCGCTAACTCAAAGCCCCTGCGACGACAGGCCCAAGTCGGGCTAACCGAGACCGAGCCGAGTTAAGTGATGGCTAAGAAGGAAAAACAAAAATACTCGGTGACAAGGAAAGTGGACAGTTGCGAACAACTTTGAGGTCCCCGTGTTATTTCACAGTGTGCACAGAAGCGGAGAAAACTGTCGCATTCACCAGCACAGTACATTTTCAGCCTGTTTCGAGATTATTGCCTACATGAGTTGTCCTCCGTGCATACACATACCCGCAGCATGCATGCATTTTTCGTGGCAGCTTTGTGTGAAAAATGCGTGCTTGTTGCGGCAAGGGAGATTACTCATGCAGGCAATAATCTAGACTCCAGAGTGCAGTCCCTTTTCGGCGGGGCGTGAAAATGTGACTGCTTACACCCAGCGCCATTTTCAAAAATGGCGAATTTTTTTTAGAAAAGCAGAGACTTGTGTGTCATATGACTCGATTTGAAACGAAGTCTTGAATATCCGACCACTTTTCGTTTGGGCAAAATCTTTGCCAGCGGACAATTATTGTTGCGCTTTGATGGCACTGTTTACCTGGTACACGGCTGATCCAACAGGATGTGAGTAAACGGCAAGGGGGTTGCACTCTGACAGGCAAGGGTGTTGCACTCTACAGGCAAGTATTATTGCACAGTGCAGACGATCACGTACCTGCCTTGTGGTGGAATAAGAGACGATTACAAAAGCATACACACCCGTGCCGGGTCTAGGACTGAATGTAATAACAGATCTGTCCATTCAGACAGAGACATGTTATGTATGTCTCTGATTCAGAAACACGCCTACTTTCACTCTGAAGACAGCCTGCCATCACTTGCGCCACTGAGGATCCCTCTGGGTTCAAAGCTGGTCAAGGATCACATAGTGCGCGACCTTGTGTTTGAGAGCACCGAGACAATTTAGGCCCGTCACGGTAGCGCAGTGAGCGCCATTTCCCCACCGTGCACAGAGGTACTTTCCACTGAAAGACTCTGTGCCCCAGAGAGTGGCAATAATCTCGGGTATTTTTGTTTTTTCCTTCTTAGGTATCACTTAGCTCGGCTCGGTCTCGGTTAGCCCGACTTGACCGTCGTCGTAGGGGCTAGAGTTAGCGACGGTCCTGGAACAGGGTTACTGAGTCATTGCAGTCACCACACGACGGTGAAAGGTCACACGGGTCACAGCTACTAAGCGCTGATACTTGTGTAGCTTGTAGATTGAGGCGCGCAGAGACATACATAGACAGAGATAGGAAACGGACTCTTGAATCTCCTTACATTGACGCTCTTGTCTACACACGCTAGGGACCTGGTCACTTTGTCAAGTTTATATGCCACTCAGATATCAGATTGATAGGTCAAAAGACCAAAAACATTTTGAAAGAGGAACTCCACCCCTCCACTCCCACCCCACGCCTATTTTTTTTTATATTAAATTTTTAACAGTTGTACTGTCAAGTTTCAAAATTTAAGCGCGAGCTGCTGAAAATGCTGAAGGTTCAAAATACCAAAATTCCCACGCATTAAAATTTACCAATAAGCATTTTTGAAGTAGAACATTTCAGTTTAAAAAAATCTCGAAGGAGTAAACTGCGCGCGCGCGCGCGCGCCTCTCTGTCTCTGTCTCTGTCTGTCTGTCTGTCTGTCTCTCTCTCTCTCTCTCTCTCTCTCTCTGTGGTCAGATGAGTTACTAGGGCTCCAAACGCCAGCCTGTTTAGAGCCTTCTTCTGTGAACCACACGAAATAGTGTGTGTGTGTGTGTGTGTGTGTGTGTGTGTGTGTGTGTGTGTGTGTGTGTGTGTGTGTGTGTGTGTGTGTGTGTGTGTGTGTGTGTGTGTGTGAGACTATTATGCTCAGGTCGTGAGTTCGAATACCGACTGGGACCCAGCTATTTCTGCTGGCTCTCTCTCTCCCTCCACCCCCCCCCTCTCTCTCTCTCTCTCTCGTTGTAACGTCTTTGGTATATGGTGAAACAAGACATTAATCACGAAACACCCATCCACCCTTTATGCCTGTTGCGTGGCCATGGAAGGGAGCTAACCAAAAATCTACCTATATACAGCATGTATAGACACGGGACAAAGTATTGCCTCCCTTGTGTTAGCACTCCGGGAAATGTTGGTACTGAAACCAATGGCCATGTATATTACATAATTATATACATATCTAGTTTAGAAGAGATAAGGCATGGACATTGTCGGAAACGAACTGCACGCGGACGCAAATATAGAAGTTTGGAGAATATTCACCATTGTCACACACCGAAAGAATTCAACTCAATTCAAAATCAACTTCAAAACTACTGTATTGGCTGTCCTTAAAAATTAATACATTTTACAACAATAAATTGTATTCAGGCGCCCGCAATTGCTCCGTTCATTATAATGTGATCTTAACGTAAAATAAGTCATACAAAGTCTCTCTCTCTCTCTCTCTTTAAAAAACAACAACAACAAAAAAAAAACACCCGAATTGTCTGCTAGTACTTCCATTACAAAAACCTTTCTCTACCCTGCCTCTATTCGCTCTCAAAATCGTAAAATCAAGTTTACGCTTTCAGATAAAATTCTAGGTTCATTTTGACAAACCGTTTCGTGTCAAAGAAGCTTTTGGAAGACCTGCACGTAATGCATGTTTTGGGGTCTTTGTTCTGTGGTTGGCGTGAACAGTAGCGAGATGACACATGTGGAGATGCCCGAGGAAGAACGCCTGGCCATAGGCATCACAGACAACATGGTGCGCGTGTCTGTAGGGCTGGAGGACCCACGTGACCTTATCCAGGACTTTGAACAAGCAAAGCCGTAAGTGAATAATAGTCTAGTAGTCATTACCTATTAAAAACAGTTTAGTGTGCACGACTGACACACAACAATGAAGAATATTGTGTGATAATTGTGTGAAATCATTGCTCTTGGAACTGTTCAATGTAGCCAGTTAGAGGACTGTGTCTAGGTCAGCGGGGGGTAGGAGCGGGCATAATAGTAGACAAACATGCTTGCTTTGTTATGTCAACACATTATAATTATGTCGGTGGTCTAGTGGTTAAGATAAGAGACTTCGCCACCAACGGTCAGGTTCGAGTACCACTCGGGATGAAGAATTTTTTCTTCTCGTACATGCACCGTTCATTCGGGCCGATCGTCAGGGTGTTCTCTCCGGGTACTCCGGCTTCCTCCTCCTCTGCTTTAGGAATGTTCAGCCCACAAAATTTGAAAATAAACGCAGTTATAAATTCCGAAACTTAAATAGCTGAGCTGACCCTTCGCACCACGTGATTGTAATGTGTGTTCGTGTTCAGTGTGTGAGAGAATGCGCGTGGTTCACGTGAGCGTGCGTGTTGGGTTCAGTTCGCGGCGCTTTGAGCTAATTCAAGAAATTGGGTAAAGCGCCTATACAATACACAATTATTATTATTATTATTATTAAAGGTTAGCTTGGAGAACGATTTAAAACGCGGAGATTGTGGCAAAGACATTCTTTTCGCTTTTCAGATTCCGGAGAAATGAACGATAAGGAACAGAAGGAACGGATGTGGTAGAAGGAATTCTGAGTACAATTATTTTCATACGACACATAATTCATTGTAAGGTCGCGACCCCAAAACCAGTTGCGCCTGTGATAGAAGCGACAGTGTTTCAGCACATCTGGTTTTCTCCGTGCAAAGCTGTTACTTACGCTCAGCTGGTATAGTTCGCCCGTTAGGGGGTGCAAATGTATACCAGTCAATTCCGTCGATATTTCGGCATCAACAGTCGACCACTAACGGGGGCGATTGTATCCCCGCAATGGGGGTGCAAATGTACTCCAGGGTCAGTCTAGCGAGGTGAAGTCACGTGGCCGCTGACTTCGTTTTACGAATTTACCTCATGCGAAATATCGACGGAATTGACTGGTACACATTTGCACCCCGTAACGGGCGAACTATACCGACTGAACCTTACTTACAATTATCTACTAAATCTATTACCATAAAAGTTGTTTGTTTGTTTGTTGTTGTTGTTTTGTTTTTTTTTTTGGGGGGGGGGGGCAGAAAAATAAAGTTTGAAGCTGCTGCCTCCTAACTTCCCCCTATCCAGAGTAAGGAAATCTAGTTGACTATCAAGAAGTAACTTCGATAACATCACCCAAGGCTGTGCGACTCTTTTGTTTACCTCAAGTCTACCCGAGCAAATCCTCCCAACCAATCATTCTCCCCTTCCTCTTCCGCCCCAAACCTTCCGCATGAATTCAACGGTCAGTGTTTCTTATTGTGTTACTGTTACTCTAGTTCGAGTGACTCGCATTAATACGTTACATTCTAGTTTCGGACTCTGGCTTTGTGTGTGTGTGTGTGTGTGTGTGTGTGTGTGTGTGTGCGTCGTGCGTGTGTTTGTGTGTGTGTGTGTGTGTGTGTGTGTGTGTGTGTGTGTGTGTGTGTGTGTGTGTGTGTGTGCGTCGTGCGTGTGTTTGTGTGTGTGTGTGTGTGTGTGTGTGTGTGTGTGTGTGTGTGTGTGTGTGTGTGTGTATGTGTGTGTGAGAGAGAGAGAGAGAGAGAGAGAGAGAGAGAGAGAGGGAGACCTGGGGGGGGGGGCAGAAGAAGGAAGCCTTCCTTATCCCAGTAACTATATCTATTGCAGAAGACTGTGTCCGCCTCACACGTTCATTCTGCTGCACAGAACAGATGACGTTGGAAGTATTTTGATTTCTTTCAAATCGAAGACGAATTTAAAGACGAGAAGGTCGCCATGTCGAGAACACGTTTCATCTGTCTGCTTCTTTTCTTTTTCTTGCCGACAATTGCCTCAGCAGAGCAACCCTGTAAGTTTCTTTCAAAACACTTATATATTATTGAGTATTTTTGCATATCAATCATACATGTGGCTATTTAGTGTTAGGCCAAAAACAAACGCTACATGAACATATTTGTTTGATATTAGTCATTCAAAGCCAGATCACGTCATCTAATAATGAAAATATTAGCTATTGCTTTAACACAGGAGATATATGTTTATGTCTCTTCCGCGAAAAATCTTTTTTGGGAAAGTTACGAGTGATCATAATTCCAGTAGTTTGCCACGGTTCCGAATCTAGATGTCTTACTTTTTAGTTTCCAGCAAACCCGTAATTTTCATCATGTAAAGCGATGAAAAATGTTCACACACTCACAATTTTTCAGTTGATCAGATATCTTGGAGGATTGATTGTTGTGCTGTGAAATATTTTTCATGTGACTTTCTTTCTTTTTTCTTTTTCCTAGGTGCGTTCTGGAAGTTCCCGACACTTTTCGGGGACACCATCACCATACGAAAGGGTTCAAATTTGACTCTGCCATTCAGGATCAGGTTCTCAAAGCCCTGCCCTAAAGAGTCTTTTGAGGAACTAGTCATACGTGTATCACGAATTGATCACAGTCCTTTTACGGACACAGTTTGTAATATGTTCATAAATAAGGGCGTCTGTGAAACACCATTACGCTCGCGGTGTGGTTGTGGATCAGAAGAATTTACGTATCAAGTTCAAACCATCGTCGATCAATGGGATAATGGAATGTGGTTGTGGACATCCCGAAACGAGATGATGCAGAGTAAAAGATTGTTCTTCAATGTATACATAGAAGGCAAGTCTCTCTCTGTGTGTGTGTGTGTGTGTGTGTGTGTGTGTGTGTGTGTGTGTGTGTGTGTGTAGGGTGAGTTTTTTAATTCGAAGGAACAGAAAGCCCATATCGGGTATAGAATGGCCTATCACTCGTGCTCAATACACACGTATACACAATAAATGTGCTTATGGAATATCCTGTGTGTATCATTTCATTAACAGATGAACCGCGGGTAATAGACCTGACCTTTCACAACGTGGATAACACTAACAACACTGTGGATAAGGACACCACTGTAGATGTTGTATGTATCTGGCAAAATGGAAACCCGCCCGCTCAAGCTCGGCTGCTGGACAAACACGGGAAGGAAATGGACGTCATTGGGAGCTATGGGCTGCTTCGCTACACGTTGTCTTCAGTTCGTTGTGACGATTCTGGTCAATACCGATGTGAAGCACCCAGAGCCACTGAGAACAAGACAGCGACACTTCTCGTGAAATGTGAGTTGGTCTGAGTAGTTTGCTGTCGATCACTTTCAACACACCAGCAGGCTCCTGTAAATATTCTGTGTTCGCGTTTCTATTGTCGTTGTGGTTGCGATGCTTGATGACTTCTGTTATTAACTTAACTCTTACCAGTTCATTTCCCTTAATACCCGACTCTGAAGTGGGATGGTTCATCCTAAGTCCCTGACAAAAAAATTACTGTATAATTCTTCAAGCTTACTGTTTAACTGCACTAAAACTACTCAAACTACTCATGGAAGTCGAAGTACAGCAAAACCGTAAGTTTGAATATATTAATAATAATAATAATAATAAAGACTTATAAGGCGCCTATACATGTAAATTACACAGGCTCTAAGCGCCGTAAAATGGCACAATATGAGCCTTAAAAGTTGAGTTGTGGTATTTAGGAGCAATTTTGTGCAAAATGGGTGACGACGGCGTGTTTGAAACTCGACTGCAAGTGCTAGCTGTCTCAAATGGCCAAACCATATGCCTATAACATAATTCGTCAGCATGCTTTTCAATTTTATTGATGTAACCAGCATCGTAACTAGCCAGATTAAGTGTCAAAAAGTTCCTGGATTCAAATCTTCCGTGTTTTATTATGTTGTTTCCATAGTAATGGAAACAACATAATAGGACGGGCTAAAATTTCCACGTTCATAGGCAAGCATCTGTGGTACAAACGCACGTCACTGCCGATCTCCCGCAGAGACGATTATGCAAGTGTAACTCTGACAATGACGTAAGAAAACCTGCGTCATCGATGCTGGCATGTATGCTGTTCCGAACGCGCTTCTTCTCCTCACTGAGTGCCGTCTGTATGGATGTGTGTGTGTGTGTGTGTGTGTGTGTGTGTGTGTGTGTGTGTGTGTGTGTGTGAATTGTGTCCGGGCCCGTTTCTTCGAAAATACTCAACCGAATGGCTTCAAATTTGGGGTATCCAAATTTATCAAAATGTTACATTAGACGATTCAAGCGTGTGATGATTGCTTAAGTGATTTGGGAGTTATCGCCCTTTTGAGACAGGTTGGTTGTCTTTCGTGTACAGGCGTAATATTTATTTAAATCACTCAATTTTTTGGCAGTAGATAGCTTGAATACGGACTCTGAATTGACTCACTACTAGAAAATGGTCGCTCTTATAGTTTTCATGTAAACCGAGCCTGAGTTGACATTGCATGTGAACCCAGTTCAGATGCCTATTTCTCCGAAAATACTGAACCGATCGATTTCAAATTTGGGGTTTCTAAATGAATCAAGATTGTTGAATAGAAGGCCCGATCCAGGTACGATTGCACACATGATTTGCGAGTTATCGCCCTTTTCAGAATAAGTGGCTTTCTGGCGTTTAAAGGCGTAATATTTACCTAAACCACTCCATTTTTTGGACATAGATAGCATGAATACGGACTCTCAACTAAGTGAAGTTTGGAGGTTGTCGCTTTTATACTTTTGGCGTAAGCCGTACCTGATGAAAGTGCTGGTGAACACACTTTAGATCTCAAAATCGCTCCTACTATACATAGATAATGAGCCTGGGGTGCCATAAAAAATATACAAAAAAATTAGAAAAATTCACTGCAGCCGTTATCGTCAGTTGACTCGAAAATTTGTACTCACAGCACATTTCCTCTGCAAGCCACACGCCTCACAAACATCGAAGAAGAGACGCACGCGCACTGACGTAAAGTAAGTGCGTCATGTTTGATTGACGTGATGCTGTTTTTTCTTGGGGGTGTCTCGCCACTTTCTTTCGGAATTCCTCTGTTTGGAGACGTGGTGTTGTATTTTACTTATGCTATGTCGCCATCATCGTGCACTCGCAGAGATGATACGGGATACAACAGACTACAACTCCAATACTTTATGAACAGAATATGCGCGGAGAACAAATTCATGAAAGAAGAAGAATCCAGAACGCTGTGCAGGGGGGCTGCTTACGTCAGATCTAGAACATTCCTCAACTTACTGGAAGGCTCGAAATCTCTCCAAGGTGACGTAATCTACTGACGTTACTGCACCAGCATGTTCTGGGATGGTCTAGAAATTATTTTGCATCGAAATGCAGTATCTTTTCGCAAGAGTCTCTACAACTTGACATGTGGAAAGCGGGAATTTCAGTGGGTTTCGTTTTTGCCACTGACTCACACTCAGAAGCATAATGCAAAGATCTTGGAAACATAAAGATAGTTCACTTACCTCCCTTTGAGGGACAACGCGTAAGAGTTGTCTGCGCGCATTAGCGCGCATCCCGCAGATCTACGCAGTTGTTTGACCCAACCCTACACTAGCCGCCGTAAAACATTTTAAGAAAATAAACAAAAACGAAGATGTCAGCGACTGCCAGGTGGTCTCCCCCCATATATTTCGCATGTGTTTTAGGCCTATGGAAAACATAAGTACTCTCAAAGTTCCGGAGGACGAAAGAAAGATCTAGTTTGGCTTTCACTGCTGTACGTAGGCTACGCAGTGCATTTCGTTCGATGTGTTCAAGTAAAACTAGTACGGAACACAGAAAGATCGAATGTGCGAGAGATCCAAAGATGGACGCATCCGCTGAATACTTCCTGCTAACTCAGCATTAATCATATCTGCGACCGACGATCCAGCAGATTCTATGTTGTGATATGGTTTTACAATGGTTAGAACGAAGTTCAGCCGGATGATTTTGTTCTCTGTGTGTGTGTGTGTGTGTGTGTGTGTTCTGAATTTAGATGCAGGTAGACGCTAGCACAATTTAAGTCACCGTGATTTGTAAAGTTGTCAGGGAAAAAAATTACGCTGTATCTGCGTCAGCCGCGTGTGTTTACTGTTAGTTTACACTGCATGCACACGTACCACTTGAGGTCTTTTTTTTTTTTCTTTTTTTTTTTTTGGACAAGAAAGCGAAAAAAAAATGTTTGTTTTTCAACAGGAATACCAAAAGAAGTATTTCCCCGTTTATATTTGTCTGTTATTTGAACAATTCGGCGCAGAACACAATTGCATGCTTTTGTGATCGCTTTCCACTTTCCGCCATGCTGTCACTATAGGGGCCAGATCTAGGATGCGCGCTAATGCGGGCAGACAACTCTTCGCGTTGTCCCGCTATATGTCTCTCTTACGACACTCTCTGGAGCACAGAGTCTTTCAGTGGAAAGTACCTCTGTGCACAGTGGGGAAATGGCGCTCACTGCGCTACCGTGACGGGCCTAAATTGTCTCGGTGCTCTCAAACACAAGGTCGCGCACTATGTCATCCTTGACCAGCTTTGAACCCAGAGGGATCCTCAGTGGCGCAAGTGATTAGCAGGCTGTCTTCAGAGTGAAAGTAGGCGTGTTTCTGAATCAGAGACATACATAACCTGTCTCTGTCTGAATGGACAGATCTATTATTACATTCAGTCCTAGAGCACGGGTGTGTATGCTTTTGTAATCGTCTCTTATTCCACCACAAGGCAGGTACGTGATCGTCTGCACCGTGCAATAATACTTGCCTGTAGAGTGCAACACCCTTGCCTGTCAGAGTGCAACCCCCTTGCCGTTTACTCACATCCTGTTGGATCAGTCTACCACGTAAACAGTGCCATCAAAGCGCAACAATAATTGTCCGCTGGCAAAGATTTTGCCCAAACGAAAAGTGGTCGGATATTCAAGACTTCGTTTCAAATCGAATCATATGACACACAAGTCTCTGCTTTTCTAAAAAAAAATTCGCCATTTTTAAAAATGGCGCTGGGTGTAAGCAGTCACATTTTCACGCCCCGCCGAAAAGGGACTGCACTCTGGAGTCTACTCTTACGAGGGCAGGAGTGACGCGTCTTTCTGATTCCAAGGTCTTTGCATAATGTGTGTGTGTGTGTGTGTGTGTGTAGGGGGAGGGGGGGTGCGTGCGTGCGCGCGCAAGCGCGCGTCTAAGGCGAGAGAGAGAGAGAGAGGGTCTCTTCTCCGATACCAGTAAGCAATCGTCTGTCAGTCAGGTCTGCGGGAAGTAACTCTGTCAAAGGGGAACGACTTTATTACAAGAATTCATTCACCCATGTAGAACCTCGCATACGCCAACAAGTTGTGACGTCAACCAGCTAGGCGAGCTCACACGACCTCATGTGTTTGGGTTTTTGCAAGTGCATAGAGGCACGATAAGGGTTTTCAGTACTTTCTTTATGTCAGCATGCTTGATGTCAGAGAGCTTGCGTTCCGGCGTGTGCGCGCGGGCTGCATACATGACACAACGACTACGACTGTGACTACAGCAGGTCATTGAATGGAAACAACATATTGGGCTGGTGGCCATCTTGTTTTGTTTTGTTTGTTTCCTTGCTTTTGTTTATTTGTGGTTCGTGTTGTTGTTGTTGGTGTTGTTACTGTCGCTTCCGTATGTGGTGGTGACGGTGGTGATGGTCTCCCTTCCTTCCTTTTTATGTTGTTTCCATAGTAATGGAAACAACATCATAGGACGGGCTAAATTTTCCACGTTCATGGGCAAGCATCTGTGGTACAAACGCACGTCACTGCCGATCTCCCGCAGAGACGATTATGCAAGTGTAACTCTGACAATGACGTAAGAAAACGTACGTCATCGATGCTGGCATGTATAGGGTGCCGAACGCACTTCTCGTCCTCACTGAGTGCCGTCTGTGTGGATGTGTGTGTGTGTGTGTGTGTGTGTGAATTGTGTCCGGGCCCGTTTCTTCGAAAATACTTAACCGAATGGCTTCAAATTTGGGGTATCCAAATATATCAAAATGTTACATTAGACGATTCAAGCGTTTGATGATTGCTTAAGTGATTTGGGAGTTATCGCCCTTTTGAGACAAGTTGGTTGTCTTTCGTGTACAGGCGTAATATTTATTTAAATCACTCAATTTTTTGGCAGTAGATAGCTTGAATACGGACTCTGAACAGAGTCACTACTAGAAAATGGTCGCTCTTATAGTTTTCATGTAAACCGAGCCTGAGTTGACATTGCATGTGAACCCAGTTCAGATGCCTATTTCTCCGAAAATACTGAACCGATCGATTTCAAATTTGGGGTTTCTAAATGAATCAAGATTGTTGAATAGAAGGCCCAACCCAGGTACGATTGCACACATGATTTGCGAGTTATCGCCCTTTTCAGAAAAAGTGGCTTTTTGGCGTTTAAAGGCGTAATATTTACCTAAACCACTCCATTTTTTGGACATAGATAGCGTGAATACGGACTCTCAACTTAGTGAATTTTGGAGGTTGTCGCTTTTATACTTTTGGCGTAAGCCGTACCTGATGAAAGTGCTGGTGAACACACTTTAGATCTCAAAATCGCTCCTACTATACATAGATAATGAGCCTGGGGTGCCATAAAAAATATACAAAAAAATTAGCAAAATTCACTGCAGCCGTTATCGTCAGTTGACCCGAAAATTTGTACTCACAGCACATTTCCTCTACAAGCCACACGCCTCACAAACATCGAAGAAGAGACGCACGCGCACTGACGTAAAGTAAGTGCGTCATGTTTGATTGACGTGATGCTGTTTTTTCTTGGGGGTGTCTCGCCACTTTCTTTCGGAATTCCTCTGTTTGGAGACGTGGTGTATTTTACTTCTACTATGTCGCCATCTTCGTGCAATCGCAGAGAAGACACGGGATACAACAGAATACAACTCCAATACTTCATGAAAAGAATATGCACGGAGAACAAATTCATGAAAGAAGAAGAACCCAGAACGCTGTGCAGGGCTGCTTACGTACTGAACAGGTCAGATCTAGAACATTCCTCAACTTACGGGAAGGTTCGATATCTTTCCAAGGTGACGTAATCTACTGACGTTACTGCACCAGCATGTTCTGGGATGGTCTAGAAATTATTTTGCATCGAAATGCAGTATCTTTTCGCGATCTCTACAACTTGACATGTGGAAAGCGGGAATTTCAGTGGGTTTCGTTTTTGCCACTGACTCACACTCAGAAGCATAATGCAAAGATCTTGGAAACATAAAGATAGTTCACTTACCTCCCTTTGAGGGACAACGCGTAAGAGTTGTCTGCGCGAATTAGCGCGCATCCCGCAGATCTACGCAGTAATGGCAGTATGGCAGAAAGCCAGAAACCACGCAAAAATTCGGGCGTGCAATGGTGTGCAGCGCCGAATTGCTGTCAGAAGCGAACACCAGGAACGGGAAAACCTTTCTGTAGATTTCCCCCTTGAAAAATAGAGGTAGGTACGCCTACGATATCGAAGTTGGAGCCAAGATCGGTATCGAAGTTGGAGCCAAGATTATGTTTTCTCCCAAACATAACACATAGCATCACACGTGAAAACCAAAATCGCCGCATCCACGACGTGTGACTGGCGTAAATTTAGTATAGAATCCGCATGCTTGTAAAAAGTCTGTTTGTTTGACCCAACCCTACACTAGCCGCCGTAAAACATTTTAACAAAATAAACAAAAACGAAGATGTCAGCGACTGACAGGTGGTCTCCCCCCATATATTTCGCATGTGTTTTAGGCCTATGGAAAACATATTAAGTACTCTCAAAGTTCCGGAGGACGAACGAAAGATCTAGTTTGGCTTTCACTGCTGTACGTAGGCTACGCAGTGCATTTCGTTCGATGTGTTCAAGTAAAACTAGTACGGAACACAGAAAGATCGAATGTGCGAGAGATCCAAAGATGGACGCATCCGCTGAATACTTCCTGCTAACTCAGCATTAATCATATCTGCGACCGACGATCCAGCAGATTCTATGTTGTGATATGGTTTTACAATGGTTAGAATGAAGTTCAGCCGGATGATTTTGTTCTGTCTGTGTGTGTGTGTGTGTGTGTGTGTGTGTGTGTGTGTGTGTGTGTGTGTGTGTGTGTGTCAGTGCAACGTGCCGCTAGCACAGTTCAAGTCAACGTTATTTGTAAAGTTTAAAAAAAAAACACCACCGCCAACAAAACAACAAAAACAACACCAAAACCTGATGTCTGCGCCTGCCACGTGTGTTTACTGCTGTTTGTTTACACTGCATGCAAACCTCTTGATTTTTAAGAAAAGAGTTCTGTACATACCTACAGATTTCCCCCCAACAGTATGTGAACTGGAACAAGTGCCGATGAACGTACCTGCCGCCGTATGAGTGACAACTCTGTGTGTGTGTGTGTGTGTGTGTGTGTGTGTTCTGAATTTAGATGCAGGTAGACGCTAGCACAATTTAAGTCACCGTGATTTGTAAAGTTGTCAGGGAAAAAAAAAATTACGCTGTATCTGCGTCAGCCGCGTGTGTTTACTGTTTGTTTACACTGCATGCACACGTACCACTTGAGGTCTTTTCTTTTTTTTTGACAAGAAAGCGAGAAAAAAAATGTTTGTTTTTCAACAGGAATACCAAAAGAAGTATTTCCCCGTTTATATTTGTCTGTTATTTGAACAATTCGGCGCAGAACACAATTGCATGCCCGGCTTTTGTGATCGCTTTCCACTTTCCGCCATGCTGTCACTATAGGGGCCAGATCTAGGATGCGCGCTAATGCGGGCAGACAACTCTTCGCGTTGTCCCGCTATATGTCTCTCTTACGAGGACAGGAGTGACGCGTCTTTCTGATTCCAAGGTCTTTGCATAATGTGTGTGTGTGTGTGTGTGTGTGTAGGGGGGGGGGGGTGCGTGCGTGCGCGCGCAAGCGCGCGTCTAAGGCGAAAGAGAGAGAGAGAGGGTCTCTTCTCCGATACCAGTAAGCAATCGTCTGTCATTCAGGTCTGCGGGAAGTAACTCTGTCAAAGGGGAACGACTTTATTACAAGAATTCATTCACCCATGTAGAACCTCGCATACGCCAAAAAGTTGTGACGTCAACCAGCTAGGCGAGCTCACACGACCTCATGTGTTTGGGTTCTTGCAAGTGCATAGAGGCACGATAAGGGTTTTCAGTACTTTCTTTATGTCAGCATGCTTGATGTCAGAGAGCTTGCGTTCCGGCGTGTGCGCGCGGGCTGCATACATGACACAACGACTACGACTGTGACTATAGCATGTCATTGAATGGAAACAACATATTGGGCTGGTGGCCATCTTGTTTATTTTTTTTTGTTCTTTGATGTATCGTTTTTGTATTTATCGTTCTTTTGCTGTTTCAGGCCCACCTGAAATCACGTTTCCTCTGAACGACATCACGACAGTGTCTGGAGCCACCGCTGACTTAAAGGTTTACATCAGATCTCACTCCAGAAACTTGACTGACTGCTGGCTCATGAAATTATTTCGCTCCGAGAAATCCCGGATGCCGCTGCCATGTGACGCCACGAGGTGAAACTATACATAACTGTACATTGTGCATCTTTTTACTTCCTGTCAGAGAAGAGTTTCACTTGAGGCATCTGATTTTCGCCTCAAATTTGTGGCCTCGTTCATTCAGGCCAATAGTCAAGAGTTCTCTCCGGGTACTCCGGTTTCTGCAAACACCCACCCATCCCCGCCGAAACACCCCACCCCCCGAAACCCAAGCCCTGCTTTGTAAATGATTAAAGAAGAAAAATTGCAATTCTAAATTCCGACACTTGAAAAAGTTGAGGTGGCAAATTTCTGACGACCATGCACCCAGCGTTTGTGTGGAGCCATTTCATACCATTGCCAACCACATATCTTGACCCCCGTGCGCTGGTAAACCACGTGCGGACGCTGTTACCGAGCACCCACAACCCATGTTATCCCCGCTCTGACTGTGGCCGCTATGCCCAATTTTCCAATCAAAAATATGTTTTCATAAAAGTGCTGATGATTATCTTTCAAACTATACCAAACACGATCAGGAAACATATGAGGGAGACCCCTTTAAACAAAATCGAAAAAATTGCTAAAAATCGCCCGGTTGGCGAAAGTTGTGCACGCATTCAGCACCTGGGTAACGGGGGAATTCTGCGGCGCGTAGTCAAGGTTGGCAATGTGTTAAGGGAACAAGAAATTTGCGCGGTCTGTTGTCCTCATAGCATGTTAGAACATTTTGGTATGCTGGTCTGTCGTTTCTTTCGTTTTTGTTTTGCATAAATTTTATTTGTCCAGTAGTCCGTCCGGTAGTCCTCCTGATCTGGTGCTGAATGTCCCCTTGGACAACGTGAAGGAGGCAGATAACGGAGTGTGGAGACTGGAACTCAGAAATAATGCAGGCATCGGACATGCAGACTTCCGTGTGAAAGTTGCGCCTGCAAGTACGTACATCCTTATCTCCAAAGGCTATGCACCCTGCACGATTATATTGAACTGTTCGAAGTTTAGAACTGCTCTGTTTTGGACGTGTTCAGCCCACAAAATTTGAAAATAAATGCAATTCTAAATTCCGAAACTTGAATAGCTGAGCTGATCCTTCGCACGACGTGATTGTTATGTGTTCATGTCCAATGTATGCGATAACGCGTGTGCTTCACGTGAGCGTTAGTGGCGCATTTAGTGAGTGAGTGAGTTTTTAGGGCTTACAGCCGCGCAAGTCGCTTTCGCGCTTTGGGCCGAACCAAGAAATTGGGTAAGGCGCCTATACAATACTCAGTTATTATTATTATTATAGCGTGATTATTAAAATGATGCAAAACTCCAGCTTGGCAGCTGACTTTCAACCTTCACAAAACTGAAATACACAGACGTATGGCAGGAGACAGCACGAAAGCTGTTGCTGTTTCTTTAAAGTTTTCATTTGACAGGACTTCAAGAATGCACACGAAGCCATACTTCTGAGATGCATTATCAATGGGAATTTTTCGTGTTTCAAAGGCCAATTTATAGAAACGTTGACACAGATGTGAACATTTCGAAACACTGATAGAATAGATTTGTTTATACGTTCGTATCAAAAAAAATTGTGTCACGATATAAACTAAGTCACGTACGAGTATCATACGACATTTTTGGCTCCCTTGTGTAACAATGGGAGTCTATGTTATAACCCTCCGTCGTGTGTGTGTGTGTGTGTGTGTGTGTGTGTGTGTGTGTGTGTGTGTGTGTGTGTGTGTGTGTGTGTGTGTGTGTCCGCAGTAAACCTTAACATTGGCATTTTCTAAGAATCTATAAACAGCAGAGTCACCAAACTTGGCATGCCGATAGACAGCCATAAGACCTTTCAAAATGACCTTGACTCAAGGTCAAGGTCACTAAAGCTGTCTGTTTGAAAATTTTACATTGGCATTTTCTTGGAGTCTACAAATATCAGAGGTTTTCAACTTTGCATGATGATAGACATTGATAAGAACTTTACAGATTTACATGTATTTAATGGCCTTGTTTGAAGGTCAAGGCCAGACAAGCTATTTTCCGCATTTCCGTAGAAAACCTTAACATTGGCATTTTCTCAGAATTTACAAACAGCACAGGCACCAAACTTGGCATGCTGATAGACAACCATAAGACCTTTCAAAAGATATCATTTTGAATGACCTTGACTCAAGGTCAAGGTCACTAAAGCTGTTTGTTTGACAATTTTGTATTGGCATTTTCTTGGAATCTACAAAAACGGGAGGTTTTAAACTTTGCATGATGATAGACATTGATAAGAACTTTACAAATGTACATGTATTCAACGGCCTTGTGTCAAGGTCAAGGCTATACAAGCTATTTTCCGCATTTCCACAGTAAACCTTAACATGGGCATTTTCTCAGAATCTACAAAAAGCAGAGGCACCAAATTTGGCATGCCTATAGGCAGCCGTAAGACCTTTAAAATATATCATGTTGAATGACCTTGACTAAAGGTCAAGGTCACTAAAGCTGTCTGTTTTAAAATTTTGCATGGGCATTTTCTTGGAATCTACATAAACCAGAGGTTTTAAACTTTACATGGTGGTAGACATTGATAAGAACTTTACAGATATACATGTATTCAATAACCTTGTGTCAAGGTCAAGGCCGTACAAGGTATTTCTGTGAAACCGTAACATTGGGATTTTCTCAGAAATAACAAACAGCAGAGGCGCCAAACTTGGCATGCTAATAGACGTGGATAAGACCTATATATCCATACCACTTTAAATGACCTTGACTCAAGGTCAAGGTCATTAAAGCTGTCTGTTGTGAATTTCAATACTACTGTTTTTGGAGAAACTACAAATACTAGAGTCATCCAACTTGGTGTAATGATAGACATTGATATCTTATTTGAATGACCTTTACCCAAGGTCAAGGCCATATAGTCAATTTTGGGGGAAAAAAGTGTAATATTGCCAGGAACTAAGAACACCAGAGACAACTTACTTGGCTTGATGATAGATAGTGCTAAGATTTTTACAAACATACGCTTTTGAATGACCTTGACCCCTGTCACAAGGGAGCCATGGAGGCTTTTGCCTTTCTAGTTTTTCTAAGTCTGATGTGTCACGCCACGCCATTGACGACAATTAGTAGGGCCTCCAGCACTGTTCCCACCCTAAATCCGTACACTATGACCATTCTTGTTTACAGTTCTTTGTTTAAACTGAAATAATTTTGATTTCATGGCAGGTGAGGAGTCACTGTGGCCGTCGTCCGTACCGGTCATAGTCCCCGTTGTCAGTGGTCTGGCTGGGGCTGTTGGTGTTCTTGTCGTTGCAGTTCCTGTTATGTTACTTTGCCGTCGTTGCTGTCGAAGAAGAGGTTAGTCTCTCTCTCTCTCTCTCCCCCCCCCCCTCCCCCTCCCCACTCCCTGCCCCCCCCCCTCTCTCTCTCTAACAATTATCGTTTAACAAATTAGTGTTTATGTGCAAAATGACCCAAAATATGTAGGGGAGCCGGGGTGGCCGAATGGCAGAGCGTTGGACTCTCAATGCTGGGGTCGTGAGCTCGAACCCGGCAGGGGCCAAATATTTGTGCTGGCCTTTTCCTCGTTGTCCCGTCTCTGCTATCACCCTTTTTGTGGTGAAAAAGGACGTTAAACACCCAAACACTCACCCACCCACCCTAAATCTGAATGTGCTGCACATCTCACACTACCCACATGTATATGAAATAAGCGTATGTCATAAAACTTTTGTTGAATGATTTCCGACAGACAGCATGTTTTTGTCTGTGTTCTTGTTGTTGCTATTATTGGTGTTCGTAGTGCTGTCGCTGTTGTTGTGGTGCTGTAGATGTAGGTTTTATTGTTGTTGGTGGTGTTGTACTTGTTTCTGTGTTCCTTCACGTGATGTTTTAGCGGTTATTTTTGCTTTTTCAGCCGGAGTGGAGTTTGGTCAAGAGTCAGCCGGAGTGGAGGTTGGTCAAGATATGGCGTCTAACCAGAGTGCGGACTTATACTCGGAGATCCCGGATGAAGCTTTCAGGACAGTAGAAGGTACAGTGACAGACAGAACAACAGACAAACAGACACAGACGCAGACACAGAGACAGACACAGACACATAAGCATTAGTTCGAGAGCCTGAGACGTATGGCAATTTTTGAAATTTCAAAGTGTAAGGCGCTTATTCTAGATGTTTGAGTCAAACGTTTGAGACAGTATACACTAGAATAGAAACTGAACTGTGATTTACTCTTCTTTTTACATTACAAATCTTGCCCCATGCGGCGGGGCGGTCGGTGGTCTAGTGGTCAAGAGACTTGTCACCAATGCGAGAGGTCAGGGGTTCGAGTCCCACTCGGGGCAAAGATTTTCCTTCTCGTACGTGGCACCGTTCATTCGGGCCGATCGTCGGGGGTTGTCTCCGGGTACTCCGGCTTCCTCCCCCTCTGCTTTGGAAATGTTCAGCCCACCAAATTTGAAACATAAATGCAATTCTAAATTCCGAAATTTCAATAGCTGAGCTGACCCTTCGCACCACGTGATTGTAATGTGTTTATGTCCAGTGTGTGAGAGAATGCGTGTGATTCACTTGAGCGTGCGTGTTGGGTTCAGTTCGCGGCGCTTTGAGCCGATTCATGAAATTGGGTAAAGCGCCTATACAATACTCATTATTATTATTATTATTAAAAACAGTTTCAGAAGTCAGAACCACCCAGGACTTGTCTAATATGAATGCGCCATGATATCCCTAGCGGTGCGCCACCCAGTGAAACTGAAGACTCGCGCTTTGCCAGAAAACCCAATCTTCTGTTTAAAAATTTTTAAGGTGCTCCCCAAAATGTTTCAGAACCACCCCGTCCATGTCAGAGACGAATGCGACACGATCGCCCCGACCCAGCGCCGGAGCTGTTTTACATGTCGTCAACTATCAAAGGCGTGTCTTTGTCAAAAAAGCGCAAGAAAAAAGACGCAGCACAGAACGTCACCACTGCCTCGTCAAGTAAAACAGACACCGCTTCTTCAGACGGCTACCTCACGCCAAGGCCGTTGCGCAAGAGGACCGAGGACACCTCTGGAGGTGCTACGGCAGTGTTGTCGAGATCAGATACCGGTCTCCCGACCAATTACTTGACACCAGCGTCGCGGCAAAACCAGGCAGAGAAGGGAAGCCCTGAAAATGTGGCTTTGCTGCAAATGAGGTCAGAAACCAGTCCCGAAGACAGCAGCCCGATTCCCTTGTCGCTGCGCGAAGAGACAGAGCACGTTGATACCACCACGGACGAGACCGCGGGTGCTTTGTATCAGAACGCTCCACCACCTCCCCTGTAACTTTCAGCAGTTCTTTCCCTTGAATTTCGATCACCTGTGATCGATGCATACAAGAGCTGACTGTGAAAAAATAAATCCTTGTAACAGTGTTTTCTTGCCTGTATTTCATTAAAATAATGATGTTTATGACGTACATGCGAAAAAAGTACAAGTTTGTGACTTACAAAATTATTTAGAAGCACCGCAAAGAGCTACACTGTGACGATCCCTTCGTCCGTCATTTTGGAAATTCGCGAGTGTGTTTTACTCTTCACCAGCACCCGTTTTGCGCCCACTATGAGACTCAGATAGTGACATGTGATACATACTAGTGTTTTCAGGAAATAGGAACTGTTCCGTAGATTTCCATTCTAGTGGCTGATGTGAACACATCTCCTCTCACTTGTTCATATCTGTTCTCACCTGTTCATAAATACAGTGCGTTTTGTCAGTGACAGCTGAGCCTGAAGCAAGCACGGGTCAAATGCCTCAAAATTTCATCACATATGTATGGTGAAAAATTGTTTTATGGGGGTTTCAGTATGAATTCATTCAAGTGATCCTGTTTTGGGCATTGATGACAGGTGTTATTTACCCTGTTGTAACACCTATGAATGTTGTATAAATGGGCCTGAATTTGCATATGTGCTGCAAAACAGGTTGCATTTTATGGAAAATTACAGTTTAGCATGAATAACTTCATATCATGGAATTTTTGTTCTCTGAGTTTTTGCATTTTTTTGTGTTTCGTCTGGAAAAAATCTGTTTTTAGCAGCAAAGTCAAAGGTCGCCATGCTTACTTCAAGCATAACTATGCCAAACCTTAAGTATCATATGAAAGACCCAATCATTTATGAGCTGATTGATATGCAGCATGACCGGATTGGTAAACAATACAGTTGACTTGAAGAAAAATATCCGTAAAAACAATAAAAAGTACCGCGGAGGCAAGAACTGTTGAGAGCAAAGCAACAACAGAAGCAGGCGGCTGATCGGCTGATGTATGAGAGAGACAGCTCCACAGAGAAACGTTTGATGGAGTCGCTTTTCTGTGGGAAGACTTACGAGGCGCACGCCCTGACTTTCGTGAAATATTTCAACACCTGAGGTACTTGACAAATAAGCCTCTTCATTCGTGTACGTGTGCTACTTACACATGATTCTTCAAAGAAAATGACACTGATTTGTTCTGTGCACTATTATTTATCACTATTAGGATTGCTATTCGGATCTTGTGTGTGTGTGTGTGTGTGTGTGTGTGTGTGTGTGTGTGTGTGTGTGTGTGTGTGTGTGTTGTATATGTTTGTTCTATATGATATGCTTGCGAGTGATATATGTCCAACTAGTATGTAGGTCTGTTGTCCATGCATGTCTGTGGCATGTATATACGTCCCCAAAAAAGAAATTTAAAAAAGACAATGACACACACACACACACACACACACACACACACACACACACACACACACACACACACACATATATTATGCAGAAGTGAAGGAAGTCCACTGGTCGATAATTATCTGAAACCGGTGCCACTTCGCGCAGACGGTGAGAAAACCGATGTCGCTAGAGGTCAAAGTCTCACTCTCAACCTCTCCCAGCATGGAAACCACTCTTCCGATGCCATTGCTCAGTGAGAAGGGGAGAGGAATCTACAGTGTACCATTTCTGATTATGAGTCTGACCACGAACCAATATCGTCCCAGCGTCCATGAACTCGAAGAGTTCATATTCAGTGCTCGGGTCGTGAGTTCGAATCCCGGCTAGGGCCGAATATTTGTGCTGGACCTTTTTTCGTTGCCCAGTCTTTGATATCACCCATACGCGGTGGAAAAGAACGTGAAACTCCCAAACACAGATCCACCCACCCTCAAAGAGTTCCTATCAGTTTTGTGCGAATTTAGACTTCAGTTGCAGTAGCCGTGGGATGAGTAGGACAGTCCAAATAATCTATTATTCTGCACTGGAACCTCCCCAGTGTCAGGAACCAGATTGTTGTATTCTAAATATTCATTGTAATTTAAATCGTAACAAGTACTACAGGTTTCTTGGTTCCTGCCATTATAGTAAGTTGTGTTTTTAATTGAAATGATAGAATTCTGATAGAGTAGATGATGACGTCAACCACTGAAATTGCGTATGTTGCTTCCGTCAGAAACAAATTGTGACGTAAACGAAAACTGACGTCTGTTCCTGTTCAGAGATATAGCTGATGAGCGGAAAACCGTCAACTAGCCATTTTGACGCTGAATCGTCACTATTACCGAAGTATTTGCCCTTTGTGTAGGGGTAAGCTTTTTAAAATTGTATTTTGTTAGTACGTTGATGTAAGTAACTGTTGTCACTTTGGTTACTTTAAAGGTGCATGTCTAACTCTATGTAGTGTAAGACTTGTCATTACTGTGACGGTAGTTTTAACTGGTGGCTCAGCACATTGAAAGACAGTTGAGGACTGCGTTTGAGTGTGTATGTCATGCATATCTGTGTCCACTGCTGATGGAACGTCACGGACTATTTTATATCAACAGCGGTCTGGCTGGGGTCCAGAGTAACGGGTTGAGGCTGCACTGAGGCTGATGGTCGGACGTGTCTCCTCCACGCAAGCAGGCGCGTATCGTGTCGACGCCACTTGGTACCCGTGGACCACCTGACGAGTTGGGACTGAGTTTTACCTACGTGGGCCTTCTCCACCCTGAAGACGGCGGCGTCCGTTCCGGGAGAAAGGACGTATACACTCGTTACGTACTCCTCCAACTGTCAGAGACCAGGCCACCAGTATAGTTTCCCAGTTTAAGGGATAGAGACTGTTAATTATATCGTTTGTATTATCAACTAGTTTTGGTAATTAGCCAGTAGTTACCATCAAGTCGCCTGTCACGTTCCGCGACAGACGGAAGTGCTGGTGCTGTGATTCTTATTGTATGTGTTAAATGTGTGTGTGTAGTTAAGCGTTGAGTGTTTGTGGTAAAGATTTCGTATTGTATTCTCAGCGTTTTCTGCGTCTGGTGTTGTATGGTTGCGAGCGGTGTGGGAGCAAGTGGTTATTTGCGTGTGTGAATGTGTGTATGAGTTGGAAGGCAGGACAGGGTCGTGACACCCAGACCTCGTGTAAACCCGCTTCATCTGCAAAGGAGTTCACTGCCACTGACAGTTAAAGATCACCCATCACACACAAGTGCTTGTGACAATTAATTGTTGTCACCACTTAACATTTATTTGTTCTCAAGTTGTGCCATACCCCGGGGGAGCCGGGGTGGCCGAATGGTAGAGTGTTGGACTTCTAATGCTCGGGTCGTGAGTTCGTATCCCGGCTGGGGCCAAATATTTGTGCTGGCTTTTTCATCGTTGCCCCGTCTTTGATATCACCCGTATGTGGTGGAAAAAGACGTTAAACTCCCAAACACCCACCCACCCATACGCGGCTTTGATGTGTGTGTGTGTGTGTGTTTTGTTTTCCAAAATTTCTTGTTGTGTATATTCATATAAGCTCATATTGCCGTCTTCAGTGTTGCATAGAAAAGAAGGTGTATCTTTCGCGTATTAATTTTTCGTTGCAGTTTTGTCACAAACTAATGAAATGTCACTGTTACCATCCGTTCCATCCTTGGTTGCGCCATAAACTCTTCATCTACGTCACCTCTGTATATATCAACAATCGTTATTTATCATACATAGGGGAGTCGGGGTAGCGCTGGACTTGCAATGCTCGGGTCGTGAGTTCGAATCCCGGCCGTGTCCAAATATTTGTGCTGGCCTTTTTCTCGCTGTCCCGTCATCCATATATGGTAGAAGAGGACGTCAAACCTTCAAGCACCCACCCACCCTTCCAAGTACGTGTATAAGGACAATAGTTTGAGAACCTCTAGGTCGGGTAACCCTTTCGTTTTCCTCAGGGTGGCCCCAGCTATAGTAACTAACTACCCAAACACTCCCCCCCGCCTTATTGCATACCCCCCCCCCCCCTCTCCCGCTATTGTTTTCCTCGCCTTAATTCTCACAGTTGATGCGTTATATTTCCGCATGTATTCGATTATCATATTTTTTTTATACTTAGTGTATGTTTCGGTGTTTATTTCTTTCGAGTGACTCACATTTAAACACGCCTTGAAACTTGTTTGTGTGTGCGCGTGTGTGTACGTGTGTATACGTGTGTGTGGGTTGTGCGTCACTACCGCGAGCGTCACAACCGCGTGTGACACTACCGCGTGTAACACTATCGCGTGTGTAACAATACCGCGAGTAACAGTACCGCGTGTAACACTTCCGCGTGTGTAACACTATCGCGTGGAAACACTACCGCGGGTAGCACTACCGCGTGTAACACTTCCGCGTGTGTCCCACTAACGAGAGAGAGAGAGAGAGAGAGAGAGAGAGAGAGAGAGACGGACAGATGGACACACACGCATGCAAGCGCGCACGCACGCATGCACATACAAAATGCATATAAATTTCGAGGATTTTTAATTTACAAAACATATTTCAAAGTTTTGAAATGCCTGAACACTAACTCACTGCTTCTAGGCCTATTCTGGGCTGTCATCTCATTTCACACACTCAGTTTCTTTTTTTGCCCTCTTGCCACACTTTCTTTCGTGATGCAAGACACACGCGGAAGTGTTACACGCGGTAGTGCTACCCGCGGTAGTATTACACACGCGATAGTGTTACACACGCGGAAGTATTACACGCGGTACTGTTACTCGCGGTTGTATTACACTCGCGATAGTGTTACACGCGGTAGTGTTACACGCGGTAGTGTTACACGCGGTAGTGACGCTCGCGGTAGTGGCCAGCACCCGTGTGTGTGTGTAACCTTTGTATCGATCAAGGTCGTTTCCCAAATCTGCCTAAGAAAGCAAAAGTAGTACCTATTCCCAAGCCAAAAAAAAAAAAAAAAAAAAAATGAACGATATCAACAATTATCGTCCCATCTCAGTACTGTCGGCTTTATCATTAACATTGGTTTTCAGTCGTGACTCAGAGACTCCAAATAGGTGGAAGTGTGCGGGTTGGTTTAAAAATAAACACAGGTCAGAAACTTTGTTTACGAGATGGTAGACATATAAGTGGCTTATTCGTACTGTATCACTACATGCTGAAGCAGTTTGTGCATTACTATTTGTTGTAGAGATCGCGAAAAGTCACTGCATTTCGATGGAAATTTCTAGACCATCCCAGAACATGCGAGTGCAGTAACGTCAGCAGATTACGTAACCTCAGAAAGATTCCGTACTTGCCAGTATGTTACAGAATGTTCTAGATCTGACCTGTTAGTATATAAGCAGCACTGCACAGCGTTCTGGGTTCTTCCTCTTTCATGAGTTTGTTCTTGCGCATCTTCTGTTAATAAAGTATTGGAGTTCCAGCCTGTTGTATCCCGTGTCTTCTCTGCGAGTGCACCGAGAGAGCGACATAGCAGGAGAAAAATACAACAGAAATATTTGGCGTCGCCGACAGGATTCGACATTGATCTACCTACGAAGGGACAGTACTCTCCAGTACTCAAGAAACTCCAACTACAGAAGTTGCACCCCTTCAACTGTTGCAGCAGCGAAAATTGACGACTGACCATGGCAGAGACAGCGGAGCTGATAAAATTGCTTAGAGAGCAATTAGAACAGCAGAAGGAACAGATGAAGATTCAGAAGGAACAGATGAAGATTCAAATGGAACAGCAGACGGAACAAATGGAACAGCAGAAGGAACAAATGGAACAGCAGAAGGAACAGATGAAGGAACAGATGAGAATTCAAGCAAAGCAGCATGAAGAAGAATTAGCAGTCCAAAGAGAGCAGATGGGTGCGTTGATGAAGATGATTCAAGTTCAGACACCGACTGGGGATTCCAGCGCAAGTACCCGTCCTCACACTTCTACTGTTTCGACCGCCGCTATTCCACCTTTCGCTGCCTTTGATTCCACTTCAGAACTGTGGCCTGACTACTGGTCAAGGTTCTGCACATTTCTTGTCGCCAACGCCGTTCCTGACGACCGCAAGGCTCAAGTCTTCCTCACTAATCAGACTCCGGCTGTCTACAAGCAACTGGCAAATCTGGCTGCTCAACAGAATCCAAAAACGGACATCAACAGTCTGACGATGGACCAAATCGTCAAGTTCATGAAAGAACAATTTGACCCAAAACTGTTCATAGTGCGAGAACGTTTCAAGTTCTGGAGCAACATGGAACGGAAGCCAGGCGAAACACTCCAGGAGCTGGCAGCCCGTATACGTCAAGACGCGGCTACCTGTGACTTTCCTTCGATCCAAGATCCACAAGATGAAGCTCTTAGGCAGAGATTCATATGTTCTGTCAACAACGAAGCTGTCTTGAAGGCTCTTTTCAAGGTCAAGGATACCGAGTTGGATTTTGCCAAGGCTGTCAAGATCGCCATAGAGACTGAAGACGCGGCAAAGGTGGCCAAGGAAACTGTCTACGGTTCCAAGCCTAGGCCGGTCAACAAAGTCAAGATGAACAACAAAGGGGGTCGACCAAAGAACCACCAGCAGTCTAACTCCACGACCAGCAATTCAGCAAAGTGCTACAGGTGTGGAAAGGCTCATAAAGCAACAGACTGCTACTACAAAGACTCCAAATGCAACTACTGTCAGAAGATAGGACATTTGGAGGCTGTTTGCAGGAAAAAACTGCATCAACAGCAACAAGGGGGACGACAGTCTGCAAAATCTTCAGTGAAAAGTATCACAAAAGCAGAGCTCGTCAAAGCCATCCTCGGCGAAGTTCCCCAAGATACTCCTAGGTTGGACGTTCCAGTCACAATCCAGGATCAACAGTTCACGATGGAGCTGGACACCGCAACCACAGGAAATTTTGTTTCTGTGCCAGTCTGGAAACAACTGGGAAAACCGAAGCTGGATGACGTCACACATCGGTACGAGTCTGCCAGCAAGCACGACCTACCCGTGTTGGGCACCTTCATGGGCCAGACTAAGGACCCAGTGACTGGTAAACAGAGCTCCATTCCCTACATCGTCACCAAGATCCCTGATCTCAACCTACTTGGACGAAACGCGATCCAGGCTCTGGGAATTTCAGTGGACAATGCCCTTGGACTGAAGAGCATAGAGAGTCAAGTCAAGAGCGAGGGTGCAAAAGAATCGCATCCGAAGACCTCCAGCACAACTTATGCTTCTCTTCAAAAGGATTGCCACACTCTCTGCGACAAGTTCCCAGATCTCTTCAAGGAAGAATTGGGATGTCTGAGGGATTTTGAGCTGGAAATCAAGTTCAAGTCTGACGCGAAGCCGGTTTTTCACAAGGCAAGGCCGGTTCCGTTCGCTCTTCGTGATGACCTGACGAAAGGCTACGAAGAAGGCATCGCCAAAGGAGTCTGGAAGCCAGTCCAGTTCAACGACTATGGAACACCAGTTGTTCCAATTCGTAAGACAAACAGTGCAGGCGCCCTGAAGCCAAAACTGCGGATCTGTGGTGACTACTCAGTTGGGATCAACGATCAACTTGCTGATCACCGTCACCCAATGCCTCTCCCAGAGGAACTGATGCAAAAGCTGGGAGGAGGATTCGGTTACACAAAGATCGACCTCGCTGATGCCTACAACCAGATCAAGCTGGCACCAGAAAGTCAGCGCAGACTAGCCCTCAGCACTCACCGTGGGGTACTTCTGCAACAACGACTACCTTTCGGAATCAAGTCAGCAACTGGTTATTTTCAGGAGATCATGGAAAATCTCACCAGTGATCTGCCTGGAGTTGCCGTCTTCCAAGATGACATACTCACCAGCGGGAAGGATGCCAAAGATCATCTGAGCAATCTGGAACGACTACTCACGCGTCTGAACGACAAAGGACTCAGATGCCGTCGTGAAAAATGCCTGTTTGCTCAACCCAGTGTGGAATACCTTGGACACACTCTATCGGCTGAAGGAATCTCCAAAGGATCCAAAGTCGAGGCAGTCTTGAAGATGCCGCCACCTACGGATGTCTCAAGCTTGAAGTCTTTTCTGGGCTCAGTACAGTTCTACGGGAAATTCATCCCAAACCTGGCTACTATGGCAGAGCCACTCTACCGCCTGACAAAGAAGGCAAGTCCCTGGAAGTGGGGAGAAGAGGAACAAGCAGCTTTTGAACAGCTGAAGAATGTGCTTTCCTCTGATCAAGTCCTTGTACACTTCGACCCAGATAAGCCTGTGGGGCTGGCTTGTGACGCATCCAACGTTGGAATTGGAGCAGTACTGTTTCATCGCTATCCGGATGGAAGCGAGCGCCCAATTGCCAATGTGTCCAAGACTCTTACAGCTGCAGAAAGAAACTACAGCCAAATCCACAAAGAAGCCCTAGCCATCATCTATGGTTTGCGGAAATTCTACCAGTATCTGTACGGACGACAGTTCATACTGGTGACTGATCACAAGCCCCTGACGACGCTGTTCGGACCAAAGAAAGGGACACCACTTCTTGCAGCTAACAGACTAGCTCGGTGGGCCCTATGGCTGAACCAATTCGACTACACGATCGAGTACCGGAAAACTGCAGATCACGGCAATGCAGATGCCCTAAGTCGCTTGCCTTCAGGAGACGACATCGACTTTGACAGGGAGCAGAGTGGGGAAGACACGGACATGGTGTGCGCCATCCGAGTTCTCAGTCTTCAAGTCAAACCTTTCGACGCCAACATCCTTCGTCAAGAGTCAGGCAAAGATCCAGTGATAGCTACAGTGATGCGCTACGTGCGCGAAGGGTGGCCGCTGAAGCACGCTGAGATCAACGAAGAAGTCAGAAAGTTCCAGAAGTTGTCTGATTCTCTCAGTATCTGCCACGGATGCCTCATCTATGGTACAAGAGTTGTGATTCCACAAAGCCTGCAGCCCAAGATCCTTGATCTTCTGCACATCGGACACTTCGGCATGGAACGCATGAAGCAGTTGGCAAGAACTGCAGTATACTGGCCCGGTATCGACGCTGCAATAGAGATGACGAGTCGACGATGTGACTCCTGCGGCGAACATCAAAACAAGCCATCCAAACCGCCAGTTCATCCCTGGATGTTACCAGAGAAGCCATGGAGCCGAGTTCACTTGGACCACGCCATCAACTTCATGGGCACCAACTGGCTAGTGATCACGGATGCTTACTCAAAGTACCCATGCATCCACCCAACGTCATCCACGTCCACTAGAGCTACTCTAGACCTGCTGGAAGAAGACTTCGCTCACTTCGGATACCCACACACGCTGGTCTCCGACAATGCAACCACCTTTGCTTCTGAAGAGTTCCAGAGCTGGTGCAAGGAACGTGGGATCACGCACCTGACAGGAGCGCCCTATCATCCTGCTACCAATGGAGCTGCAGAACGGCTGGTGCAGACTTTCAAGCAAGCTCTCAGGAAGTCTTCTCTGCCCCCGAAGCGAGCACTTCAAGAGTTTCTTATGCAGTACCGGAGAATGCCGACATCCTGCGGATTCTCTCCGAGTGAACTCTTGATGTCCAGACAGATTCGGACAAGGATCGACACTTTGCTTCCCTCGCCAGCACACATAGCTCAGGGCAAGCAATCCAAGGAGGCATCTAAAACTCAGGTGACTCCGGACCCTGGAGGTGTCGCCAAGGTGACCAGGCAGTACAAGGCTGGAGATCCAGTATACGCACTGTACTATGGACCTCACCATGCCAAGCAGCCCAGATGGGTACCAGCAGTGGTCAAGAAGTCTACGGGTACTCGCTGCTTCAACGTCAAGGTAGTTCCTCGTGGCCCAGTTTGGAGACGACACTGGGAACAGCTGCGCCCACGTTACTTTTCTGAAGAGGACAACGAACCTGGTGATTCAGCAGATGCCTCTGAGCTCCCGATCGACCATCCGATGGAGATTCTGGAGAATGTGCCACCGACACAGAACCAGAGCAGACCACGACTGCCCAGGACCAAGCCACCTGTTCCTGAGTATGGTCCAGACAACCCCAGACGATCCAAAAGAACACCAAAACCCAGAGACAGACTTTGTTGTTGAAGTTTGTTGTGAAACAACAATTTTGGTAGGGAGGTGTTGTAGAGATCGCGAAAAGTCACTGCATTTCGATGGAAATTTCTAGACCATCCCAGAACATGCGAGTGCAGTAACGTCAGCAGATTACGTAACCTCAGAAAGATTCCGTACTTGCCAGTATGTTACAGAATGTTCTAGATCTGACCTGTTAGTATATAAGCAGCACTGCACAGCGTTCTGGGTTCTTCCTCTTTCATGAGTTTGTTCTTGCGCATCTTCTGTTAATAAAGTATTGGAGTTCCAGCCTGTTGTATCCCGTGTCTTCTCTGCGAGTGCACCGAGAGAGCGACATAGCAGGAGAAAAATACAACACTATTAGACATATCAAAAAGTAGGTAGTAAATTCCTGGCTTGTCCGAAAGGTCAAAGTAAACACACTAATCAGTCAAGCGGGGTATAGAAAGTTACTAGGCATTTGCTGGTGGAGAATATAAGGGTGAATGCTAGTGTAGAATACACCAACAGGCACAGAGTTCAAATGCACAAAACTAAGATAATCAGGTATTTGGCCGTAGTTGGAATGTCAATACTTTCTTTTCCCCTCACCACGGTTCAATTCCACGGTACCAGATTTATCAAAATATCATGCATAAAAAAGTATAACAGGTAAAACGTGACGCTAAAAAGTACAAAATATTAGGCAAAAGAGTATAAAAAGTAAAAGGCTGAGCTGAATGCGGTCACGGAAAAAAAAAAACAACAACCAGTAACTCTGTCCGACAGCTTGTGACTAGGATCACAAAAAAAGAGATGGCAGCCAGTGACTAGGGAGATCACAGTGCTGACTGACCAAGAACACGATATCGCCAGGAACTGACAGCTTATCACTGCGCTGAATCAGACGACGTTGCCTACTGTCCAGCGTGAATAACCATTTTCTGCAGCAGGGAAAACAAAGCCGCACAATCACTGTCAGTTAGCTGGTGGGGGACAGGCGGGGTTTGAGGGCGGGGGGACAGGCGGGGGTTGGGGGCGGGGGACGAAGGGGTCGGGTACGTGTGCATGGGCCGTCCATCAGATGTGTAGAGAAGGTGCCCCATGTGCGGTGAACCGTAACTGACCGGCTCTTGAAGTTTGTCCGCCATCGCTTGCCCGGATATGATAGAAGGA
This sequence comes from Batillaria attramentaria, assembly GCA_018292915.2. Taxonomy (NCBI): domain Eukaryota; kingdom Metazoa; phylum Mollusca; class Gastropoda; family Batillariidae; genus Batillaria; species Batillaria attramentaria. Next base: position 2,843,143 of record JACVVK020000012.1, read on the forward strand.
ATTCTAAGGACAAGAGAATTCCACGGACAAGAAACTGATGCATCCATTTGGTTGATAATCTCACTGCAATGTTGAACAATTGAGATATTCACAAATTTTACATACAATGATCAAGAATGGCTTTCTTTACTTTCATACGACACATAAGTCATTGTGATGTCGCTACGTCTGAGCCAAAACCCCTTGCGCCTGCGATAGAAGCGACATTGTTTCAGCGCATCTGGTTTGCCCCTTTCCCCACTTTGCAAAGCGGTTACTTACAATTATCTACTAGATCTATTACCATCAAAGTGTTTTATTGTTGTTGTTTGTTTGTTTGTTTTGTATAGTTTTGTGTTTTGTTTTTTTTTTTGGGGGGGGGGAGGGGGGATGAAAATAAAGTTTGAAGCTGCTGCCTCCTAACTTCCCTCTAACCAGAGTAAGGAAATCTAGATGATTAATATCGTACTACATGGTGATGGAAACTTAACCAGTCAAGAAAACCTCACAATCTTCCAATATGTACATGACTTTATAATAAAAAGCCAGCGCTTTACCATATAATTACCAGGTAAGTAGTTTAGCACTTACTGTGCCGCGGTCAGCTGCGCCAACCAAACAAATTCCCCCTTCCCTGCCCTTCCTTTCCCCTCCCTCTCACTTTCCCTTCTTCTTACTCTCCCCCTTCCCCTCTCCCTCCCTCCCCCTCCTGTCTTTTCATTGTTATTATTATGCTGTATGCTGTCACAGTATTCGCCGTACTACCTTGTGAATGTCCACAGGCGGAGGCTATATTTATATAGGCTTCTGGCCTTTTGCCACCGCCTGAATACTTCTGTTTTGTGTAAACTGGGCAGCGGAATAAAACCATGTTTAAATCAAGTAACTTCGATAACATCACCCAAGACTATGCGACCCTCTTGTTTACCTCGTCTACTCGAGCTAAAGCAGCGCGAGCGAATCCTCCTACCCAGCCATTCTCGCCTTCCCCTTCCGCCCCAAACCTTTTTTTTTTATCCCCCACCCCAACGCCCTACCTCTACGAATCATGCAGTCGGTGACCTGAACCGACACACGGTGACCACCTTTTTGTGTGACTGTTACTCCAGTTCGAGTGACTCGCATTAATACGCTACCATATCCTAATAGTTTCGGACTCTGGCTGTGAGTGTGTGTGTGTGTGTGTGTGTGTGTGTGTGTGTGTGTGTGCGTGTGTGAGAGAGAGAGACAGAGAGAGAGGGCGGGGGGAGACGGGGGGGGGGGGGGGAAGGGAGACCCGGGGGGAGGGGGGAGGGGGTGCAGAAGGAGAAAGACTTCCTTATCCCTATTTCCTGCTCAGTTACTATATGACTATATCTGTTGCGGAAGAATGTGTCCGTCTCACACGTTCATTCTACTGCACAGAACAGATGACTGCACGTTTGGAAGTATTTTGATTTCTTTTCAAATCGAAGACGAATTTGAAGGCGAGAAGGTCGCCATGTCGAGAACACGTTTCATCTGTCTGCTTCTTTTCTATTTCTTGCCGACACTTGCCTCAGCAGTGGAACCCTGTAAGTTTCTTTCAAAAAACCTATATATTATTGAGTATTTTTGCATATTAATCATACATGTGACTATTTAGTGTTATGACAAAAACAAACGCTACGTGAACATATTTGTTTGATATTAGTCATTCTAAGTCAGATCACGTCATCTAAGTATGAAAATTTTAGCTATTACTTTAACACAGGAGATATATGTTTATGTCTCTTCCGCGAAAAACAACGTTTAGGAAAGTTACGAGTGAACATAATTCCAGTAGTTTGCCACGGTTCAAGTTCCGAACCTGAGATGTCTTACTTTTTAGTTTCGAGTACAACCGTAATTTTCATCATGTAAAGCGAGGAAAAACGTTCACACGCTCACAATTTCCCAGTGGATCAGATAATTATCTCGATCAGATGATTGATTGTTGCACTGTGAAAATGTTTTTCATGTGACGTTCTTTCTTCTTTCTTTGTCCTAGGTGCGTTTTTGGAGTTCCCGACACTTTTTGGGGACACCATTACCATACGAGATGGTTCAAATTTGACTCTGCCATTCAGGATCAGGTTCTCAAAGCCCTGCCCTATAGAGTCATTAGTGATCTTGGACATATTTGTCGAAAGGAGTTACGGTGCTTTTAGAGTTTGCATGTTTATAACACTTGATGGCAACTGTCTAACAACACCCATACGCACCCTGTGTGGTTGTGGATCAGAAGAATTTACGTATCAAGTTCAAACCATCGTCGATCAATGGTTTAATGGAACATGGTGGAGGACATCCCGAACCGAGATGATGAGGAGTAAAAGATTGTTCTTCAATGTATACATAGAAGGCAAGTCTCTGTGTGTGTGTGTGTGTGTGTGTGTGTGTGTGTGTGTGTTGGGGGGGGGGGGTGATCACATACTGTTCAATTATGTATTTATCTAGTGGCTGATCTTTCACACACACACACACACACACACACACACACACACACACACACACACACACACACACACACACACACACACACACACACACACAGTACCAGTTTAGCAGGAGGCGGTGGAGCAGGGCGATTGATGCAAACTAGTGCGCTTAAAACATTTGATGCACAACAGTATCAAAGAAACTATAGTGAAGGAACATTTCTGTAATCTTGTTTTTATTTCTAACGAACAGAAAGCCAATATTAGGTATAGAATGGCCTACTACAATACACACCTATACAAAATAAATGTGCAGTTGGAATATCCTGTGTGTGTCATTTCATTAACAGATGAACCGCGGGTAATAGACCTGACCTTTCACAACGTGGATAACACTAACAACACTGTGGATAAGGACGTTACTGTAGATGTTGTATGTATCTGGCAAAATGGAAACCCGCCCGCTCAAGCTCGGCTGCTGGACAAACACGGGAAGGAAATGGACGGCAAATCGAGCTATGGGCTGCTTCGCTACACGTTGTCTTCAGTTCGTTGTGAGGATTCTGGTCAATACCGATGTGAAGCACCCAGAGCCACTGAGAACAAGACAGCGACACTTCTCGTGAAATGTGAGTTGGTCTGAGTAGTTTGCTGTCGATCACTTTCAACACACCAGCAGGCTCCTGTAAATATTCTGTGTTCGCGTTTGTATTGTCGTTGTGGTTGCGATGCTTGATGACTTCTGTTATTAACTTAACTCTTACCAGTTCATTTCCCTTAATACCCGACTCTGAAGTGGGATGGTTCATCCTAAGTCCCTGACAAAAAAAAAATACTGTATAATTCTTGAAGCTTACTGTTTAACTGCACTAAAACTACTCAAACTACTCATGGAAGTCGAAGTACAGCAAAACCGTAAGTGTGAATAATAGTAATAATAATAATAAGAAGAAGAATAAAGACTTATAAGGCGCCTATACATGTAAATTACACAGGCTCTAAGCGCCGTAAAATGGCACAATATGAGCCTTAAATGTTGAGTTGTGGTATTTAGGAGCAATTTTGTGCAAAATGGGTGACGACAGCGTGTTTGAAACTCGACTGCAAGTGCTAGCTGTCTCAAATGGCCAAACCATATGCCTATAACATAATTCGTCAGCATGCTTTTCAATTTTGTTGATGTAACCAGCATAGTAACTAGCCTTTGTTCAGATTAAGTGTAAAAAGTTCCTGAATTCAAATCTTCCGTGTTTTTTTGTTTTGTTTTCTTTGTTTGCTTGCTTTTGTTTGTTTGTTTGTTTGTTTGTTTGTTGTTGTTGTTGTTGTCGCTGCCGTATGTGGTAATGGTTGTGATGGTCTTCCTTTCTTTCCTTCTTTCTGTTTTTCTGTCATTATTTTTTTGTTGTTGAATGTATCGCTTTTGTATTTGTTTATCGTTCTTTTGCTGTTTCAGGCCCACCTGAAATCACGTTTCCTCTGAACGACATCACGACAGTGTCTGGAGCCACCACTGACTTAAAGGTTTACGTCAGATCTCACACCAGAAACTTGACTGACTGCTGGCTCATGCAATTATTTCGCTCCGAGAAATCCCGGATGCCGCTGCCATGTGACGCCACGAGGTGAAAATATACATAACTGTACATTGTACATCTTTTTACTTCCTGTCAGAGAAGAGTCTCACTTGAGGCATCTGATTTTCGCCTCACATTTGTGGCCTCGTTCATTCGGGCCGATAGTCAAGGGTTCTCTCCGGGTACTCCGGTTTCTACAAACACCCACCCATCCCCACAGACCCCCCCCCCCCCTACCCCCCGGAACCCAAGCTCTGCTTTGTAAATGATAAAACTGAGAAGAAAAACTGCAATTCTAAATTCCGACACTTGAAAAAGTTGAGGTGGCAAATTTCTGACGACCATGCACCCAGCGTTTGTGTGGAGCCATTGCATACAATTGCCAACCACACATCTAGACCCCCGGGCGCTGGTAAAACGCGTGAGGACGCTGTTACCAAGCACCCACAACCCATGTTATCCTCGCTCTCACTGTGACCGCTATGCCGAATTTTTCTAATCAATTTTTATTTTATTTTATAAAAGTGCTGATGATTATCTTTCAAACTATACCAAACACAACCAGGAAACATATGAGTGAGACCCCTTTAAACAAAATCGAAAAATTGCTGAAATCGCCCGGTTGGCAAAAGTTGTGCACGCACACACCGCCTGGGTCACGGGGAAATTCCGCGGCGCGCGGTCAAGGTCGGCAATGTGTTAAGGGAACAAGAAATTTGCGCTGTCTGTTGTCCTCATAGCATGTTAGAACATTTTGGTATGCTGGTCTGTCGTTTTTTTTTCGTTTTTGTTTTGCGTAAATTTTATTTGTCCAGTAGTCTGCCCGGTAGTCCTCCTGATCTGGTGCTGAATGTCCCCTTGGACAACGTGAAGGAGGCAGATAACGGAGTGTGGAGACTGGAACTCAGAAATAATGCAGGCATCGGACATGCAGATTTCCGTCTGAAAGTTGCGCCTGCAAGTACGTACATCCTTATCTCCAAAGGCTATGCACCCTGCACGATTATACTGAACTGCTTGAAGTTTAGAACTGCTGTGCATTGGAAATGTTCAGCCCACAAAATTTGAAAATAAATGCAATTCTAAATTCCGAAACTTGAATATCTGAGCTGATCCTTCGCACCACGTGATTGTTATGTGTTCATGTCCAATGTTTGAGAGAATGCTTGTGATTCACGTGAGCGTGCGTGTTGGGTTCAGTTAGCGGCGCTTTGAGTGAGTGAGTGAGTGTTTAGGGCTTAAAAGCCGCGCAAGCCACAAAGACTAATTCGCTCTTTGAGCCTAATCAAGAAATTGGGCAAGGCGCCTATACAATACTCAGTTATTATTATTATTATTATTATTAAAATTAAAAAAGTATAATTATTAAAATGATGCATGAAGCTTTACTTTACAAAACTCCAGCTTGGCAGCTGACTTTCAACCTTCTCAAAACTGAAATACACAGACGTATGGCAGGAGACAGCACGAAATCTGTTGCTGTTTCTTTAAAGTTTTCATTTGACAGGACTTCAAGAATGTAAACAAAGCCATGCTTCTGAGATGCATTATCAATGGGAATTTTTCGTGTTTCTAAAACCAATTTATAGAAACGTTGACACAGATGTGAACATTTCGAAACACTGATAGAATAGGTTCGTTTATACGTACGTATAAAAAAAAATAATGTCACGATATAAACTAAGTCACGTACGAGTATCATACGACATTTTTTGTCTAAGTCTGATGTGTCACGCCACGCCATTGACGACAATTAGTAGGGCCTCCAGCACTGTTCCCACCCTAAATCCGTACACTATGACCATTCTTGTTTACAGTTCTTTGTTTAAACTGAAATAATTTTGATTTCATGGCAGGTGAGGAGTCACTGTGGCCGTCGTCCGTACCGGTCATAGTCCCCGTTGTCAGTGGTCTGGCTGGGGCTGTTGGTGTTCTCGTCGTTGCAGTTCCTGTTATGTTACTTTGTCGTCGTTGCTGTCGAAGAAGAGGTTAGTCTCTCTCTCTCTCTCCAAAGTCCCTGCCCCCCTCTCCCCCTCCCCCTCTCTCTCTAACAATTATCGTTTAACAAATTAGTGTTTATGTGCAAAATGACCCAAAATATGTAGGGGAGCCGGGGTGGCCGAATGGCAGAGCGTTGGACTCTCAATGCTTGGGTCGTGAGCTCGAACCCGGCTGGGGCCAAATATTTGTGCTGGCCTTTTCCTCGTTGTCCCGTCTCTGCTATCACCCTTTTTGTGGTGAAAAAGGACGTTAAACAGCCAAACGAGCACCCACCCGCCCTAAATCTGTATGTGCTGCACATCTCACCCTACCCACATGTACATGAAATAAGCGTATGTCATGAAACTTGTTGAATTATTTCCGACAGACTGCATATTTTTGTCTGTGTTCTTGTTGTTGCTATTATTGTTCGAGGTGCTGTCGCTGTTGTTGTGGTGCTGTAGATGTAGGTTTTATTGTTGTTGGTGGTGGTGTACTTGTTTCTGTGTTCCTTCACGTGATGTTTTAGCGATTATTTTTGCTTTTTCAGCCGGAGTGGAGTTTGGTCAAGAGTCAGCCGGAGTGGAGGTTGGTCAAGAGTCAGCCGGAGTGGAGGTTGGTCAATATATGGCGTCTAACCAGAGCGCGGACCTATACTCGGAGATCCCGGATGAAGCTGTCCGGACGGTAGAAGGTACAGTGACAGACAGAAAGACAGACAGACAGACAGACAGACACAGACACATGCAGAAGCATTAGTTCGAGAGCCTGAGACGTGTGGTAATTTTTGAAATTTCAAAGTGTAAGGCGCTTATTCTAGATGTTTAAGTCAAACGTTTGAGACAGAATACACTAGAATAGAAATTGAACTGTGATTTACTCTTCGTTTTACATTACAAAATCTTGCCCCGTGCAGGAAAAAACGTTTCAGAACCACCCAGGACGTGTCTAATATGAATGCGCCACGATATCCCTAGCGGTGCGCCACCCGGTGAAACTGAAGACTCACGCTCTGCCAGAAATCCCAATTTTTTGTTTTCATTTGCTTTTTTCAGGTTCCTCCCAAAATGTTTCAGAACCACCCCGTCCATGTCAGAGACGAATGCGCCACGATCGTCCCGACCCAGCGCCGGACCTGTTTTACATGTCGTCAACTATCAAAGGATTGTCTTCTTCAAAAAAGCGCAAGAAAAAAGACGCAGCAAAGAACGTCACCACTGCCTCGTCGAGTAAAACAGACACCACTTCTTCAGACGGCTACCTCACGCCAAGGCCGTTGCGCAAGAGGACCGAGGACATCGGTGGTGGTGCTACGGCAATGTTGCCGAGATCAGATACCGGTCTCCCGACCAATTACTTGACACCAGCGTCGCGGCAAAACCAGGCAGAGGAGGGAAGCCCTGAAAATGTGGCTTTGCTGCCAATGAGCTCAGAAACCAGTCCTGAAGACAGCAGCCCGACTCCCTTGTTGCTGCGCGAAGAGAAAGAGCACGTTGATACCACCACGGACGAGACCGCGAGTGCTTTGTGTCCGAACGCTCCACCACCACCCCTGTAACTCTCTGCAGTTCTTTCCCTTGAATTTCGATAACCCGTGATCGATGCATACAAGAGCTGACTGTGAGAAAATAATTCCTTGTAACAGTGTTTTCTTGCCTGTATTTCATTAAAATAATGATGTTTATGACGTACATGCGAAAAAAGTACAAGTTTGTGACTTACAAAAGCACCGCAAAGAGCTACACTGTGACGATCCCTTCGTCTGTCATCTTGGAACTTCGCGAGTGTGTTTTACTCTTCACCAACACCCGTTTTGCGCCCACTATGAGACTCAGATAGAGTGACATGTGATACATACTAGTGTTTTCAGGAAATAGGAACTGTTCCCTAGATTTCCATTCTAGTGGCTGATGTGAACACATCTCCTCTCACTTGTTCAAACCTGTTCTCACCTGTTCTCACCTGTTCATAAATACAGTGCGTTTTGTCAGTGACAGCTGAGCCTGAAGTAAGCACAGGTCAAATGCCTCAAAATTTCATTACATAAATTGTTTTGTGAGGTTTTAGTATGAATTTATTCAAGTGATCCTGTTTTGGGCATTGATGACATGTGTTATTTACTCTGTTGTAACACCTATGAATGTTGTATAAATGGGCCTGAATTTGTATATGTGCTGCAAAACAGGTTGCATTTTAGGGAGAATTGCAGTTTAGCATGAATAACTTCATATCATGGAATTTGTGTTCTCTGAGTTTTTGCATTTTTTTTTTTTTTGGTTTCGTCTGGAAAAATCTGTTTTTAGCAGCAAAGTCAAAGGTCGCCATGCTTACCTCAAGTATAAGTATGCCAAACCTTAAGTATCATATGAAAGACCCAATCATTTCTGAGCTGATTCATATGCAACATGACCGGATTGGTAAACAATATAGGTGACTTGTAGAAAAATATCCGGAAAAACAACAAAAAGTACCGCGGGAGGCAAGAACTGTTGAGAGCAAAGCAACAACAGAAGCAGGCGGCTGATCTGATGTATGAGAGAGACAGCTCCACTGAGAAACGTTTGATGGAGGCGCTTTTCTGTGGGAAGACTTACGAGGCTCACGCCCTGACTTTCATGAAATATTTCAACACCTGAGGTACTTGACAAATAAGCCGCGTCATTCGTGTACGTGTGCTACTTACACAGTCATGCTTCTTCAAGGAAATTGACACTGATTTCTTCTTTACACTATTATTATTTTTATCACTATTAGTATTAGGATTGCTATTCGGATCGTGTGTGTGTGTGTGTGTGTGTGTGTGTGTGTGTGTGTGTGTGTGTGTGTGTGTGTGTGTGTGTGTGTGTGTGTGTTGTATATGTTTATTCTATATGATATGCTTGCGAGTGATATATGTCCAACTAGTATGTAGGTCTGTTGTCCATGCATGTCTGTGGCATGTATATACGTCCCCAAAAAAGAAATTTAAAAAAGACAATGACACACACACACACACACACACACACACACACACACACACACACACACACACACACACACACACACACACACACACACATTAGGCAGAAGTGAAGGAAGTCCACTGGTCGATAATTATCTGAAACCGGTGCCACTTCGCGCAGACGGTGAGAAAACCGATGTCGCTAGAGGTCAAAGTCTCACTCTCAACCTCTCCCAGCATGGAAACCACTCTTCCGATGCCATTGCTCAGTGAGATGGGGAGAAGAATCTACCATTTCTGATGATGAGTCTGACCATGAACCAATATCGTCCCAGCATCCACGAACTCGAAGAGTTCATTTTTAGTGCTCGGGTCGTGAGTTCGAATCCCGGCTAGGGCCGAATATTTGTGCTGGACCTTTTCTCGTTGCCCAGTCTTTGATATCACCCATACGCGGTGGAAAAGAACACAGATCCACCCACCCTCAAAGAGTTCCTATCAGTTTTGTGCGAATTTAGACTTCAGTTGCAGTAGCCGTGGGATGAGGAGGACAGTCCAAATAATCTATTATTCTGCACTGGAACCTCCCCAGACCTCGTGTGAACCCGCTTCATCTGCAAAGGAGTTCACTGCCACTGACAGTTAAAGATCACCCAACACACACAAGTGCTTGTGACAATTAATTGTTGTCACCACTTAACATTTATTTGTTCTCAAGTTGTGCCATAACCCGGGTGAGCCGGTGTAACAGGCCAGAATCTACCCCTGGCCCCGAATCTACCCGGGTAGAAACTGGACTAGGCCAGTTTAAACCCGGGTAGTTTCTGGCCTAGGCCAGTTTCTACTCCCCTGGCCCCGAATCTACCCCCCTGGTCTGAGCTAAATTCGAAATCGTTGTACTGAGCTAAATTCACAATTTCACTACATCAGTTGCTACAGTGACTACTACTGAGTCGAACTAGTTGTACTGAGTAAATGCGCTGGTTGCGCTACCCCGCAAGCTTTTCTCTCCGACAGAAAACTGACACTGCCATTTATCTGGAAAACAGATCAGATCACTTCAACGTCGTTCTCATCGTTGCATAACCTTGTTATAAAGTTCCGTTTTAAATCGCTGGTATGTCTGTTTTATAGCAGGGCCGTAGCACAGCTCCTAAAAGTGCTCCGGCCATAAGAAATAAACAAAAAGGAAATTTTCGCGGTGCACAAAGGAAGGACTTTGCCCGAAGAAAGTGAAAAACGGGGAGGGGGTGGGGGGGGGGGGGCGACGGCGGAAGGAAGGACTTTACCCGAAGTGAAAAGCGGGGGGTGGGGGGGGGGGGGGGGACGGACGGACGGAACAACTGAAAAGCGGGGGGGGGGGGGAGGACTGCAGGAAGAGTGCCAGCCCTGCATATCCCCTCAGTAACCCAATGTTACTTGGGTTTGTTTGTTTTTTCGCTTTTTTGTTTGCCAAAAAGGGGGGTCGGGCCATGATCGGAGTGGCCGGTAGGGCTGCTACGGCCCTGTATAGACCACAATATTTATCGTCTCGGTGCAGTTAACATGTGCTTTCATCTGCAACTTACTCAATTTTTTATGCAGATTGCTCTGATGTTATACTGTTTGCATTAAAATTAATTTTAATTGACATCTCTATCTATCTCAGTCTTGTGTGTGTGTGTGTGTGTGTGTGTGTGTGTGTGTGTGTGTGTGTGTGTGTGTGTGTGTGTGTGTGTGTGTGTGCGTGTGTCTGTGTGTGTGTGCACGCGTACATTAAAACATAATTTTGACAAAGTAAATATTCATTTATATACTCTTGTACTAGCATGATCAAAACTTACATGAACCATTTTTAGAGACAATACTATTATTTCAAAGTGTAATCAAAGACATATATACTGTTAAAAAAAAAAGAAACGCATAGTCAATCTGATGTTATTTCATTCGGGTGGGTGGGTGGGTGTCTGGGGGTTTAACGTCCTTTTCCACCACATAGGGTGATATCAAAGACGGGGCAACGATGAAAAAGCCAGCACAAATATTTGGCCCCAGCCGGGATCGAACTCACGACCCGAGCATTAGAAGTCCAACGCTCTACCATTCGACCACCCCGGCTCCCCTATTTCATTCGGGGCCAGGGGGAGAGAAACTGGCCTAGAACAGGAGGGGGTAGATTCTGGGCCAGGGGGGATAGGAACTGGCCCAGGCCAGTTTAAACCCGGTGTAGCTTCTGGCCTAGTCCAGTTTCTACCCGGGTAGATTTGGGCCTAGGCCAGTTCCTGCGGGGTAGATTCTGGACGGGGTAGATTCTGGCCTGGTACACCGGGGTGGCCGAATGGTAGAGTGTTGGACTTCTAATGCTCGGGTCGTGAGTTCGTATCCCGGCTGGGGCCAAATATTTGTGCTGGCTTTTTCATCGTTGCCCCGTCTTTGATATCACCTGTATGTGGTGGAAAAGGACGTTAAACTCCAAAAACACATGAATTCGATTATCATATTTTTTATACTTAGTGTATGTTTCGGTGTTTCTTTCTTTCGAGTGACTCACATTTAAACACAACTTGATTTTTTGTGTGTGTGTTCGCGTGTGTGTACGTGTGTGTGTGTGTAAGAGAGAGAGAAATGAAATGAAACTTTATTTGTCAACGGTAAAACACATTGGTCTAGTAGTCCAGTTAGGGTTAGGGTTAGGCTGGAGGACCCACGTGACCTTATTCAGGACTTTGAACAAGCGTTGAGCAAAGCCGTAAGTGAATATTAGTCTATTAGTCATTACCTAAAATAAAAAAGCAGTGTGCACGACTGACACACAACAGCAATGAAGAATATTGTGTGATAATTGTGTGAAATCATTGCTCTTGGAACTGTTCAATGTAGCCAGTCATTACATTAGAGGACTTTATCTAGGTCAGCGCGGGTAGGAGCGGGCATGAAAGTAGACACACGAGTTTGTTTTGTTATGTAAACACATTATAGGCTAGCTTGGAGAACGCTGATATTGTGGCAAAGACATTCTATTCGCTTTTCAGATTCCGGAGAAATGAACGATAAGGAACATAAGGAACGGATGTGGTAGAAGGAATACTGAGTACAAGAAATTTCTACGGACAAGGAGGTGATGCATCCATTTGGTTAATAATATCACTGCAATGTTGAACAATTGAGATATTCACGAGTTTTAGCACATACACTGATGGGGAACTGCTTTCTTTATTTTCATACGACACATAATTCATTGTAATGTCGCTACCCCAAAAGCGTTGCGCCTGTGATAGAAGCGACGTTGTTTCAGCACATCAGGTTTTCCCCTTTCCCCCATGTTGCAAAGCGGTTACTTACAATAATTAATTATCTACTAGATCATGCATGGCCTGAACCATAAAATTTGTGTCATGAAACGTTTCCGCATGAATTCAAAGGTCAGGGTTTCTTTTTGTGGGTCAGTTATCGCCTTTTTGGGGACACCATTACCATACGAAAGGGTTCAAATTTGACTCTGCCATTCAAGATCCGGTTCTCAAAGCCCTGCCGTATAGAGTCATTAGTGAGACTGGACATATTTGTCGAAAGGATTGGCGGTCATAGTAGAATGCCAGTTTGCCAGTTGATAATTTCTGGCAGGTGTCTAAAACACATCCCCTCCCAGTGTGACTGTGGGTCAGTTATTCCCTTTTCTCAAGTTCATGTGTTACTGTTACTCTGGTTTGAGTGACTCGCATTAATACACTACCATACAGTTTCAGACCGGGCTTGGGGGGGGGGGGGGGGAGGGCAGACGAAGAAAGACTTCCTTATCCCTATTTCCTGCTCAGTTACTACATAACTATATGTATTGCGAAAGAATGTGTCCGCCTCACACGTTCATTCTGCTGCACAGAACAGATGACTGCACGTTTTGAAGTATTCGAAGACAAATTTGAAGGCGAGAAGGTCGCCATGTCGAGAACACGTTTCATCTGTCTGCTTCTTTTCTTTTTCTTGCCGACACTTGCTTCAGCAGTGGAACCCTGTAAGTTTCTTTCAAAAAACCTATATATTATTGAGTATTTTTGCATATTAATCATACATGTGACTATTTAGTGTTAGGTCAGAAACAAATGCTACATGAACATAATAATAATTATTATTTGTTTGATACTAGTCAGATCACGTGATCTAATTATGAAAATATTAGCTATTACTATGCAAAGTAGATATGTTTATGTCTCTTCCGCGAAAAACAACGTTTGGGAAAGTTACGAGTGAACATAATTCCAGTAGTTTGCCACGGTTCAAGTTCCGAACCTGAGATGTCTTACTTTTTAGTTTCGAGTAAACCCGTAATTTTCATCATGTAAAGCGAGGAAAAACGTTCACACGCTCACAATTTCCCAGTTGATCAGATATCTCGATCAGATGATTGATTGTTGTACTGTAAAGTGTTTTTGCATGTGACGTTCTTTCTTCCTTCTTTGTCCTAGGTGCGTTTTTGGAGTTCCCGACACTTTTTGGGGACACCATTACCATACGAGATGGTTCAAATTTGACTCTGCCATTCAGGATCAGGTTCTCAAAGCCCTGCCCTAAAGAATCATTTGAGGAACTAGTCATACGTGTAGAAATTGTTCACGGTGATGCTATAGGCATTTTTTGTAATATGCGAATAATTAATGGCGTCTGTCATCAAACACCACGAAGCTCGCCGTGTGGTTGTGGATCAGAAGAATTTACGTATCAAGTTCAAACCATCGTCGATCAATGGCGTAATGGAACATGGTTGTGGACAGTCGGAACGGAGATGATACAGAGAAAAAGATTGTTCTTCAATGTATACATAGAAGGCAAGTGTGTGTGTGTGTGTGTGTGTGTGTGTGTGTGTGTGTGTGTGTGTGTGTGTGTGTGTGTGTGTGTTGGGGGGGGGGTGATCACATACTGTTCAATATGTATTTATCTAGTGGCTGATCTTACACACACACACACACACACACACACACACACACACACACACACACACACACACACACACACACACACACACACACACACACACACACACACACAGTACCAGTTTAGCATTAGGCGGTGGAGCAGGGCGATTGATGCAAACTAGTGCGCTTAAAACGTTTGATGCAAAACAGTATCAAAGAAACTATAGTGAAGGAACATTTCTGTAATCTTGTTTTTATTTCGAACGAACAGAAAGCCAATATTAGGTATAGAATGGCCTACTACAATACACACCTATACAAAATAAATGTGCAGTTGGAAGATCATGTGTGTGTCATTTCATTAACAGATGAACCGCGGGTAATAGACCTGACCTTTCACAACGTGACCTCTACCAACACTGTGGATAAGGACACCACTGTAGATGTCGTATGTATCTGGCAAAGTGGAAACCCGCCCGCTCAAGCTCGACTGCTGGACAGACACGGGAAGGAAATGGTCATTGGGAGCTATGGGCCGCTTCGCTACACGTTGTCCTCAGTTCGTTGTGACGATTCTGGTCAATACCGATGTGAAGCACCTGACGCCACCGAGAATAAGACAGCTACACTTCTCGTGAAATGTGAGTTGGTCTGAGTAGTTTGCTGTCGATCACTTTCAACACACCAGCAGGCTCCTGTAAATATTCTGTGTTCGCGTTTGTATTGTCGTTGTGGTTGCGATGCTTGATGACTTCTGTTATTAACTTAACTCTTACCAGTTCATTTCCCTTAATACCCGACTCTGAAGTGGGATGGTTCATCCTAAGTCCCTGACAAAAAAAAAATACTGTATAATTCTTGAAGCTTACTGTTTAACTGCACTAAAACTACTCAAACTACTCATGGAAGTCGAAGTACAGCAAAACCGTAAGTTTGAATAATAATAAGAAGAAGAACAAGAAGAAGAAGAAGAAGAAAGACTTATAAGGCGCCTATACATGTAAATTACACAGGCTCTAAGCGCCGTAAAATGGCACAATATGAGCCTTAAATGTTGAGTTGTGGTATTTAGGAGCAATTTTGTGCAAAATGGGTGACGACAGCGTGTTTGAAACTCGACTGCAAGTGCTAGCTGTCTCAAATGGCCAAACCATATGCCTATAACATAATTCGTCAGCATGCTTTTCAATTTTGTTGATGTAACCAGCATAGTAACTAGCCTTTGTTCAGATTAAGTGTAAAAAGTTCCTGAATTCAAATCTTCCGTGTTTTTGTTGTTGTTGTTGTTGTTTTCTTTGTTTGCTTGCTTTTGTTTGTTTGTTTGTTTGTTTGTTTGTTGTTGTTGTTGTTGTCGCTGCCGTATGTGGTAATGGTTGTGATGGTCTTCCTTTCTTTCCTTCTTTCTGTTTTTCTGTCATTATTTTTTTGTTCTTGAATGTATCGTTTTTGTATTTGTTTATCGTTCTTTTGCTGTTTCAGGCCCACCTGAAATCACGTTTCCTCTGAACGACATCACGACAGTGTCTGGAGCCACCACTGACTTAAAGGTTTACGTCAGATCTCACACCAGAAACTTGACTGACTGCTGGCTCATGCAATTATTTCGCTCCGAGAAATCCCGGATGCCGCTGCCATGTGACGCCACGAGGTGAAAATATACATAACTGTACATTGTACATCTTTTTACTTCCTGTCAGAGAAGAGTTTCACTTGAGGCATCTGATTTTCGCCTCAAATTTGTGTCCTCGTTCATTCGGGCCAATAGTCAAGGGTCAAGGGTTCTCTCCGGGTACTCCGGTTTCTACAAACACCCACCCATCCCCGCCGAAACCCCCCTCCCCCGCCACACACACACACACACACACACACACACACACACACACACACACACACACACACACACACACACCCTGGAACCCAAGCTCTGCCTTGTAAATGATTAAATCAGGGGCGCCGGAAGATGTTGGGGGGAGGGGGGGTTTTGGCAGAATCTCGGAGGGGGGAACGTTGCCCGAAGAAAGTGAAAAGCGGGGGGGGGGGGGGGGGGGCATCAAATGCTGCGTAGACAAAAAACCTTTACGAACCAGGACATTGCCCGAAAAAAGTGAAGAAAAGCAGGGGGGGGGGGGGGGGGGGCAATCAGAGAAGCGGACAGCCTTCGGTCCGCAAAAACAGAAGTCCTCTGTTGGGTGGGATGAAGGAGAGAGCACTAAGAGGGGTAGGGGGAGAGGTAGGGGAAGGGGGGGGGGGGGCAAGACCATGGCTTTGCCCCCCCTCTTGCCATAGTCACCTGATTTTCCAGGGGGGGGGGGGGGGGCAAAAAGACACTCTTGCCCCCCCCCCCCCTGCTTGGGTACAGGGGGGGCAGCTGCCCCCCCCCCCTGCCCCCCCCCCCGGTTCCGGCGCCCCTGTTAAAGAAGAAAAATTGCAATTCTAAATTCCGACACTTGAAAAAGTTGAGGTGACAAATTTCTGACGACCATGCACCCAGCGTTTGTGTGGAGCCATTTTATACCATTGCCAACCACATATCTAGACACCCGGGCGCTGGTAAAACACGTGAGGACGCTGTTACCGAGCACCCCACAACCCATGTTATCCCCGCTCTCACTGTGGCCGCTATGCCCAATTTTTCCAATCAAAAATATCTTTTCATGAAAGTGCTGATGATTATCTTTCAAACTGTACCAAACACGATTAGGAAACATATGAGGGAGACCCCTTTCAAAACAAAAATCGACAAATTGCTAAAATCGCCCGGTTGGCAAAAGTTGTGCACGCATTCAGCACCTGGGTAACGGGAGAATTCTGCGGCGCGTGGTCAAGGTCGGCAATGTGTTAAGGGAACAAGAAATTTGCGCTGTCTATTGTCCTCATAGCTTGTTAAAACATTTTGGTATGCTGGTCTGTCGTTTTTTTCGTTTTGTTATGGGTAAATTTTATTTGTCCAGTAGTCTGCCCGGTAGTCCTCCTGATCTGGTGCTGAATGTTTCCTTGGACAACGTGAAGGAGGCAGATAACGGAGTGTGGAGACTGGAACTCAGAAATAATGCAGGCATCGGACATGCAGATTTCCGTCTGAAGGTTGCGCCTGCGCCTGCGCCTTCACCTGCACCTGCACCTGCACCTGCAAGTACGTACATCCTTATCTCCAAAGGCTATGCACCCTGCACGATTATATTGAACTGTTCGAAGTTTAGAACTGCTCTGTTTTGGACGTGTTCAGCCCACAAAATTTGAAAATAAATGCAGTTCTAAATTCGGAAACTTGAATAGCTGAGCTGATCCTTCGTACCACGTCATTGTTTTGTGTTCATGTCGAAAGTTTGAGAGAATGCTTGTGATTCACGTGAGTGTGCGTGCTGGGCTCAGTTAGCGGCGCTTTGAGTGAGTGAGTGAGTTTTTAGGGCTTAAAGCCTTGCAAGCCAAAAGACTAATTCGCGCTTTGAGCCGAATCAAGAAAATTTAATTGGGTAAGGCGCCTATACAATACTCAGTTATATTATTATTATTATTAAAATGATGCAGGCAGCTTTACTTTACAAAACTCCAGCTTGGCAGCTGACTTTCAATCTTCTCAAAACTGAAATACACAGACGTATGGCTGGAGACAGCACGAAAGCTGTTGCTGTTTCTTTAAAGTTTTCATTTGACAGGACTTCAAGAATGTAAACAAAGCCATGCTTCTGAGATGCATCAGCGATGAAAAGTTTCCGTGTTTCCAAGACCAGTTTGTAGAAACATTGGCACAGATGTGAACATTTCAAAATACTGATAGAACAGTTTCGTTTATACGTATGATAGAAAATAAGTCACGTACGAGTATCATAAAACATACACACCCTCCAGACAACTCAGATCCTCTGCTGACACCCGCATCCTACGCATTCCACGGGTTAAATCGTAAACATTAGGTCAGCGAGCATTGCTCTACCACGGTCCAGTCATTTGGAACAGCCTGCCTGCCCATGTTCGCCATGCAGAGTCAACGCACTCTTTTAAAGTCGCTTTAAAGTCTTATTTCTTCCGGCAATATTATACAGACTAACTACTTTATCATCACTGCTATCATCATTGTCATTTTAGGTTGTCGGTCGGGATGTATCATGGCTGTGTGTATGTAACGTGTATGTGACGTGTATATCATGTGTAACTGTATGTAATGTGACATATTTCATATATGTGTATGTACTGTATCTCCACCCTACTATTGTGAGGCGCCCAGAGCTCCAGCAGGAGGTTGGGCGCCAGACAAATCCTCATTATTATTATTATTAACATTTTTTTCTAAGTCTGATGTGTCACGCCACGCCATTGACGACAATTAGTAGGGCCTCCAGCACTGTTCCCACCCTAATCCGTAAACTGTAAAAATTCTTGTTTACAGTTCTTTGTTTAAACTGAAACAGTTTTGATTTCATGGCAGGTGAGGAGTCACTGTGGCCGTCGTCCGTACCGGTCATAGTCCCCGTTGTCAGTGGTCTGGCTGGGGCTGTTGGTGTTCTTGTCGTTGCAGTTCCTGTTATGTTACTTTATCGTCGTTGCTGCCGAAGAAGAGGTTAGCCTATCTCCCCCCCCCCCCTCCTCCGCACTTCTCGCCCCTCCCCTCCCTCCCTCTCTTTCACTGACCTCCGTCCGTTCAATATTTTAAGTCTTGTAAGAAACCTCTCATTTAAACCCAGTAGATTTTTAATATATATTTACATCCTGTTTTATTGTATGCTCTTTTATTTTTAATGACCTGGCAGAAAGGGACCTCTCTTTGCCGCGAAATAGTCTTTGTAGCTTGCGCGGCGTAAAGCCCTAACTAACTAACTAACTAACTAACTAACTAACTCTCTCTCTCTCTCTCTCTCTCTCTCTCTCTCTCTCTCTCTCTTTCTCTCTCTCTCTAACAATTATCGTATTACAAATAAGTGTTTATGTGCAAAATGACTCTAAATATGTAGGGGAGCCGGGATAGCCGAATGGTAGAGCGTTGGACTCTCAATGCTTGGGTCGTGAGCTCGAACCCGGCTGGGGCCAAATATTTGTGCTGGCCTTTTCCTCGTTGTCCCGTCTCTGCTATCACCCTTTTTGTGGTGAAAAAGGACGTTAAACACCCCACAACTCACCCACCCACCCTAAATCTGAATGTGCTGCGCATCTCACACTACCCACATGTACATGAAATAAGCGTATGTCATGAAACTTTTGTTGAATGATTTCCGACAGACTGCATGTTTTTGTCTGTGTTCTTGATGTTGCTATTATTGTTCGAGGTGCTGTCGCTGTTGTTGTGGTGCTGTAGATGTAGGTTTTATTGTTGTTGGTGGTGGTGTACTTGTTTCTGTGTTCCTTCACGTGATGTTTTAGCGATTATTTTTGCTTTTTCAGCCGGAGTGGAGGTTGGTCAAGAGTCAGCCGGAGTGGAGGTTGGTCAAGAGTCAGCCGGAGTGGAGGTTGGTCAAGATATGGCGTCTAACCAGAGTGCGGACTTATACTCGGAGATCCCGGATGAAGCTTTCAGGACAGTAGAAGGTACAGTGACAGACAGAACAACAGACAAACAGACACAGACGCAGACACAGACACATAAGCATTAGTTCGAGAGCTTGAGACGTATGGCAATTTTTGAAATTTCAAAGTGTAAGGCGCTTATTCTAGATGTTTAAGTCAAACGTTTGAGACAGAATACACTAGAATAGAAACTGAACTGTGATTTACTCTTCGTTTTACATTACAAAATCTTGCCCCGTGCAGGAAAAAACGTTTCAGAACCACCCAGGATTTGTCTAATATGAATGCGCCACGATATCCCTAGCGGTGCGCCACCCAGAGAAACTGAAGACTCGCGCTCGGCCAGAAATCCCAATCTTCTGTTTTAAAATTTTTAAGGTGCTCCCCAAAATGTTTCAGAACCACCCCGTCCATGTCAGAGACGAATGCGCCACGATCGCCCCGACCCAGCGCCGGATCTGTTTTACATGTCGTCAACTATCAAAGGATTTTCTTCCTCAAAAGAGCGCAAGAAAAAAGACGCAGCAAAGAACGTCACCACTGCCTCGTCAAGTAAAACAGACACCGCTTCTTCAGACGGCTACCTCACGCCAAGGCCATTGCGCAAGAGGACCGAGGACACCGCTCGAGGTGCTACGGCAATGTTGTCGAGATCAGATACCGGTCTCCCGACCAATTACTTGACACCAGCGTCGCGGCAAAACCAGGCAGAGGAGGGAAGCCCTGAAAATGTGGCTTTGCTGCCAATGAGGTCAGAAACCAGTCCCGAAGACAGCAGCCCGACTCCCTTGTTGCTGCGCGAAGAGAAAGAGCACGTTGATACCACCACGGACGAGACCGCGAGTGCTTTGTATCAGAACGCTCCACCACCTCCCCTGTAACTCTCTGCAGTTCTTTCCCTTGAATTTCGATCACCCGTGATCGATGCATACAAGAGCTGACTGTGAAAAAAAATTCCTTGTAACAGTGTTTTCTTGCCTGTATTTCATTAAAATAATGATGTTTATGACGTACATGCGAAAAAAATACAAGTTTGGGACTTACAAAAGCACCGCAAAGAGCTACACTGTGACGATCCCTTCGTCCGTCATTTTGGAAATTTGCGAGTTTGTTTTACTCTTCACCAGCACCCGTTTTGCGTCCACTGTGAGACTCAGATAGTGACATGTGATACATACTAGTGTTTTCAGGAAATAGGAACTGTTCCCTAGATTTCCATTCTAGTGGCTGATGTGAACACATCTGCTCTCACCTGTTCATACCTGTTCTCACCTGTTCATAAATACAGTGCGTTTTGTCAGTGACAGCTGAGCCTGAAGTAAGCACAGGTCAAATGCCTCAAAATTTCATTACATATGTATGGTTAAAAACTGTTTTATGAGGTTTTAGTATGAATTTATTCAAGTGATCCTGTTTTGGGCATTGATGACAGGTGTTATGTACTCTGCTGTAACATCTATGAATGTTGTATAAATGGGCCTGAATTTGTATATGTGCTGCAAAACAGGTTGCATTTTATGGAAAATTACAGTTTAGCATGAATAACTTCATATCATGGAATTTTTGTTCTCTGAGTTTTTGCATTTTTTGTGTTTTGTCTGGAAAAATCTGTTTTTAGCAGCAAAGTCAAAGGTCGCAGGTCGCCATGCTTACTTCAAGCATAACTATGCCAAACCTTAAGTATCATATGAAAGACCCAATCATTTCTGAGCTGATTGATATGCAACATGACCGGATTGACAAACAATACAGTTGACTTGAAGAAAAATATCCGTAAAAACAACAAAAAGTACCGCGGGAGGCAAGAACTGTTGAGAGCAAAGCAACAACAGAAGCAGGCGGCTGATCTGATGTATGAGAGAGACAGCTCCACTGAGAAACGTTTGATGGAGGCGCTTTTCTGTGGGAAGACTTACGAGGCTCACGCCCTGACTTTCATGAAATATTTCAACACCTGAGGTACTTGACAAATAAACCTCTTCATTAGTGTACGTGTGCTACTTACACATGATTCTTCAAAGAAAATGACACTGATTTCTTCTGTGCACTATTATTTATCACTATTAGGATTGCTATTCGGATCGTGTGTGTGTGTGTGTGTGTGTGTGTGTGTGTGTGTGTTGTATATGTTTATTCTATATGATATGCTTGCGAGTGATATATGTCCAACTAGTATGTAGGTCTGTTGTCCGTGCATGTCTGTGGCATGTATATATGTCCCCAAAAAAGAAATTAAAAAAAAAGACAATGACACACACACACACACATTAGGCAGAAGTGAAGGAAGTCCACTAGTCGATAATTATCTGACACCGGTGCCACTTCGCGAAGATGGTGAGAAAACCGATGTCGCTAGAGGTCAAAGTCTCACTCTCAACCGCTCCCGGCATGGAAACCATTGCTCAGTGAGAAGGGGAGAGGAATCTACCATTTCTGATTATGAGTCTGACCATGATCCAATATTGTCCCAGCGTCTGTGAACTCGAAGAGTTCATATTCAGTGCTCGGGTCGTGAGTTCGAATCCCGGCTAGGGCCGAATATTTGTGCTGGACCTTTTCTCGTTGCCCAGTCTTTTATATCACCCATACCTGGTGGAAAAGGACGTGAAACTCCCAAACACAGATCCACCCGCGCTCCAAGAGTTCCTATCAGTTTTGTGCGAATTTAGACTTCAGTTGCAGTAGCCGTGGGATGAGGAGGGCAGTCTAAATAATCTATTATTCTGCA
This sequence comes from Batillaria attramentaria, assembly GCA_018292915.2. Taxonomy (NCBI): domain Eukaryota; kingdom Metazoa; phylum Mollusca; class Gastropoda; family Batillariidae; genus Batillaria; species Batillaria attramentaria. The sequence goes on from JACVVK020000012.1 coordinate 2,865,171, forward strand.
CTGGAACCTCCCCAGACCTCGTGTGAACCCGCTTCATCTGCAAAGGAGTTCACTGCCACTGACAGTTAAAGATCACCCAACACACACAAGTGCTTGTGACAATTAATTGTTGTCACCACTTAACATTTATTTGTTCTCAAGTTGTGCCATACCCCGGGGAGCCGGGGTGGCCGAATGGTAGAGTGTTTGACTTCTGATGCTCGGGTCGTGAGTTCGTATCCCGGCTGGGGCCAAATATTTGTGCTGGCTTTTTCATCGTTGCCCCGTCTTTGATATCCCCCGTATGTGGTGGAAAAGGACGTTAAACTCCCAAACACCCACCCACCCACCCATCCATACGGGGCTTTGATGTGTGTGTGTGTGTGTGTGTGTGTGTGTGTGTGTTTTTTGTTTTCCAAAATTCCTTGTTGTGTATATTCATATAAGCTCATATTGCCGTCTTCAATGTTGCATAGAAAAGAAGGTGTATCTTTCGCGTATTAATTTTTCGTTGCAGTTTTGTCACAAACTAATGAAATGTCACTGTTACCATCCGTTCCATCCTTGGTTGCGCCATAAACTCTTCATCTACGTCACCTCTGTATATATCAACAATCGTTATTTATCATACATAGGGGAGTCGGGGTAGCGCTGGACTTGCAATGCTCGGGTCGTGAGTTCGAATCCCGGTCGTGGCCAAATATTTGTGCTGGCCTTTTTCTCGCTGCCCCATTATCCATATATGGTAGAAAAGGACGTCAAACCTTCAAACACCCATCCACCCTTCCTAATACGTATATAAGGACAATAGTTCGAGAAACTCTAGGTCGGGTAACCCTTTCGTTTTCCTCAGGGTGACCCCAGCTATAGTAACTAACTACCCAACCCCCCCCCCCCCCCCCCCCCCCCCGCCTTACTGCATACCCGTCGCCCCCCTCCCCCTATTGTTTCCTCGCCTTAATTCTCACAGTTGATGCGTTATATTTCCGCATGAATTCGATTATCATATTTTTTATACTTAGTGTATGTTTCGGTGTTTCTTTCTTTCGAGTGACTCACATTTAAACACAACTTGAATTTTTTTGTGTGTGCGCGTGTGTGTACGTGTGTGTGTGTGTACACGTGTGTGTGTGTGTGTGTGTGTGTGTGTGTGTGTGTGTGTGTGTGTGTGTGTGTGTGTGTGTGTAAGAGAGAGAGAAATGAAATGAAATGAAATTTGTCAACGGTAAAACACATTGGTCTAGTAGTCCAGTTAGGGTTAGGCTGGAGGACCCACGTGACCTTATTCAGGACTTTGAACAAGCGTTGAGCAAAGCCGTAAGTGAATATTAGTCTATTAGTCATTACCTAAAATAAAAAAAAGCAGTGTGCACGACTGACACACAACAGCAATGAAGAATATTGTGTGATAATTGTGTGAAATCATTGCTCTTGGAACTGTTCAATGTAGCCAGTCATTACATTAGAGGACTTTATCTAGGTCAGCGCGGGTAGGAGCGGGCATGAAAGTAGACACACGAGTTTGTTTTGTTATGTAAACACATTATAGGCTAGCTTGGAGAACGATTTAAAACGCGGAGACTGTGGCAAAGACATTCTTTTCGCTTTTCAGATTCCGGAGAAATGAACGAGAAGGAACAAAAGGAACGGATGTGGTAGAAGGAATACTGAGTACAAGAAAATCCTACGGACAAGGAGGTGATTCATCCATTTGGTTAATAATATCACTGCAATGTTGAACAATTGAGATATTCACAAGTTTTAGCACATACACTGATGGGGAACGGCTTTCTTTATTTTCATACGACCCATAATTCATTGTAATGTCGCTACCCCAAAAGCGTTGCGCCTGTGATAGAAGCGACGTTGTTTCAGCACATCAGGTTTTCCCCTTTCCCCATGTTGCAAAGCGGTTACTTACAATAATTAATTATCTACTAGATCATGCATGGCCTGAACCATAAAATTTGTGTCATGAAACATTTCCGCATGAATTCAAAGGTCAGGGTTTCTTATTGTGGGTCAGTTATCGCCTTTTTGGGGACACCATTACCATACGAAAGGGTTCAAATTTGACTCTGCCATTCAAGATCCGGTTCTCAAAGCCCTGCCGTATAGAGTCATTAGTGAGACTGGACATATTTGTCGAAAGGATTGGCGGTCATAGTAGAATGCCAGTTTGCCAGTTGATAATTTCTGGCAGGTGTCTAAAACACATCCCCTCCCAGTGTGACTGTGGGTCAGTTATTCCCTTTTCTCAAGTTCATGTGTTACTGTTACTCTGGTTTGAGTGACTCGCATTAATACACTACCATACAGTTTCAGACCGGGCTTGGGGGGGGGGAGGGCAGACGGAGAAAGACTTCCTTATCCCTATTTCCTGCTCAGTTACTACATAACTATATGTATTGCGAAAGAATGTGTCCGCCTCACACGTTCATTCTGCTGCACAGAACAGATGACTGCACGTTTTGAAGTATTCGAAGACAAATTTGAAGGCGAGAAGGTCGCCATGTCGAGAACACGTTTCATCTGTCTGCTTCTTTTCTTTTTCTTGCCGACACTTGCCTCAGCAGTGGAACCCTGTAAGTTTCTTTCAAAAAACCTATATATTATTGAGTATTTTTGCATATTAATCATACATGTGACTATTTAGTGTTAGGTCAGAAACAAATGCTACATGAACATAATAATAATTATTATTTGTTTGATACTAGTCAGGTCACATGATCTAATTATGAAAATATTAGCTATTACTATGCAAAGTAGATATGTTTATGTCTCTTCCGCGAAAAACAACGTTTAGGAAAGTTACGAGTGAACATAATTCCAGTAGTTTGCCACGGTTCAAGTTCCGAACCTGAGATGTCTTACTTTTTAGTTTCGAGTACAACCGTAATTTTCATCATGTAAAGCGAGGAAAAACGTTCACACGCTCACAATTTCCCAGTTGATCAGATATCTCGATCAGATGATTGATTGTTGTACTGGAAAGTGTTTTTGCATGTGACGTTCTTTCTTCCTTCTTTGTCCTAGGGGCGTTTTTGGAGTTCCCGACACTTTTTGGGGACACCATTACCATACGAGATGGTTCAAATTTGACTCTGCCATTCAGGATCAGGTTCTCAAAGCCCTGCACTAAAGAATCATTTGAGAAACTATTCATATATGTAGGAATTGATTACGGTGTTGTTACAGGCATGTTTTGTAATATGCGAATAATTAATGGCGTCTGTCATCAAACACCACGAAGCTCGCCGTGTGGTTGTGGATCAGAAGAATTTACGTATCAAGTTCAAACCATCGTCAATCAATTGTGTAATGGAACATGGTTCTGGACAGCCCAAACCAAGATGATGCAGAAGAGTAAAAGATTGTTCTTCAATGTATACATAGAAGGCAAGTGTGTGTGTGTGTGTGTGTGTGTGTGTGTGTGTGTGTGTGTGTGTGTGTGTGTGTGTGTGTGTGTGTGTGTGTGTGTGTGTTGGGGGGGGGCTGATCACATACTGTTCAATATGTATTTATCTAGTGGCTGATCTTACACACACACACACACACACACACACACACACACACACACACACACACACACACACACACACACACACACAGAGTACCAGTTTAGCAGGAGGCGGTGGAGCAGGGCGATTGATGCAAACTAGTTCGCTTAAAACGTTTGATGCACAACAGTATCAAAGAAACTATAGTGAAGGAACATTTCTGAAATAATGTTTTTATTTCGAACGAACAGAAAGCCAATATTAGGTATAGAATGGCCTACTACAATACACACCTATACAAAATAAACGTGCAATTGGAAGATCATGTGTGTGTCATTTCATTAACAGATGAACCGCGGGTAATAGACCTGACCTTTCACAACGTGACCTCTACGAACACTGTGGATAAGGACACCACTGTAGATGTTGTATGTATCTGGCAAAGTGGGAACCCGCCCGCTCAAGCTCAGCTGCTGGACAGACACGGGAAGGAAATGGACGGCAAAGGGAGCTATGGGCTGCTTCGCTACACGTTGTCTTCAGTTCGTTGTGACGATTCTGGTCAATACCGATGTGAAGCACCCAGAGCCACCGAGAATAAGACAGCGACACTTCTTGTCAAATGTGAGTTTGTAATAATATTCTTGAATAAGAACAAGCAACTATTCTTTGATCAAGTCTTTATGTGTTGTTGGTGGTGGTGGTTGTGGTGGTGGTGGTGGTGGTGTTTGTTATTGTCGTCGTCGTCGTCATTGTTGTTGGAAGGCGTAGTTAGTTCTATAGTAAGCGACAACGTGTATGACAAATAATTGCAAGCGATTACTGTCCCTTACAATCACTGTCAAGAACACAAAACTGTAACATATAATACTCCTTCAACAAGTTGATTTTCTTTCTGTCAGGCAAATTGCGTTGTTGTAGCAGGTAGTTGTCCACAATTTGGCCTTGGTTCAGATTTAGATCAACATGTTTCTAAATTCTTCTTTCTTTTTCTCTCGTCTTCGTTACCTTTATTCTCTTCCGTGTGTGTGTGTGTGTGTGTGTGTGTGTGTGTGTGTGTGTGTGTGTGTGTGTGTGTGTGTGTGTGTGCGTGCGTGCGTGCGTGCGTGCGTGTATGCGTGTGTTTTCCTTGTTCTTTGTTCCTTTTATTCGGTCCACTTGCTTCTTTGTTGTTTCAGGTCCACCTGAAATAACGTTTTCTCAGAACGAGCCTACAACACTGCCGGGAGGCACCGTTGACTTGAAATTTTACGTCAGATCTCACACGACAAACATAACGGATTGTTGGCTCAACAAATTGTCTCACGTCGATGACTCCCGGTCACTGCAATGTGACGTGATAAGGTGAAGTTACTAACGCTTCATTGTTTGTTTGTTTGTTTGTTTGTTTGTTTGTTTAATAAAACTCCCACTCACCCACCTACTCACCCTTGAGTTCGTGATAGAGACTGGTTGACTGGTTTTCGGGTTGTATTCTTTTCCATCAAACAAGGTTGGGACAACGAGTAAAAAGCTAGCACAAATATTTCGCTTCCTACAGTTTTGTCAGATAACATAACATTTCGCTTAGATATGTTCGAGCCATTGTCCTTTTGCTTGTAAATTGTATCCTTTCCTACAGTGTGACTGGCAGTCCTCCTGATCTAGTGCTGAGTGTCTACCTGACCAACGTGAATGAGGCAGACGACGGTATGTGGAGACTGGAACTGACAAATGATGCGGGGACTGGACAGGCGGACTTCCGTCTATACGCCCCCCGTGAGTGCCTGAATATTTCCAAAGATTATATATGTCTTCCGAGGGCCAATGTTATGTTTAACAAGTGCGGTTCAAAGGCTCCACAAGCGTTTAACTGGCAACAAAGAAACCGTTTAAATGCCAGAAAACATGTTGTTGCCGTTACTACAGTATCTACTTTCTGGTCTTAATTCAGATTAAGCGCAACATCTTTTCTGCATTCGAATTGATAGTAATGTGCTTGCGTTTTGTGTCTCAAGTTGATGTTTTTCGTTTCTTTTTTCTTTTCTTTCTATTCTTTGTTTCTTTGTTGTTTCAGGTTTACCGGGAATAAAACTATTTCTAACCGAGATCACAGCAGTGTCAGGAGCACCGGTTGACTTTGGGGCTTATGTCAGATCTCACACCACAAACATAACGGACTGTTGGCTCAAGAAATTATTTCCCCGTACAAAACCCCGTTTGTCACTGCAATGTGACGTGAACAGGTAAACGTTGAACTTGCTGGGTTTTGTTCTGTTAGTGAGTGATAGAGCTGGTAGGTTAGTTCGGGGGTTTATGGTCCTCAGACATTATACCAAAGTAATTTCAGTCTTGGGGAAACGGAGGGAAAAACAAACAGCAAAAATGTTTGATTCTCATAAGAAACTTTGGAATACTTAACGCAGACAGAAAGAGAAGTCAACGTTTTAGTGCATCGTCACCCTGAACAAGACAAACACATACGGGAGATGAATCCAACTCTAGACCCTGAATACACACACATACATACTCGCACATAATAATAATAATAAAACGAAGAAGAATTTATCACTCGTCCCACAACAAGCCAGGGCCGGATCAAGGGGTATAGAAGGGGGGGGGTTCCAAAATTTTTTGGGGGGGTTTGGGGGTCTCCCCCAATGGGGGTGCAGGGGGCATCAGGACAGCTTGAAAGCCTATGTCTAAGCTGTTTATCAAGGTTTGTAGACAAGATTGTAATCTTTTCTGTTATCGGCATCGGATGGGTGCGCTCCGAGGGCGGAAGGGCGGGGGGGGGGGGGGGGTACCACTTTTCTCATCGGATTTGACCATGAATAAATTTGGGTCCCGGCTGACATGGATTAAAAAAAACCAAAAAAAAAAAAAAAAAACGTCCATCTACAGGTACATGTCATTTGCAAGGGGGGGGGGGGGGGGTTCCAGAACCTGTGGAACCCCCCCCTGGATCCGGCCCTGCAAGCACCCATTCGTAGGGAACAAGAGACCATGGTCATGACAAAAATTAAGAAAAGCTCTCAGCCGTTTGAAGAGAAGATAGCACAGTACTTCGTTTTACAAACGACTCAAATAATTCTTACTTTTTATAATAATAGTAATAATAATAACGACAATACTTAGATAGCGCTGTAACCTATTAACAGATTAGTAGTTCTGAGCGCTTAAAGATAAAATAAAATAACTAGCGAAAAGGAAGAAATATATACACAAATATACAGAGCCATAAGGTATATCTTTTAGGTATGCAGTCACTGTCCCTTATGATTCCTTTTTTTCATGAAAATGCAATCTGTCGATTAGGCTCATGGGTAGTCCTCCTGATCTGGTGTTGAGTGTCTCCATGGACAACGTGGAGGAGGCAGACGACGGTTTTTGGAGACTGGAACTGACGAATGATCAGGGAACTGGACACGCAGACTTCAGTCTGAAAGTTGAACCTGCACCCCGTAAGTGCATGCATAGTTTAAGAGCCTTACGTCCTGAGATAGTACATTTTAGGACTTGGAATTTTTTTTTTCGGTTCAAATGCGCCGCGATCGTAGCAGCAACAACGGAAACCGGTTGCTGTCACAGTACCTGACATGTTACACATTTTGAGGGTTGAGGTTCTAACTGGTCTTCCCACAAAACACATTACTTTCCCGAAACAAAGATCTGTCGCATTCTTAAGCGAGTCACATGAACATTTGTTCATAAAAAAATGTCGTGGTGATTCCCATGATCGGTACTGGTTAAAAATGATTTTAATTCCATTCCAGGGGAGGAGTCACCGTCTTCAATACCGATTACAGTCCCTGTTGTCAGTAGTCTGATTGGGGCTGTTGCTGTTGTTGTCGTTGCAGTTCCTGTTATGTTCCTTTGTCGTCGTTACCGTCGAGGAAGAGGTCTCTCTCTCTCTCTCTCTCTTCATAATCAGTTACCACAAAAATTAGTGTTGATTCATGTGTGTGCAAAATTACAATCAATCAATCAATCAATCAATCAATCAATCAATCAATCAATCAATCAATCAATCAATCAGTCTCTCTCTCTCTCTCTCTCTCTACCAGTTAAAGTACTTTCAATATCCTTTCAATTACTTGTATAAGTGTCACTTGATGAAGCTTCCTTGGTCTGTCTTCCTCATACAGACCTCCTGTCTTTAATCACTGAACACTCCGAGTTTCTGTATCTTGGCAGATTTAAATGAAATGAATAGCCCGTTTCATGGATGCTCGCGGCTGAACAATCAGACATTCAATTCAATTCAGTTTACTGTAAAAGTCGATATGTATGACAGTTTCTGTTTGGCGGGAGTTGTGAGACGTGTGTGTGTGTGTGTGTGTGTGTGTGTGTGTGTGTGTGTGTGTGTGTGTGTGTGTGTGTGTGTGTGTGTGTGCCTGTCTGTCTGTGTGTGTGTGTGTGTGTGTGTGTGTGTGCAGACTGACGGATGTAATGATGGCTATCTCCTAAACCACCTCGTTGGAGGCCTTTTTACTTTGAGATAAAATGGGAATTCACCTTCTCCAGAGCTACCTTTCACGATTTTTATCCTGCCGCATTTTCAGAAGAGTTATCGCCGATTTAAAAAAATCGGTCATGTTACGAATTTTTTCGAAAAAGTTGTTCAAATTCCTTCATTTTCTAGACTTTGGAAGTTCACCCAATCACACTGCCTGTATTCGTGCTACAGCTCTGTAGCTCTGACTGGTTTTGTGTAAAAATAAAAAAAAAATCCGAGGTAGGGGTGGTTTGCACATAAGATCAAATATCTATGAAAAGACTACTGCAAATTACTTATCATCCCGGCGTTTTTGTCTGGTGTGACAACTGCACATATGACAGGAACTACTGCACTATTATAGCTTTAGCATTAAAAATAACTGAACTTTTAGATAAACATAACTTTTTCAAGTTTCTGCGAGAAGCACCGGTCAAAAGAGTTCCAAATTTGCGATTTCATAAGTACAATCCAAGTTATTCTAGTCCACGTTTCACCAGCCCTCTAGATTTTCCAGATTTTATGTAAAAATTAATTCAGTCAGGGAAGTCACAAAAGCAACAGGGAAATCACAAGACATGCACAAGCACCATCTGTCATACCACCAGTATGAGGCTGACGTCAAACGCTTAGTTCACAGACAAAATCAGCAAGTATCGTCACTGCCTCCGACATTTCACCAGCCCTCTAGGTCTTCCAGATTTCATGTGAAAAATAATTCAATCGGGGAAGCCACAAAGCCAACAGGGAAATCACAAGACATAAACAAGCATCCTCAGACAATCTCTGTGCTAGAGGTGCTTGACGTCAAATGTTTAGTTCACGGAATTGACGTCATCTCCCTCGCTCTCTGTATGACGACCTGCCTGAGGCTGACGTCAAATGTTTAGTTCACGGAACTGACGTTTCTCTCTCTCTCTCTCGCTCTCTCTGGGGAGCCATGGTGGCCGAATGGTAGAGCGTTGGACTTTCAATGCTCGGGTCGAGTGTTCGAATCCCGGCTGGGGCCAAATATTTGTGCTGGCCTTTTTCTCGTTGCCCCGTCTTTGATATCACCCTTATGTGGTGGAAAAGGACGTTAAACTCCTAAACACCCACCCACCCACCCCCCTCTCTCTCTCTCTGTAACTTTTTTCTCCTTCTCTGCATATTTTTCTTTTGAATTTTCTTGTTTTACGGTAGTGTAGCAACGGCAAGTTTGAAAATGGTCTTTGTGTGCCTATAACTTCTTCCGTTGTAAAATAAAGGATCGTTATCGTTATCGTTATCGTTATCTCTCTCTCTCCCTCCCTCCCTCTCGCTCTCTCTCCCGGCCCCACCCCCAGTCATGTGGCTAATCGGTCGAGGTCGTAGAGGATCTACTGTCATTGGTAGAACTTGGAGAGGGGAGAACCGGCAACAATAACAACAAAACAAACAAAATAAAATGAAGTTTGGAGAAACAACTTTGTAGGACGGGGCCGTTCCTCCTTGTTGTTACTGCTGTTGTTGCCACTGTTTTTGTTGTTGTTACTGTTGTGGTGCTTGCTGTTTGTTTGCTGATGTTCTTGTTGTTATTGTTCCTGTTACTGTTTTTATTGCTGTTACTGTTGCTGGTGTAGTTGTCTCTGCTGCTGATGTTGTTGTTGCTGCCGTTGGCGTTATATTGTTGCTGTTGTTGTTTTTCAGTGGATGTGTATAGTTTTTGTCTTTATTCTTTGATTGATTTAGCCGGAGTGGAGGTTAGTCAGGATATGGCGTCTAACCAGAGCGCGGACTTGTACATGGAGGTCCTGGACGAAGCTGTTCGGACAGTTGAAGGTACAGTGAGAGACAGACAGACAGACAGGCTCATCAGCACTAGTTCGAAAGCTTGAAGCATGGTGCTCGTTCAAGTGTCCAAGATTCAAGAAAACTCTATTCGCGAAGTTCAAGGATGAGTGGTTGGGTGGGGGTTTAACGTCCTTTTCCACCACATACGGGTGATATCGAAGACGGGGCGACGATGAAAATGCCAGCACAAATATGTGGCCCCGCGAAGTTCAAAAGGAAACCTTTGAGACAGATACTGGAATAGAACCTGGACTATAATTAAAGAGAAGTTTACTGTTTTTTTACAGCCTTGTCCCATACAACATTAATTTTACATCCGTTTCAGCACCACCACGACCTTGCCAGAGACGAAGACTCCACAGTCGTCCTCCCCAGGCTGCGGCACCACCTTCTGAAACGAAAGACCCACACCCTGACAGAAATCCCAATCTGTGGTACATATCCTCCAGCATCGAAGGACTCTCTTCCTCCAACAAGCACAAGACGAAAAACGCAGCAGAGAATGTCGCCGAAGCCTCGTCAAGTGCGGCAGACATCGCTTCTTCAGACGGCTACCTCACGCCGAGACCATTACGCAACAGGACCGAGGACGCCGCTGGAGGTGCTACGACAATGTTACCGAGATCAGATACCGGTCTTCCAGCCGACTACTTGACACCAGCGTCGCGGCAACAAGGAGCTGAAGCGACCTACCCAGAAAACGTAGCTTTGCTGCCAATGAGGTCAGAAACCAGTCCCGGAGCCAGCAGCCTGACCCCTTTGTCGCTACCCGAAGAGACAAAAAACATTAATATTACAGCGGTGGAAACCTAGAGCGCTTTGTATCAGAACGCTCAACCACTTTGTCTCAAAGCAACAGACAATTGATCTTGACAAAAACAGACGCTGCAATACTACTTATCTCCAGTCTTAGCATTTTGTGTGAATATTTAGGCTTTTACTGCCTCCTTAAGAAGGTACTGCCTACAGAACAGTTGTAAATGGTGACCCAAATGCGACTAATGCTAAAAAAAAGACAAACACCTAATAATATGTATACAGTCATGTTGTACAGAGTTGAATGTTCTGTCAGGGACAAACACATACTTGTCAGTATTAACAATGGATATAATCTCGCAAAATGCTTTGTTGTTCTTGTTGTTTTTGAATCGTGAGTTTTGTGTTGCTTGTGAGCGGGTTTTCTAGCGTCGACAAGGATTGTAGGCAAATCCAGATTCCCGTTCCCTTGTGTGTCTGTGCTAAAAAATCAGGCACGCTCATAGTGCAGACTGCGAACACAGGTACCGTTACTGACAGTGTACATACAACTATACGCGATATTTTACTCTGTAAATTGTTGTGTCATCTCATTCAAAGAAAGTGTGTAAAACCTTCGAAGAAAATGAATATGCTTTCATGTGTATGTGGCTCTCTCTGTGTGTGTGTGTGTGTGTGTGTGTGTGTGTGTGTGTGTGTGTGTGTGTTTTCTAGAAATAGACTAGATCATAATTTTGTAGAGCTCTGAATGCAATACACTGCTGCCTGCGCTAACCAGAAGGTGAAACGGGCCGAAGATCTTCTAACCAATGAGTGACCGCAACACTATTTCAGACGCCTTGCTTTTCGTCTTGCATTTCAATGGTTGTTGGCTTACCCAACCTGTCATAGGCTGAAACTATTCATGTGTGTATGTGGTAAGGTCTTGAACACCAAAAAAACAGCTCAGAATGATCTGTGAGCAAAATAGACATTGTGTCGGGAGATGGGCCGTTGAAATAGTGTAGTGGTAAGCAAAAGACAAGCATTTGATTGTGAACCAGAAAAGGTAAGGTGTAAAATATACACGGCTGTCCCAGAAAAATGGGTCATTTTAAAAATGATGATAAATACACCCAGAGTGCATCCACTTTGGGGTGGATGGGTTAGTGTTTGGGAGTTAAACGTCCTTTTGAACCACGTCAGGGTGATATCAAAGACGAGGCAACGAGAAAAGCATTCAGTTTTGAAATGGGTGTTCAGGAAGTAGTGTTGATGGCGTGAGTAACTCCGTATTCGCCTATTCGTCAGCTCTGTTTTCTGTTTCCCCGTGTCTCATGGTCATGGTGTGATTAGGGATACACGAAATACGTTGTGTGTTTGTATATGTGGAATTTCCGACCGAATCCTATGTTCTTCCGAATCACAAGTGTGTGTGTGTGTGTGTGTGTGTGTGTGTGAGAGAGAATGTGTGTGTGTGTGTGTGTGTGTGTGTGTGTGTGAGAGAGAGAGAGAGAGAGAGAGAGAGAGAGAGAGAGAGAGAATGTGTGTGTGTGTGTGTGTGTGTGTGTGTGTGTGTGTGTGTGTGTGTGTGTGTGTGTGTGTGTGTGTGTGTGTGTGTGTGTGAGAGAGAGAGAGAGAGACAGAGACAGAGACAGACAGACAGACAGACAGACAGAGGGGGTGGGGTGGGGCAGATAGTGAATGACAAAGAGAATGGGCGAAGGGGGTTGGGGAGGGGTGTTGGAGAGACAAAGACAGACTGATTAATTATTGTAGCAGTCGAGGTGGTTTGCACTTGGAGACGGGGAGCCGGGGTGGCCGAATGGTAGATCGTTGGACTTCAAATGCTCGGGTCGTGAGTTCGTATCCCGGCTGGGGCCAAATATTTGTGCTGGCTTTTTCATAGTTGCCCCGTATGTGGTGGAGAAGGACGTTAAACCACCAAAACCCACCCACCCACCTGCACTTGTAGACGCAGTAATGTGCATCCCTTACACGCTGTCCTGCGAATCTGTGAGAGGGTGGGGGATGTGTCTGGTGTTTAAAGGCGTTTCGACGATTGCTGTTACGCAAAGCCATAATCATGTTTGAGAGACGAGGAGCATGCAGAATTTAAATCTTTTCATTGTAGCAAGGCGTTAGTCTGATTCTTTCTCAGTTTCACGCTGACAAATTGAAGTCCGTTGGAAACACTCGATGCTGCTCAAAATAGTTTGAAAATGGAAACACCCGGTGCGACTAAAATTGAATGACACACTCTGTCCTGACGGTGCTACCTTTGCACCAGGGGAGCAGCGGAAACACTCGCGCCTATTTTGACTACACTCCGTGATACAGCAACGATGGCAGAAAAGTGTTTGCCGAGTGCGTGTACCTCTGCTCTTGGAACTGTTTGATGTATCGAGTCATTTCATCAGAGAACTTGTCTGGGTCCGCGAAACATGCTTTTTCTATTAGTATAGGCTAGCTTGAAGAGTGGTTTAAAACGCAGAGGCGTTGGTAAAGGCATTTTCCCCTTTCAGAATCCCAGGAAATGAATGAGAACTGCTGCAAAAGGAATGGACGTGGACGTGAACGGGAATTCTGCAGACAAGGAATCTTACAGACAGGGAATTCTGCACACAAGGAATCTTACAGACAGGGAATTCTGTACGGACAGGGAATTTTGTAGACAAGGAATCTTACAGACAGGGAATTCTGCACACAAGGAATCTTACAGACAGGGAATTCTACACACAAGGAATTTTACAGATAATGAATTCTGCACACAAGGAATCGTTCAGACAAGGAATTCTGCAGAAAAGGAATCTTACAAACAGGGAATTCTGGAGATAAGGAATCTTACAGACAGGGAATTCTACAGACAGGGAATTATAAGCACAAGGGACTGATGCATCGATTCATTTATTCCTTTCACCGCCATTGTTGAAGTAGCCTGCTGACATTTACACAGAGAGAGAGAGAGAGAGAGCTTTTGCGTCCGCTCACTTCATGAAGTTCAACTAAACCTTTATTATATGCAGATATCGAATGTGACTCATGCGAGAGAGAGAGAGAGAGAGAGAGAGAGAGAGAGAGAGAGAGAGAGAGAGCTTTTGCGTCCGCTCACTTCATGAAGTTCAACTAAACCGTTATTATATGCAGATATCGAATGTGACTCATGCGCAAAAAAAAAACCCACTGGAGAACAGAAAGACAAATGTTAGCAAACAAAAACAATCATAATAGTCATAACAGATCGAGTTACTCATGCTGCGTGATTCTCTGCGTGAATTACTGTATTCATCACAGCTTACTCCACATGACCTGATGAACAGTGGCATTATTTAAGTACTTTCACTAAATTAAAATACTTCCTTTTCCGCTAAATCTGAACAATGAACCCTTGCCCGTGTGATAGACGTGACATTGTTTACCACGTCTGTTTTCCCACGTCGCAGCAGGTTTGGGCTCACTTGTGTAATGACCCTCCGACGTGTGTGTGTGTGTGTGTGTGTGTGTGTGTGTGTGTGTGTGTGTGTGTGTGTGTGTGTGTGTGTGTGTGTGTGTGTGTGTGTGTGTGTGTGTGTGTGTGTGTCCGCAGTAAACTTTAACCTTGGCATTTTTTCAGAACCTACAAATAGCGGGGGCTCCAGACATGGCATGCTGATAGACAGCCATAAGACCTTTCAAACAAGGAGGAACGGCCCCGTCCTACAAAGTTGTTTCTCCAAATTTCATTTTATTTTGTCTGTTTTGTTGCTATTGTTGCCGGTTCTCCCCTCTCCAAGTTCTACCAATGACACTAGATCCTCTACGACCTCGACCGATTAGCCACGTGACTGGGGGTGGGGCCGGGTGTGGGAAGAAGGGAGAGAGAGAGAGAGGCAGAGGGAGAGGGTGGGTAGGTGGGTGTTTAGGAGTTTAACGCTCTTTTCCACCACATAAGGGTGATATCAAAGACAAGGCAACGAGAAATTTGGCCCCAGCGGCCGGGATTCGAACTCTCGGCCCAAGCATTGAAAGTCCAACGCGCTACCATTCGGCCACCCTGGCTCCCCATAGAGAGAGAGAGAGAGAGAGACGTCAGTTCCGTGAACTAAACATTTGACGTCAGCCTCAGGCAGGTCGTCATACAGAGAGAGAGAGAGATGACGTCAATTCCGTGAAGTAAACTTTTGGCGTCAGCCTCTAGCACTGAGATCGTCTGAGGATGCTTGTTTATGTCCTGTGATTTTCCCTATTGGCTTTGTGACTTCTCCGACTGAATTATTTTTCACATGAAATCTGGAAGATCCAGAGGGCTGATGAAATGTCGGAAGCAGTGACGATACTTGCAGATTTTGTCTGTGAACCAAACATTTGCCGTCAGCCTCACGCTGCTAGTCTGACAGATGATACTTCTTCATATCTTGTGATTTCCTTGTTGCTTTTGTGACTTCCGTGACTGAATTAATTTTGACATAAAATCTGGAAGATCTAGAGAGCTGATGAAACGTGGACTTAAAGTGCCTTGGATTGTACTTACGAAATTGCAAAATTGGAACTTTTTGACCGGCGCTTCTCGCAGAAACGTGAAAATATGTGTTTATCTAAAAGCTCTGTTATTCTTAATACTAAAGCTACAATAGTGCAATAGTTCATGTCATATGTGCAGTTGGCACAAGTGACAAAAATACCGGAATGATGAGTAATTTGAAGGAGTCTTTTCATAGATATTTGGCCTTATATGCAAACCACCCCTACTTCGGAAATATTTTTCTTACACAAAACCTGTCAGAGCTACAGAGCTGTGCTACGAAAACAGGCAGTATAATTGGATGATCTTCCCAATTTCAGAAAATGAAGCCATTTGAACATTTTTTTTCGAAAAAATTCGTAACATGACCGATTTTTAAAATCGGCGATAACTGTTCTCAAAATGCGGCAGGATAAAAATCGTGAAAGGTGGCTCTGGAGAATATGACTGCCCATTTTATCTCAAAGTAAAAAGCCATCCGGCGAGGTGGTTTAGCAGATAGCCATCATTTTATCCGTCCACACACACACACACACGTCATTCCCGCCAAAAAGAACGCAGCAGCATAGTGTGTACGTAAGGTGTCTATGACGCAGATTTCGTCATTGTGTGCGTGAAAGTAAGTATTGTGTGGAGAAACGTCACAGTCTTGTTTTGTATCACTGAAACTTGCTGCTGCGCGTAGCAAAATCTGCCCCGTCTCATAAAGTTGTTTCTCTATAGATAGAGAAACAACTTAAAAATATCATTTTGAAACTGCCTAAAACTGTCTCTTTGGAACATTAACACTGGCATTTTCTCATTTTCTTTGCATGGTGTAAGACGATGACAAGAAATTTACAGACATACCTGTTTTCAATGATCTTGGGTCAAGATCAAGGCCACACAAGCTGTTTGTGGAAAATTTTTTTTTCTCAGAAGCAACAAACAGTAAAGGCACCAAAACTAATCTTTTGGGGGAAAACCGCTTACCCCCGACAGTCTCCTTTCACTTGTAATTTCATCGGTCCAATCAACCAAATCTAATCAAATCAGCGTTTGGTATCAGTGGATCACTGGAGTGGTTTCGCGTTAAAAGGTTAGCAAAGACAATTATGTTCATGTTCCTCTGTGTGCGTGCGTGCGCGCGCGCGCGCGCGCGCGCGTGTGTGTGTGTGTGTGTGTGTGTGTGTGTGTGTGTGTGTGTGTGTGTGTGTGTGTGTGTGTGTGTGTGTGTGAGACCACAGAGAGAGAGAGAGAGAGAGAGAGGTCAGTAGAATCTTCCTTACCCTAATTTCTTGCTCAGTCACTACTTATCTACAGCGCAAAAATTTGTTCCTTTTACACTTTCGTTCTACTATACAAAGAAAATAATTTCAAGGCTTTAAAACATTTCGCTTTCTCTGAAGACGGGAATGGCCAGCGCGACAAAAACGCGTTTCATTCTCCTGGTTCTTGTCGTTTTATGGCCGTTGATTCACTCAGCAGAGAAAACCTGTAAGTTTCTTTCAAACTCTGTTACTGAATATTTCTCATAATTTTTCATAGATTTAACTGCTAAGGGTGTACCAGAAGTAATGTCTTAAGTGCTGCTAGCTGGTTTAATTGACCACGAAAATGGTCATAGTTTATACCAAAATAAGCTTTAGCCTCTGCCTTATATCCTGGCATAATTTTAATAATGGCATCAAACTGTGATGTCATTTGTTAGTTACGACGTCAAATCAAACCCGCTGTGCCTAAAAAGGTGAATTGGGAAAGAGGTTAACTTGAATTCAATATTTTTTTTGATTGATTCATACTTTGAAAATGAAATCATCAGAGTCAAGTCTATATAATTTGACCAAAGCAGGGGCGCCGGAAGATGTTGGGGGGAGGGGGGGGCAGTATCTCGGAGGGGGGAACGTTGCCCGAAGAAAGTGAAAAGCGGGGGGGGGGGGCGATCAAATGCTGCGTAGACAAAAAACCTTTACGAACCAGGACGTTGCCCGAAAAAAGTGAAAAGCGGAGGGGGGGGGGGGGGCAATCAGAGGAGCGGACAGCCTTCGGTCCGCAAAAACAGAAGTTCTCTGTTGGGTGGGATGAGGGACAGAGCACTAAGAGGGGTAGGGGGAGAGGTAGGGTAAGGGGGGGGGGCAAGACCATGGCTTTGCCCCCCCCCCCTCTTGCCATAGTCACCTGATTTTCCAGGGGGGGCAAAAAGACACTCTCCCCCCCCCCCTGCTTCGGTACAGGGGGGGGGGGCAGCTGCCCCCCCTGCCCCCCCCCCCGGTTCCGGCGCCCCTGCAAAGTATACGGCAAGTCCTCCATCTCAAATTGTGTGGCGTGCAAATCTTCTTTTGAAATTTGGAGATGGAGGCACAACTGATGATCATATGAACAAAACGACAATTTTACAGTTACGGACGAGCAAACAAATGTCTTTGAACAGCGAGTAAATGAAACATTATCTAAATAATAATAATAATAATAATAATAATAATATATGCGCTTTACCAAATTTCACGAATCGGCTCAAAGCGCCGCGAACTGAACCCAACACGCACGCTCACGTGAATCACACGCATTCTCTCACACACTGGACGTAAACACATTACAATCACGTGGTGCGAAGGGTCAGCTCAGCTATTTACATTTCGGAATTTAGAATTGCATTTATTTTTCAAATTTGGTGGGCTGAACATTTCCCAAGCAGAGGGGGAGGAAGTCGGAGTACCCGGAGAGAACCCCCCGACGATCGGCCCGAATGAACGGTGCCACATACGAGAAGAAAAAATTCTTTGCCTCGATTGGGGCTCGAACCCCTAACCTCTGGCTTTGGTGACAAGTCTCTTAACCACTAGACCACCGACCGACCGCCGCATCTCTCCATACACGCAATAAGCCAGAGATGCTGCCTTTGATCTGGTTCTATGGACCCGCGAACCATGGAACAACTTCATAATGAAAACTTTATAATAAGTCGTTACCCCCAACTGACCAAAGAACAGAACAACCGGCAAGTCGTAGGTGCAAGTAAATCCCTCGTAATGTTTTAGCCAGACAAAGCCAAAATGGCGGCGCGACGTACTGACCTGAAACGCTACTTGGTTATGCTGTAATGGCACCATCATCAAATAATTCAATCAGACGTGGCTGGACAGAAATTTATGCAAGCTATTATTGAATTCCATAATTTCAGAACAGAACGGTGCCTTTTCTTGTGTTTTTGTTTTCATAAAGGTGATCCCGTTGTCTTTGATGTTGTACATGAGAAAGTTACATTGACCGCAAAACACTAGTATACAAAGTCTTCTACTTCGTGCGTGGCAAGCGCCAAACGAATTTAAAAAAAAAAAAAAACTAAAAAAAAAAAAAAAACTCCTGCTGCACAGAAATGCGGGTCAATTTACGTTCAAGGTCACAGAATCGTAGCAACAGGGTCACGACCTCCAATTTTTGCACCATCTATCCTATCACTTTCCCTCTGTCCCATACAGCTATTAGCATTTTGCTACACAGAAAGTGAGGCACGCAGGATGAAAGTTCACGGCCATGTACTTCTAAAAAGCCGCCATTTTATAGTTCAACGTACCTTGATTATCTTCGGATGTGCAGGAGACGGTTGCGTGACTATTATAGAGATATGTGTTAAGAACACGTAGACGTTTCGTGGCGTGTATTCGTTTCCGTTTTTCAGCGCCAGGGACATTACTTCTGGAACGGCCGTCGTATGTTTTAAGAACGATTGCAGCAGCTGACCGCTAGAGAAAAAGAATACACTGAAAAATTGAACTAACCCTCTCTCTCTCTCTCTCTCTCTCTCTCTCTCTCTCTCTGTGTGTGTGTGTGTGTGTGTGTGTGTGTGTGTGTGTGTGTGTGTGTGTGTAATAATCACTTCGTAATCTGCCACTGCAAGGCTGCTGTAAATGAATGTTTACTGATCATACTATCAGTTCATCTTGTCAATGCTCAAAAATATTTTCTTGTATTTCCATAAGTTAAACCCCCAAACACCCACCCACCCCTTGTATTTCCATAATACGCAAGGAAGTAAACTTGGTGAAACAGATAATTATTTCCCCATAATCTTGTTTCCAAACAAACCTGCGTAAGACGGTTTCACACAGACGCTACCATTACTGAAGTATGAGGTCAGAGCCCTAAATAGTTATGATGGTGCTATCGAACCACTGTGACCTCATCGTCATTCTGTACCCAGACGAAGCCCGAGTGATAGACCTCAACTTTTACAACTCGACCTCCACAAACGTTGTCGATCAGGACACTGATGTAGATGTGTCTGCATCTGGAAAAATGGAAACCCGCCCACACAGGCTCGTCTGCTGGACTCACACGGGAAGATAATGGACAGTGAAGAAAGCAGTGAACTGGCCGGCTGGAGGTTTGGGAGATGGATCAAAAGGCAGCTTCTGTACACATTGTCTTCAGTTCGTTGTGAAGATTCAGGTCAATACCGATGTGAAGCACCCAGAGCCACCCAGAATAAGACAGCGATGCTTCTTGTCAAATGTAAGTTGGTCTGTGTTTTATGGTACTATTTTATTAGTTTTGTTAGTTTTAAATTCCTTTAAAGATGAAATCTCTCTCTCTCTCTCTCTCTCTCTCTCTCTCTCTCTCTCTCGTTTGATAGGAATGGAAAATAGCAATGCCAATGACTATTTAAACACCGTTGCCGTTATAATAATGTTTCAATGATTGGTGTTTTTTGTTTTTTTTGTTTTTTCGCTCTTTCATTTTGCGAACCACCAGTCAAGCCAGCATGAAAGTTGTTATTACTTTCTATCAGGTCCCCCTGAACTCACGCTTCCTCATAACAAGATCGCAGCAGTTGCTGGCGAAAGTGTTGTGTTGAAGGTTAAAGTCAGATGTCACACAAAAACCATGACTGCCTGTCGGCTGATGAAACAGTTCCGCTCGGAAAATTCAGGGGCTCCTCTACAGTGCGACATCAGATCAAGGTAGAACACTCAGTCTTTGAAAACTTCGACACTATTGATCAAAACTAAGGAAATCACATAGCCTGGGTTGACGTTTCTTCAAAATGTAAAGCGGGTTAAGCGCTGTTGTAGAAATAGTAGTGGGGTGGGTGGGTGTTTGGGAGTTTAACGTCCTTTTCCATCAAGTATGGGTGATATCAAAGACGATGCAACGAGAAAAAGGCCAGCACAAAATACAATTTGGCCCCAGTCGGGATTCGAACTCACGACCCGACTATTGAAAGTCCAACGCTCTACCATTCCCGGCTCCCCGCAGAAGTAGTATTGGTAGCATCAACAGAAGTAGTGTTTGTACAACGCCGAGAAATATTTAGTTTGGTTAATTGCTTTATACGTGTTTGTTTGTTTGTTTGTTTGTTTGTTTTAGCCTGACAGGTAGCCCTCCCGATCTGATGTTAGCCGTCAGGCTGCACAGTGTGAGGGAGGCCGATGACGGAGACTGGATACTGGAGGTGTCAAATAATGCGGGCACCGGGCAGTTAGTTTTCCGTCTCATTGTTCGTGCAGAAGGTGGAAAATGTTCTTGTTCCTTTTCAGTTGTTATTGCTGTTGACAATTACGTCGTTCGTTTGTTTGTGTTTTCAATTCCGTTTAAATGTATGAGTTATTTTCGTGAATTATGTTGCATCGGCAATGCAAATGGACAAAAGGGAAATATAGTGAAAATCGTTAAAGTGTATTTAATATTTGTGTGCCTTACATTTGACATGAAATACGTGTATGCTAACGAGTTTCAGTTTACGTGATCCTGAGTAGCAGTCGTCACGACATACTCACCATGCATTCTAATTATAAATCACTACCACTGTGCATGGTACGTTCCAGTAATTCCAGTATATTCTACGTTGGCGTGAGGCTGACGCCACTGGCACCTTGAGCCTTACTGTGAGCAGAATAACATTGGCGAGATGCTTTTTTTTTCAGATCCACCTGAAGTTACACTTCCTCGGAATGAGATTACGGCTGTGTCTGGAAACGACGTGGAGCTGTTGTTTAGGGTCAAAGCTCACACGACAAACATCACCGGGTGCCGACTACAGGAACTCTTTCGTTCCGAGACATCTGGTGGATACCAGGAATGTGAAAGTGCCAAGTACTGGTCTTTATAACCTTATTTGTATTGACAGTGAGTTTGTTAAACAAGGGAAACAGTGCGTCATGCTACGCTATTTGTATCGTTATGTATGTCGACGTTGTTGTCGGTGGTAGCTGAAATCTATGCACATATCAACAGTACCGCCATGTTTAACGGTACCCTCATGGCAAAGATAGCGTCACGAAGAGAATTCGTGCCAAGATAAACCTGGTAACAACTGATTTTCGTGTTAAAAACAAACAAACAACAAACAAACAAACAAACAAACAAACAAACAACAACAACGAAACACAACGGACCAGGGGTCCTAGGGGAGGTGTGCACGGTAGCGGTACCATGCTCCCCGGGTACTTACAGCTAGTGCCAGTTTGTAGATAGTGGTACAACAAACGTCTTTTCGACAAGCATGGAAGTCACTGAAGAAATTATCCCTCGCTTTCATTGCGACTATACAATTTTCTTCTTTTCACTTTTCACTTTCATTCCTGTTGAATTTTTTTCTGTCCTTGCATTAGCCTTACTGGAACTCCACCCGATCTGATGTTGGGTTTTACCCTGAACAACGTGAAGGAGACAGACGGCGGTGAGTGGCGACTGGAGCTGACAAATGAGGCGGGAACTGGATACGCAGACTTCCGTTTGAAGGTTGAACCTGCGACCCGTAAGTTCATGCTAATCTCAGACGGGACGACCAGGAAAAAGACAGATTTGAACCCACGGCACGAGCATTGCAGGTCCAGCGCTCTACCAGCTTGGCGGGTGGATGTTTGGGAGCTTAACGTCCTTTTCCACCACATACGGGTGATATCCAAGACGGGGCAACGAGAAAAAATGCCAGCACAATTATTTGTCTCCAGCCGGTATTCGAACTCACTACTCGAGCATAGAAGGTCCAACGCTCTACCATTCGGCTATCCCGGCTCCCCTCTACCAGCTGTGCTGTGCCAACACCCGTGTATCTTAGATGGAAACTCTTGCTTTTGAAATGGTTCGGTCCATCCTATTTGGCTGAAAATGCACTTGGGTTAGGGCTCGCGACTAGAAACGTTTTGGTGGTTAAGTCCTATTCTTGGTGGCTAAGCACAGCAAAACGTCGGGCTAATGTAAGAACAGGGTGCGAGTGAGGGTAGGATGTATATTTTCATGGAACGTTGGTCAGTATTCGTAATGTCCTTGACTCGTATTAATATACGCACATCCACCAACAGATAACAAACAGAGCATGACAAACGTTTCACATTAATTTCTCTGTGTGTGTGTGTGGGGGGGGGGGGGTCATCTAAAACAGTTTGAATTATGTTTTAGGTGAGGAGTCTCTGTGGCTGTCATCAGTACCGATTATAGTTCCCGCTGCCAGTGGTCTGGCTGGAGCTGTTGCTGTTGTTGTTGTTGTAGTTCCCGTCCTGTTACTTTGTCGTCGGTCCTGTCGAAGATGTTAGTCTCTCTCTCTCTCTCTCTCTCTCTCTTCATGATCAGTTATTGCATGACAGATTAGTGTTGTTTCATGTGCAAAATTTCACCCAAACTAGACAGTTATTATTTATTGTGCGTCTAGCAGTAAGTACAGGCCAGACATAAGAAACAGGCACACCACTGAGTTGACTAACCTACTTCCGGATTCATAATAACCTTTCACTTGTGTGTCATGTGTTGGAGCTTCCCTGATCAGATTTTTTAAATATAGGCCTCCTTTGTTTAGAGCCTACAAATGAACATTCCGTTTGAAAGCAACAGTATCTTGAAAAATGATGCACATATAAAAATGAATTGTAACATAATCACGTTTGAGTTTAGCCTCTGTCGTATATCCTGGCATAAATGTCACTGACGTCCCAGCAGACCGAATAATGAGAAAGCGCTCATTAAAATGTTTTTGGTTTTGAGTTACATTTGTTGAGGTATTTTTTAAAAGTGACCTACAAAATTAATGGCGACACGAGTCAGAGAGAGTCAGAGCACGCAGCAGGGTCAGACTGCGTTACAATGGCTATGAACTGTCTGTGTTTGTAGACTTCTCGGTGATCATTGTAGTGCCCCCTGAAGCCAAAATTTGTAACCTTGCAACAAGTTTTGCCTTTATAGGCTTCATTACGATCGTTACACTGTAACCGTAATGATCACTTCGAAGTCAACAAACACAGAGAGTTGATGGCCTCATTGAAAGCACTTTTCATTATTCTTACGGCAGCATGACAGTCAGACTGTAGTCGTTTCATTGTTTTATTTACCCTGCTCCCTGATTCCACAAATTTAGTAGGAAAACAAACAACAATGTTACGTTTCTCCTCTTTTAAAATTAAGAAACTTGGCAACCTAAATCAAACTTTGATAACGCGCTGAAGCGAACCCAAAGTGTATCCGGCCTCAAGTTCATGGGAAATTTATGGCTAAAGTCGACAAAAACGGCCGACCAGGACACGCAAAAAGACTGCCGAGTGTGCAAGAAAGCAAAAGCAAAACAAACAAACTACAACTACAACAACAACAAAACCTAACATGCCACGCAGCAAAATTTACGCATTTTGCGCGCAGACGGTCGCTGTGTGTGATATTCTGTTTTAAAGTCGGGTGAATGTCCGATCTTGTAGTATTTTATATGATTTCCATCCCAACCAACATCTGCGCTATCGAGGCTAAAGTTATCCCCCAACTTGTACATGTGGCTGTTGTTGCTGTTGTTACTGTCGCTGCTGTTGCTTTCCATGTTGCTGAGCTGCTGATGTTTGTTAGTCTCTGCTTTGTTTCTGGTCAGCCGGAGCGGAGGTTCGTCGGGATATGGCGTCCAACCAGAGCGGGAACCTATACATGGAGATCCAGGATGAAGCTGTCCGGACAGTTGAAGGTACACACACACACACACACACACACACACACACACACACACACACACACACACACACACACACACACACACACACACACGCTAAATAAATAAATAAATAGACCCAATGGGACAGTTTGTTTTTTTTTTTTTTTTTTTTTGCTGCCACAACTCTTTGCCGGCTCCAGTGGTGTTCCTTCCTGGTAATAGGTGGAATCCACGGAGGGCTCGGAAGTTGGGGCAATTTTTATTATAATGCATGATGATGGAGATGAGGATGATGGTAAGATGATGCTATGGAGGTCCGTGTGGTTTGGGACTGCGGGACAGGGCCGCATTCCACGCTTCCTGTCATAAATATCCCGGCATTAACCAGGCCCGGGAACTACAGCACCTGCGGTCCGGCCATGTAATCATAAGACGTGTCATACCAAGGGAAGCACCCCCAAAGTCGCACCCGTGAAGTGGGTGAAGCTCGGCTGTGTAGCAACAGCCTCCCCGATGGGCCCATAGCACACCCGCTCTGGGTAGGAGCCGACCTAGGTAGGAAAAATCCCGCTTGCCTCGACTGGGACTCGAACCCGGGTCTCCCGGTCCATGATCCGAAGTGCTAACCACTACACTACGGGGGCCGGTAATCGGACAGATTTGGGGGCCATCTGGAAAGGGAGCTCACTCGCGTTCGCCCCAGACCAACGACAGCCGCAGAACTGGAACTGGCCGTTCATCCCCAAGGCAACAATCTACCGCCTGATCCATTTCATGCGACGTCGCCGCCAGGCCGTCATCAACGCCAGTGGAGGTCACGTGCCATATTGACTGCATGTGCAGCGCTTTGTGTTTGATCCTAAGAAACCATGAACGCGACCCGTGATTACGTTGACATCAGTGATTCCATTCTGACAATTTCGAGAGAGTGAGTGAGGACACACAGAGAAAAGGAAGGGGGTCGGGGGAGCAATGACCAACTGACTTTGATTCATCATTATTGCAGGAGAAGTGGTTTGCACCTGAAGGCGTAACAATGTTCATGCCTTACAAGCTGTTCTGCTAGTCTGTGGATCATGGTGGCGGTTTTTGTGTATGGTGAGGGATTACATAACAGAACCTGTATCAGTTCCCTGAGATCCCTTGTGTTTACTCATGAACTTTGTGAATAGCTGTTTGGCAACAACAAAAACTCTTCAAATTTTATAAGAAAATTAGTTGCTGACATTTGCGATGAAAACAGCAAAACAACAACAGCAAAAACAGCTTAAAAGAGAAAACTCGTAAGTTGAAGTAGTATTTGTAAAGTTTTTTTTGCCGGTTTCTCGTCTTTCAGTTCTTCACCTTGCAGTTTCTTTCCTATGGTTCCTTTGGCAGAATTGCTTGTATTGAAACTAGGCGTTTTTCATTACTCCTTTAGACGCGGACGATCGCGCGGAAGAAGAAAGTGCAGAACCTCCGGATGCAGAACCTCCGGATGCAGAACCTCTAGATGCAGAACCTCCGGATGCAGAACCTCCAGATGCAGAACCTCCGGATGCAGAACCTCCAGATGCACAACTTCCAGATGCAGAACCTCCAGATGCAGAACCTCCAGATGCAGAACAAAACATGGGGGAGCCCTTCTATTGGGAAATCCCAGACGAACCAGCTCCGTTGGCCGAAGGTATGAGCGATGTCAAACTGTTCTGTCATTACTGCAGAGTAGCCTTCAAGATATGTATGGTGACGATAATGAAATGTGTGTGTGTTACAGCACACAAGTTATTTACTGACTATTTTAGAAGCCTTAATTTTCAAATCTGCTGTACATTTGTAGCCAATTTCTTCATTGTAGGCCCACCCCGTCCTTGCTTGAGACGTGTACCGGAGGGTTATCTCGCCCCCAGGGAGCCGGATGCTGAGAATGAAGAGACAGAAAGTTCTCAGAGACTCTTACCGCTGTATGAGAACAGTCGAATTCGTCATTGTTCACCCAGAACCCTGCCAGGAAATTCGTCGAGGTGCACAACTACACGAGTTAAGGCTGAGGTGACGGTCCACGCAGACAAACCAGCGTGTTCAGGAACAAACAAAACTGCCTCCGACGATTACCTTACTCCTGCACCAGAGCGGGAAGTGTTGGGAGCGCAGGGACGGAATGCAGATGAAGATCTGACATTAGCGTCTATGCATTCAAGAACTGAGAGAACTATGCGCTCGGCTGCACAAGGTAGCGCATCAACTGACCAATCCACCATACCCCTGGGTCACCGTGGAGCGCCGTTAACCGAAGAGCAAGGTCCTCTTGGTTCCCTTCTCTACCTGACCCCAGCGCCACCGCGGAAACACACAGAGGGAAAGCAAAGCACATCAGATGACATAATAAGCGGAGCGTCTTCTGAGGCAGGACTGTTGGGAGAGCAGCAACGAAATTCACATGAAGATCTTCCATCAGGGTCTCTCGATCCCAGTCTCCATGAACCAGACGACTACCTGACCCCAGTGCCACCGCGGAAACACACAGAGGGACAACAACCCACATCAGATGCCATAACAATTGACACTTCTTCTGAAGCAGGACCATTGGGAGAGCAGGAACGAAATTCATATCTTACACCAGCGTTTCTGGGTTGCCGTGTCCGCGCACCAGACGATCACCTGACCCCAGGGATAAAGCAAAACCGCACAGAGCGACAGCAAGCCACATCAGATGATATCGCGACTGAAGCGTATCTTCGACCTGAAGCAGAAGTTTCGGGGGTGCATGGACGAATTGCAGATGAAGATCTTACACCAGAGTCTCTCAGTCCTCTATGCGATTATCTGACACCAGTGGCACCGCGCGGCGAGGAGACTGTGGAAAGCGATGTCGCTGGGGATGAAAGTGTCATTAGTTCCCAGCACGGAAACAATTCTTCGGATGCCAGTGCTCACGCGGAAGAGGGAGAAGAATCTACCATTTCTCATCATGAGTTTGACCCTTAACCTAAACCGTAACGCTGCTCCGGCTGATATTTGTGCTGGCCTTTACCTCGTTGCAGTGTCTTTGATATCACCTCTACGTGGTGGAAAAGGACGCTTAACTCCCAAACACCCACCCATCCACCCGTAATGCTGCGTTTGCAATGTTTAGCCAGCGTCCACGAGCTCGGAGATTTTAGATCTGTTTCGTGCGAATTTAGACTTTAGTTGTAGTAGTTGTGGTAGAAGGAGGAGGACGAGGACAGTTCAGTTTATTTATACTGTACTGTATTCGAACCTCACCTGC
The DNA here is from genome assembly GCA_018292915.2 of Batillaria attramentaria. Classification (NCBI taxonomy): domain Eukaryota; kingdom Metazoa; phylum Mollusca; class Gastropoda; family Batillariidae; genus Batillaria; species Batillaria attramentaria. The sequence goes on from JACVVK020000012.1 coordinate 2,892,309, forward strand.
ACTCGTGTGAACCCGCATCATCTGCAATAGCCTTCTGATATAATGCAATTTGTAATATTGTTTTTAGCCCAGAAGAAATTAATCTTTTGCGGGATCTCATTTAAGCTACACAAATTCTTAATGTATATTTACATCATGTTTTAAACTAGCCCTTTAAAAGGACCTGGCAGAATGGGACTGTGTTAGTCGCGAAATAATCTTTGTTGCTTGCGCGGCGTTAAGCCCTACTTAACTAACTACGCTTCATTGGCAAAGGAGTTCACCGCTATGGACAATTAAACTCACCCAAACACACAAGGAAACAATGACAGAAACGGTTTGCCACGTAACCTTTGATGGTCCATATAGAATGTGATCCTAATACTACTATATTTAGAACTCAGGAGCTGCTGCAACATCCAAAGCAAACATGCAGCCTGAAAATATAGCTTCCTGTTTACAAGGAGAAGACAACGTCGAAACTGTGTATGCAATGTATGGTTGTATTTCCTTGTATGCTTACCTGATCTCTGCCTCACGTCGAAAACAACAGTCGTGTTAAAGTTAGAGGTGGCGTGGGTAGAACTATGGCATCCTTTTCACAAGACATGTCATTCTGGTTTTGTATTGATGATTACAAATTGTGACAATCATTTGTTGACGCCACTTAACATTCATTTCGTTCTCAAGTTGTTTCATCATTGACTGCGATGATCCTATGTGTTTTGTTTATTTGTTTTCCCCCAACGTTTTGTATATAAGCTCATGTTTGCCTTTGCTTCGTCGTTTTATTGGAGAAACGAAGTTTCACGTGTTTTACTGCAGTTTTGTCACAAACTAATGGAATGTGACTGTTACCACGCCAACCATCCCTGGTCACGTTATGATCTCTTTGCCCACGTCACGTCACTACATATCACCCTCGTTATTCATAATACGTTGAGGAGTCGGGATAGTCGAGCGGTTAAGCGTTGGACTCTCAATGTTCGGGTCGTGAGTTCAAATTCCGACCGGGGCCAAGTACTTGTGCTGGCCTTTTTCTCGTTGCCAGCTCAACTATAAAAATTATGTGGTAGAAACGGACGTGAAACCTTAACACACCCACTCACCCTTATCATACATGTCTACAGACAATAGTTTGACAAATTCTAGACCGAGTGATCCTTTCGTTTTCCTCATGGCGGCCCCAGCTAGAGTAACTCGCTACCTAAGCCCTCCCCCCCCCCCCCGACCCAACACACGCACACGCACGCACGCACGCACGCACGCATCATTGCATTCATCGCCTTCCCACTGTTGCTGCAGCTGGTGATGATACTTCCGAATGAATTCGAGTGTCATAATTATCTGTAGTTCAAATGACTCAAATATACACGCGCCTTCAGAGTGTTTGACCTTTTCTTTGTGTGTGTGTGTGTGTGTGTGTGTGTGTGTGTGTGTGTGTGTGTGTGTGTGTGTGTGTGTGTGTGTGTGTGTGTGTGTGCGTGCGTGCGTGCGTGCGCGCTTGCTTGCGTTTAGTGTACATATGCATGCGTGTAAAAGTGTGTGTGTGTGTGTGTGTGTGTGTGTGTGTGTGTGTGTGTGTGTGTGCGCGACATAGTATCTCAATGTGTGTGTGTGTGTGTGTGTGTGTGTGTGTGTGTGTGTGTGTGTGTGTGTGTGTGATCAAGCGAGCCAGAGAGAGAGAGAGAGAGAGTAGGATAACATGATCTTCCTTATCCCAGTTTCCTGCTCATTCACGACATACATTATTATATCTACTGAGGAAGATTGCGCTCGCTTCATACGTTCATTGTGCTGCACACAGCAGATGATTTCACGCTTGAGAACACTTCGGTTTGAAGACAAAATGGCCAACAGAACAAGAACAGGTTTCATGCTACTGCTTCTTTTCATGTTGTTGCCGATGAACCACTCAGCAGAGGAACCCTGTAAGTTTCCTTCAAAACTACCAAGGAGCATTTTTGCATATTAATTGTTATACCTGTTACTATTTACTGACAGGTCAGAAATAAGTGATACTGACATGATTCAAATAGCACGTTTGTGTCTTACTTGTCATCCAGCTTGCAACTTAAAATCAGACCACGTGAATACCATCATGCTGTGCCGGATAAAATTAACTGAGTTCACTGTGCTGTTGTGTGTACGTGTGCGTACTCCGCGACGATAAGGAAGAAAGTTTAGCACAATTACAAATACCTCGAGTAGTTGGTCGGGGTTCAAGCTCAAAACCAAAGTATAATCACTGAACTGACTACGAGTAAGAATTGACAAAGACAGTTGTGCTCAGCAATTAGTGTAATAATTAATAAGTAAAAATAAAATGTATATACTGTACATTCGCAAGATTACTCCTCTTCCCATGAAGATTAATAATTATGGGGATAAGCTAATCTCGAGCAGAATGTACTTTTAATGTGTCATGCGTTTTTCTTTACTGTGGTCTTCTCGATTATTATTTGTTTCTGTCCTAGGTGCATTTTTTGAGTTTCCTACACTTTCTGGGGACACCGTTACCATCCGAGAAGGTTCAACTTTACCGTTAAGGATCAGGTTTTCGACGCCCTGCCTTCTGGAGTCATTTTAGTTTGAAATATACCATGACTTACTCGATGAATTGTGCATGTTTCGAGTAAGAAATGGTACCTGTCTAACATATTTTAGTTCCCGGTGTGACTGTGGATCAGAAGAATTTTCCTAATGGCGGCCCCAGGTAGAGTAACTAGCTACCTAAGCCCCCCCCCCCACCCCACCCCACCCCAACACACACACACACACACACACACACACACACACACACACACACACACACACACACACACGCACGCGCACACACACACACACACACACACACACACACACACACACACACACACACACACACACACACACACCATTGCTTTCATCGCCTTCTCACTGTTGCTGCAGCCGGCGATAACACGTCATATTTCCGAATGAATTCGAGTGTCAGAATTTTCTGTACTTCTAGTGACTCAGATTAAAACCCGCCTCCAAAGTGTTTGACTCTGTGTGTGTGTGTGTGTGTGTGTGTGTGTGTGTGTGTGTGTGTGTGTGTGTGTGTGTGTGTGTGTGTGTGTGATATCAAGCGAGCCACAGAGAGAGAGAGAGAGAGAGAGAGAATACGATAACATGATCTTCCTTAACCCAGTTTCCTGTTCAGTCACGACATACATGATTATATATACTGCGGAAGATTGTGCTCGCTTCACACGTTCATTGTGCTGCACACTGCAGATTGGCTAGTTAGTTAGTTATTTAGGGTTTAACGCCGCGTAAGCACACAGCAGATGAGTTCACACTTCAGAACACTTCGTTTTGAAGACAAAATGGCCAACAGAACAAGAAACCTTTTCATGCTACTGCTTCTTTACATGAAGTTGCCGACGATTCACTCAGCAGAGGAACCCTGTAAGTTTCTGTCAAAACTGTTACAGAACATTTTTTGCATATTCATAAATGCTACTATTTACTGTCAGGTCATACATAACTGATACATGCTTCAAATAACATGTTCGTTTCTTACGTGTCACTCAACTTACGACTTAGGACTGGCTAGATTCATTATGTTTAAATACCCGGTTTCTGTCAGTCGTGCTAGATGCAACCTTGCTTTGTACAACTGTCTGTGGTTGTTTGTAATTCGAGAGAACAGAGTTTTGTACTGGTTTATTATTGACGTGCCACTTGTTGTTTAGTTTTTATGTTGTTTCCATAGTAATGGAAACAACATCATAGGACGGGCTAAATTTTCCACGTTCATGGGCAAGCATCTGTGGTACAAACGCACGTCACTGCCGATCTCCCGCAGAGACGATTTTGCAAGTGTAACTCTGACGATGACGTAAGAAAACGTGCGTCATCGATGCTGACATGTACGGTGCCCCGAACGCGCTTCTTCTCCTCAGTGAGTGCCGTCTGTGCGTATGTGTGTGCGTGCGGCTGTGTGTGTGTGAATTGTGTCCAGGCCCGTTTCTTCGAAAATACTCAACCGAATGGCTTCAAATTTGGGGTATCCAAATATATCAAAATGTTACATTAGACGATTCAAGCGTGTGATGATTGCTTAAGTAATTTGGGAGTTATCGCACTTTTGAGACAAGTTGGTTGTCTTTCGTGTACAGGCGTAATATTTATTTAAATCACTCAATTTTTTGGCAGTAGATAGCTTGAATACGGACTCTGAACAGAATCACTACTAGAAAATGGTCGCTCTTATAGTTTTCATGTAAACCGAGCCTGAGTTGACATTGCATGTGAACGCAGTTCAGATGCCTATTTCTCCGAAAATACTGAACCGATCGATTTCAAATTTGGGGTTTCTAAATGAATCAAGATTGTTGAATAGAAGGCCCGATCCAGGTACGATTGCACACATGATTTGCGAGTTATAGCCCTTTTCAGAAAAAGTGGCTTTCTGGCGTTTAAAGGCGTAATATTTACCTAAACCACTCCATGTTTTGGACATAGATAGCATGAATACGGACTCTCAACTAAGTGAATTTTGGAGGTTGTCGCTTTTATACTTTTGGCGTAAGCCGTACCTGATGAAAGTGCTGGTGAACACACTTTAGATCTCAAAATCGCTCCTACTATACATCTGTCATTCTTTGCTAGTGGTCACAAACTGGGGTAGCTTCACTAGAACGTTGTTTACAGTACATATTTAGTCCAAACTTATTAAAAATTGACGTTTGTGTCTTGATGAAACAATAAAGTAACAGCATGAGCAAGGACGGTTTGAAAATGCTTGTACAAAAAGAGAAATTGCAAAAGAAACGGTAAAAATGGTGGTAAAAATGGCGTCCGAAAAGGGAACTTGACAACCTGCTATCCAAATCAGTCCCGTGTGAAGTCAGTTAACATAGCTGACTCGAAATGTTTATCTCTACATCATAACAAGACGTTAAATTATAAAAAAAAGGAACGGCTGAAGATACTTTTTTGTACTGCTGGTTTAGAAATTGAAGGTGAATGTTAACGGTAACCGCGTTACATGGCGTGTCACACTCGATCGGTATCAAAGTTGGCTGTCGAAAGCCCATTGTAAACTCGTTTTTGTACCTCAAACCTCAAATGTGGCAAGTTTACATCACAATGCGGATGTTTGCTGCAGTTTCAACAGCACTTTTGCATTCCTGGTTTATTTAGCTCGCATATTGTTCGCCGTGTCACAAGTGAAACGTTAGTTACCTTCAAAGTTTAGAGATCGTGTCCGAACACAAGTTTCGAAAACAGCAGCTCAGAACACCGTATTTTTGTGTACCCAAGGTCATACTCGCTGATTGATGACGTTTTACACATCAACAACGAAATGTCTGCGTTTCCGAGCCCGAAAACCGTTGCGTGTCACGCCTTTCTTTCACCGGTAACGATGTGACCGGCGCGAAAGACGATCGCATGTTGCCGGTATTTTGGAGTGTCATCGGCTCTGTGAAGCGACTTTTTGCAGTCGTCGGTGTTTCAAGGTAAGAAGAAATGTTTTAACTTAGTTTTTCACTCAATATTTTGGTGATATTTTGTATGAAATCTCGCGCTACAGCTTAATTAACGATGTGGCAGTGCCCATTCCTTCATGTCTCCTCCAGTCCTCCCATGAAACGTGTGTGACTTGAAAATTGCATTTTAGCCTCTAGTGACCACAGGAAAGATATGACATAACCTCCGTGAGAGGTTTTGTACTGGAGGTGTCTGTCTAGTAGCACACTTTTATTAATTCTGAACAAATTCCCCGGGATGGTCAATAATAGAACATTAGTAACTTTGTTTCACGGGACACCCATTTTCCACAGAAATCAATGCACGACCTGTGTCGCGGTAACGGTTGTTACCCAGTGCACCCTTTTTATAAGAAAAACGTTGATTGCCTTATCAGTAGTGCAGTTTTTTTGTTTGTTTGTTTTTTTTTTGTTTTTTTTTTTTTTGCTTTCTTTGCACTGCTATGTAGGTTTGCATCAAAACAACTATTTGAAAATACATCTTGAAAGAGAAAATAAGGTTGAAAATAGGTTTTTGGTTGCAGTGTTTCACGGGATAGGTTATTTGTGTGTCTCATGTAATCGTGTTACTGTTTCTGGTTTACCTACCTACAAGTAGCAATATGCATTTTTTAGTGTGTTAGCAGATTAGGAAGAAATTAAATGTTTTGCACTGTTAGCAAATTTCTTTTTTTAGTTCCGAAATGTGGCATTTAACCTGACCTGGTAACTATGTTACACAGGACGTGTATGGTACGGAATTACTGACGACGGAATAATGGCATACACAAAAGTACACCATTCACACTTAATGAAAGCTATTTCTTGCCCTGTAAAAAGTAAGTTAAGCTTATTTTCTGTGTTTATTAAATGCTTAAAACTTGCGTCTTTTTTTTTTCAGAACTCCCAAGGTGTATGACTTTGTGAAGGCAGTCTTCACTACTGGCCGCAGGCAGACTGAAACCCTCTACTACGCCAAGGTAAATGAGTTATATTTTAAAATGTTTTCATAAACAAATGCACGGCTGTTTTTATTCTTATCACAAATGTAGACGCCAAAAAAATTCTCAGTAGTGCTTTGTCTGCTTTTTTTTTTTTACTTCTTTTCTTTGTCCTAAATACATTTATATTGATACTAATCTAGTGTATATTCCTGCTGTTGTATTCTGTGTGTTGTAGGTTCTTGAGGTTGTGGATGCAGAAGGCGAGAGTGAATGTTTGCTGCACTGTCTTAAGGAGAAAGATGGGGTCTACATTGGGGCTGATCAGGCGTGGCATCCAACCTCCATGATTCAAACAATAGTGGCACAACCATCACTGACACCTGGCAGAAGACCCGCGTTTACCTTCAACTAGTGTAGGGGGGAGGATGTGTGGGCGAGCGCGTTCAGGAGAGTGACTGTGTCTCAAGCTGATGAGTGCACGTGTCACGTGTAACAAGGTCACCTTTTAAGAAAAACATCTGCTGGTGACTGTACATTTGCCTCCAGGGACAAGAGTATTGGTGACAGTGATGCTGTTCTGATGTGCTATATGTTAGGGAAATTGGGACGAAATACATTGTTTTTGTTGTGCACTGTGAAAATTTTCAGTATGCAGGTCACTCGCGTTACAGTGTCACATGAGTTGTGTTTTAATTTTAAGTATTAGATATCAACCAAATTTTACCAAACTTGTTTTAGGTAGGTGATACAACACCCCTTGCATTCACAAATAAAGATAAAGTAAATTCTGCATAACAGTTCTGTGTTTTAGCCAAGTACGTGTCACAGTGTAACGCGAGTTACCTTTGGCAAGTGGAAACGTTTGACAGCTCACTGTATGGAAACCAGTAAGGCTGCTGCTTTAATTTTTAAAAAAATAATAAAGAGCAATGACACAAGTGTCAAACCAGAAGAAAAGAGCTTCCTGTGTTGTGTTTTATTTTTTTTTTTTTTTTTGTTCTGTTCCCTGTTTTTGTGACCACTAGCAAAGAAGTACTGACATAGATAATGAGCCTGGGGTGCCAGAAAAAATATACAAAAAAATTAGAAAAATTCACTGCAGCCGTTATCGTCAGTTGACTCGAAAATTTGTACTCACAGCACATTTCCTCTACAAGCCACACGCCTCACAAACATCGAAGAAGAGACGCACGCGCACTGACGTAAAGTAAGTGCGTCATGTTTGATTGACGTGATGCTGTTTTTTCTTGGGGGTGTCTCGCCACTTTCTTTCCGAATTCCTCTGTTTGGAGACGTGGTGTATTTTACTTCTACTATGTCGCCATCTTCGTGCCATCGCAGAGAAGACACGGGATATAACAGAATACAACTCCAATACTTTATGAACAGAATATGCACGGAGAACAAAATCATGAAAGAAGAAGAACCCAGAACGCTGTGCAGGGCTGATTACGTACTGAACAGGTCAGATCCATCGCAGAAAAGGCACGCGCGCACTGACGCAAAAGGCAGTATCAGCGTCATTTTTCCGACGTCATGTTTGATTGACGTGATACTGGCATTTCTTGGGGATGTGTCGCCACTTTTTGGACGTTCTCTATGTGTAGACGGGGAAAGCGGGAGTTTCATTGATGTAGTGTGCTTTGTTTTTCCCACTGACTCTCACTCAATAGCATAGAAGAGTGAGAGAACACCACATAGGTCTCAATGGAGCACATGCACAAACGCGGCTCGTGCAAGTCTGTATGCGTGCGTGCGTGCGTGCGTGCGTGCGTGCGTGCGTGCGTGCGCGCGCGCGTATGTCTGTGTGTGTCTGTGTGCGCGCGCGCGCAGCAGACATAACACATAGTGAAAAAACGTTCGCCGCGCAGACTTGTCTGTTAAACACATTGAGCCGGTATAAATTCGATCTTTACACTGCGCAGCAGCAACACTTCAATTTTCATGGGGCTGCTTTCATTGCAAGAATTGTATCCGAGTCAAAGTTATTACGTCAAATGTATTATGCGTCATCCCAATGAGGAAAACGTCATAGATTTCAAAGAAAACAACTTGACGTCTCTCTTCCAAAACCAAGATTGGTCTGACAAGCCCGGTCAGTTGTTTCCATTCAGAGAGAGAGAGAGAGAGTGTGTGTGTGTGTGTGTGTGTGTGTGTGTGTGTGTGTGTGTGTGTCCTCCCGAATACATGGCATTACAAAAGAACGACCGTGACGACAGCAGGTGATTAAATGGAAACAACATATTGGGTTGGTGGCCATCTTGTTTTATATATCATGCTGTTGCCGTTTGGAATGGGCCTAGCATACTGTGTTTCTACTAGTTTGCATCAGCGAGGCCGCTGGTTGTGTTTCAGTGTGAGGAGAGATGTAGCCTAGTGGTTTGTACTATTTAGTGTTAAATATCTCCGCAATAGTTTAAACTAGAGTTATCCGGTAAACTGCGCTAGTTGAAGAAGAGAGTTTGTACATTGTACATTTGTTGTCGGCGCTAATTTTTAGTTTAATGTATGTATTTTGTCATTTTCACCACTTTGATACCCTTTGATATTTGTTTTTCCTTCGACGTTTTATTGGAGAAACAGTGTTTCACGTGTTTTACTGCAGTTTTGTCACAAACTAATGAAATTTCACTGTTGCTTTCTCTACCATCCCTAGTCGCGTGAGACACGTAGTCTCTCCATCTACGTCACCTCACTATTTTATCACCCTCGGCATTTATCATACACGGGGGAGTCGGGAGAGTTGAGCAGTACAGAGTGCTCGACTTTGCATGCTCTGGTCGTGACTTCGAATTATGGCAGGGCCTTAATATTTGAGCTGGCCTTTTTCTCGTTGTCCCGTCAACTATATATAGGGCAGCGTCTGAGACGAGCTTGGCCAGCAGCTGAGCTAAAAATAGATCTCTCCCTTCGCGTCGTCTGCCCGAGCGCGACTTCCGGGAACATCTGGCCGATAGATGGCCACGCCTAAGCGGAGCTGGGGGAAATATTACAGCGACTCTCGATACAACGACAGAGAGCACATGGAAGTTGTGTTTTCCGTACACATACCGGATCCGATAATTGATTTGAAGAAGCATAGTCGGGATAAGCCAAGCACTTTTACCCCCAATACGGCCTGCTAAACGCTTACACACTGACGCGCGCGCACTTTGACACTGGCTCAGTGACGGTCATACACACATGCACACGGTCACACACACACGATCACACACACACACACACACACACACACACACATTTTGACACTGATACACACACACACACACACACACACACACACACACACACACACACACACACACACACACACACACACTTTGACACTGACACACATGCACACACAGCCTTTGACACACAAACACACACAAATGAAAGCACGGTCAAAAGGCGGAATTTAAAAAAAAAAAAGGAAGAAAAAAATAAGAAACGCAACATTCTGATCGGACATTGATTTGATAAAGACCAGGTATGTTACACAGTCAAGCATGTACCACGAAAACAGCTCAGAACGAAATACATATTCTTTGAAAACAATTTAGAAACTTACAACGGAAAAAAGGGGGGGGGGGGGTAATGTCAGTTTGTAGATCAGTAAACAAAGTAAATGAGTGAACAAACATGTATTCGGAGGGGGATGGGGGGAAGTAACAGACACCCTCCCCCCTCCCCCCCAAAAAAAACAAAAACAAAACAAACAACAACAACAACAACAAGAAACCCCTGGCCTAATTACTGTGACTTCAGTACCTGTACTGGGTAATAAAAAAAAAGAATCATTGTCAGTGACTCTCCGCATTACGCATCATTACTGGGATGTCTGTATCTCCCGCTCTTTCAGTTTGTTGTAAAGCATCTTGTGTGTGTGTGTGTGTGTGTGTGTGTGTGTGTGTGTGTGTGTGTGTGTGTGTGTGTCACATTTTGCTCACATTGTACTGTTCATAAATAAAAATGAATAAATAAACCGTGCTTTGCGAATTCTCCGCCACCATTTGACTTTTGAGAGAGAGAGAGAGAGAGAGGAGAATTCTTTCTCTGTCATAAAAAGTGATAGTTTGCGGATCAGTAAACAATCTAAATGCAAATACATCCACATGTATCAATTGTGCTTTTTGTATTTATTTGTGCGGCTTGCCACAGTGTGTTCGAGAGGGGAGGAAGTGTTCTCCCGCTGTCTCCCTCTCTAAAAGAAATTTTTTGTTTTTTAAATTCAGTACGCGAAGTGATTTCACTTTGATTTTGATGTATTTTCAAACCAACAACAGAAAATTGGTCTTCACAAAGGCAACCAAACTACTCCGGTATCTGTACTCAGTGACTGTGATGTTCTCCGTAACTGAGTTAATAAACAAAAGCGCGTTTAGGAATGACTTTGTAAGCTTGACCAACAAATGCATGCACGTGTCTAATGGTTTTCAGTTTAATTCCACTTGCTACAGTGTGATGCTGTAGTCATAGAAACGGACGCAAACTCGAAAAGAGGGAGAGGAAGAACATTATTTAGCAAACTGTACAAGAATGAAAGTGTCAGTTTCCAGGGGAGGGGGGGGGGGAGGGGTTGAAGACTGAGCTGTCCCCCATCCATCCCCCCACGAAAAAAATAAAATAAAAATGAAAAGCTAGAGCGAAGACTAGTAAACAAAGTGAGTGAGTGAGAAAACAAACATGTTTGGGGTACAACCCAAGAAGACAGAACGTTTACTCAGTACTTGGTCTCCGAGTCCACTAAACCTGACCTAACTAGGCCTACTTCAATATCGGTGAGGCTCAGCGACTGCCATTTTATCAACAAACAAAAATGGAGGGGAGGGAAGCTCTCTTTCAAATTCTTTCTACCGCAACATCGTCCCCGTAACGTCTCTTTTCGTCAAGTTCTATGTGACAATACTGCCGCGCGGCCGCCTTGCTCGTACCCGGAAGAGCGCTCGCTTACCGGAGAAAGCCGAAGTGTGACGTCACACCGAGTTTACCCGAAGCTTACAGACGCTGCCCTCATAGCTTCAAACATCCATCCACTGCAATACGTGTCTGAAGACAATAGGCGAGAAACTCCAGACCGAGTGGCCCTTTGGGTTTCCTCAGGGTGGCCCCATCTCTAACAACTAGCTACCTAAGCAAATCACCCCCTACATTTACTCCCTCGCCTTCCCACGGTTGCTGCAGCTGCTCAGTGATAAATTTAGTCTTTATTTCGACATAACTCTGGAAGTAAGTTACATAATGTTTGTTGCAGCAAAGTTTTTAGCTTTAGTTCTTTGCTATTTGCGAGTAGCTCATTGTTAGTCTTTGTTTTGGTTAGAGAGTAGCTCGACGCGATTCCCTTGTCTTTCCCCCATCCCTCCCCCTCACGTAATCGCCCGTTGGTCAGTTAGTTTCCAGGCTGTCCAGTGAGCCAGTATCACCTGGCCGGAGACAATAAAAGACGCTCATTTTCGAGCACAAATTAGAGGCGCTCGCCCTCGGGTCGGCCAACCTCCTCACCATAGTTCTGTGGAATACATTTTCTTTGTGGGTTACTAAAAGAACCGGACTAATAGTAAGTGCCCAACGTTTCCTTGGTTTCTTAATGTTTGTAAAGTAGGGAAAATTTCATATTGTTTTGTGGTCCCATTACTGTGTTTCCAAAGTGTTTTTTTTTGTAATGAAATGGCGTTGTTTTTCAGTGCTGGTTTGTTTAGTTCGTTCTTCAGGCCTGTAGTAAAAGTTGGGTAAAAAGAACGTTTTCTCTTTGTGTTTGGGTTTCTTGCAGAATGATCAGCCTAGGCTGGCTCTTGTTTTCTAACGCAGTTCCAGTAGCAATACTGAGTTTCTGTAACCCGCGTGAAACCACGTGACTTTTTCGTCGTTCACGCGTAGCCGCTCCGTGAAGTTTGGTCCCCAGGGCCCGTACGTTAAAGTAGAGGTTAATTTAACCCACGGCTACGGGCCTAACCCAGACTAGCACAAAAGAAACTCCAAAACAAAATTAAATAAAAAAGGAAGCGAAGAAAGAAAGACAAAAATCCTTCCATATCGGCATAGGCACCTTGCTGGAATGGACTCGCTTCCTGATTTAAAACAAACAAACAAACAAACAAACAAAAATTACCCTAGATCTAGTTTAGTTCGAGGTTAGACTCTAATCCGGGGCTAAACTCCCTAACCCCGTCTTTTACATGCGGGCCCAGTTTGTGTAATACTTGACCGCCGCAGTGCCCCGCTAGCGAGCGGGTGAGCGCGTGCAGCAAACTAGCTTTAATTAAAGTCTGTCTTAACTAGTCGTAGAAGCTATTCGCCGAAGAACCTGGAGGGGACCTCGACTACGTGCATATCGTAGCGACACTGAGTGGCGTTTGAGAGAAATCAAGGAGATATACGACAAATGGCCATAATCACTAAAATGGACACTATGAGTCTATTTTAATTAACCGACGAGACCCAACTTCGCCATGAATTCCATTAATTACCGGAATAATTACCAACTAAAACATCGAACCGACAGACTGACGAGCCGGTACACTTGCGTAGCAGACAGTTGTAGCACACCGAAGAAAAACGTCATATTGACAACAATATCGTGGTTCTGCAAGTTAACAAGAAACCTAAACTCTCTATTGCCTTAACTAATCGGTGTGATGAAAGCGAGCCATCAAATTAATTAATGCCTGAAATATCAGCGACTGGAACTTTGACCCGGTACTCGCGAAGCGGGGCACACGGTCAAGCTAGCAGACGGCGTTAGCATACAAAGCAAAAACGCCGTAATTACAGATATTTCGCATTATTGCGTCAGTTTTAGTATTAGAAGTCAAATGTATATTATCCTAACTAATCAATGTACTCCAACATCACCAAGGTACTCATTCATTGGCAAAATATTAATGCTTGTAACTTTAAATCGACACAGGCCACGTGCGGGCGCGACCCTTCTGCATCTTGAAATCAAATAGCCAATCAGATAGCCGTTCGGTCTTTGCATTGCATGCTGAGCGAAACACGAAGGCTTCGGCCAAGACACTTTTTTTGTTCAACCGCAGGATTGTTTCCTTCGCAAACAAAGCTTCCGCGAAGAATCTCGCTAGTGAAGACACACCTTTTGACTTTCGTGACCACAATGCCTGTAGTAGTGGAGGAAATTCATTCACAGTGCACTCAGACTTTCGGTTTTCCTTCTTCCCGGAATTTCCCTTGCTAGAAATTCTCCCGTTTTTCCGTTCTCCGTCCCTCCCCTCCTTTGTTTTCGTTTGATGTTAATTTTATTAGTGAATAGCGGTTGGGTGATTTAATGTAACTGGGGTTTTGTTAGTTTGCAGTTTTGTTAGAGTAGTGTTAGTTTTCCGTACTGATTCAGTGTAAAATCTGTCGGTGAACTGATCATTAGGAAGTTTAGTAAACGTAGATGAGATTATATTTTCTCCGAATCTGTGCCTTAATCAATCGTATTTCCTTCTTTTCAGTTGATTTGTTATATGATTTACCGAATGATGGCCGTGATCTTCCTCATGTTTGTTTGTGATCACTTTCTGCAATACTCACGGCGTTTCAGTGTCACTCTCATCTCAGTTATTGAGAGCGTGTGGTAGGGAGTGATTGTGTGAGCGACGTGAGTGCGTGCTAATGCAAACGTGATGATTTACCCTGAGAGCTTGTTCAGGCCGACATTCACTGCCAACTACACATACTAAAGGAAATCATTCATATTTAATTTTAATGTAACGTGCAAACACGATGACATCCGTGTGTGTGTGTGTGTGTGTGTGTGTGTGTGTGTGTGTGTGTGTGTGTGTGTGTGTGTGTGTGTGTGTGTGTGTGTGTGTGTGTGTGAACATGATCTTCCTTATCCCAATGTCCTGCTTAGTCACTACGTACGCAATAAAATCTAAAGCAGAAAAAAGCGTCCGCTTCATACGTTCAGTTCTGCTGCACAGAGCAGATGGTTTCACGCGTGAGAAGACATCGTTTTAAAGACAAAATGGCCTACAGAACAAGAACAGGGTTCATTCTACTGCTTGTTTCATGTTGTGGCCGATGTATCACTCAGCAGAGGAACCCTGTAAGTTTCTGTCAAACTACGAGAGAAGATTTAGTAGTTTGCATAGTTTGCATATTCACACACGGCACAATGTACTGCCTGATCACATATAATAATAATAATAATAGGGCGCCTATGCCTGGTGTGTGTGTGTGTGTGTGTGTGTGTGTGTGTGTGTGTGTGTGTGTGTGTGTGTGTGTGTGTGTGTGTGTGTGTGTGTGTGTGTGTGAGCGAGAGAGAGGGAGAGAGGTTAATAGAAACTTCCTTGTCCCAATTTGTCAGAGTGTCAGGAAAGATAGTTGGCCTGGGTCAGTACTCTCTAGATGATCTTTACATAAAGGCTGTCAGGAGGAAGGCCACTACAATTGTCAACGACCCCACCCACCCCCTCCATGATCAGTTTCAAGAACTCCCGTCTGGGCGCCGCTACAGAGTACCGAGAGCGAGGAAAAATTTGTTTAAGAAATCTTTCATTCTCTCAGCAGTATCTATTTTAAACTCATGACTGTGTTTACTGCCCGTCCCCAGTATGTACAGATTTTATTTGTTGAGATTTCATAACTGTGCTTGCTCCTCAGCTGTGTCATGTCCGCTATGCCCTTGCCATCTTTCAGTTTAGATTTCTTCGTTTAGTAGCATAGTATTAGACTTGGACATCACACATTACTTTAGGATCTGTGTTTAATATGTATGGATTTATATGTCTAGAAAAATTAATGTGTGTGTGTGTGTGTGTGTGTGTGTGTGTGTGTGTGTGTGTGTGTGTGTGTGTGTGTGTGTGTGTGTGAAGAAGAAAATTTTCTGCCATCGACAGACAATAAAGTTATATTGAATTGAATTGAAATGAATTGAGTTGAATTGAATTTCCCGCTCAGTCACTATTTATTTACTGAGGAGGAGTCGTTCATTCTACTGCAATACAAAGAGCGGATGATTCAAGGTTTGAAAACACTTCGCTTTCTCTCAAGACGGAATGGCCGACGCGACAAGAACACATTTCCTTCTTCTGGTTCTTTTCGTTTTAGTGCCGTTGATTCACTCGGCAGATGAACCCTGTAAGTTGCTTTCAAATAATATCACTGAATTTTTTTGTCATAGCTATTCATGGATGTAACTATTCATTCTCTGGACAGAAGTTAGTGATTTTCAAAACACGTCACTCGCTCGTTTTCAATTCAAACTAAATTGTTTTGTTGTTTGTTTGCTTTTTGTCAAAGGTGCTGTTTTTGAGTTTCCTACTCTTTCTGGGGACACCGTGACCGCACGAGAAGGTTCAAATTTGACTCTACCGTTCAAGATCACGTTGACGAGGCCCTGCCCTGAAAGATTATTTGAATCAACTAGAGTATTTGTACAGATGGGGACGGATGATGATGGTTTCAGAAAACCAGTTTGTCTAATACATATTATAGATGGCGTATGCGGAGGATCTCTTAGTTTCACGTGTGACTGTGGTTCAGAAAAGTTCACGTACCAGTTCAAAAAGACTCTCGGTCGACGGGATAACGGAACCTGGGGGTGGTCATTACTGCAGGTGATGGAGAGTACGTTGTACTTCAATATACAATGTAAGTCTCTCTCTCTCTCTCTCTCTCTCTCTCTCTCTCACACACACACACACACACACACACACACACACACACACACACACACACACACACACACACATCGAAATCAACCATGCCACTTCAGTGGTAGGGAAAAGCGATGTAAATGGTCCATGCACAAAAAGCGGCAGAAAACACACCATCAAAGTTGAGGATGATATTTTCCCATAATCTTGTTCTTAAAGAAACCTACCTCAGCCCCAAAAGCTCTTTCGCAGAGACGCTGCCATTATTGTAGTATTGTGTCAGCGGTCTTCGAGTTCGAGCTCTATAAAGATGTAAAGTTGACATCCACCCCATGTGATCTCCTGGTCATTCTGTACACAGATGAAGCCCGAGTGATAGACCTCAGCTTTTACAACGCGACCTCTACAAACGTTGTCGATCAGCACACTGCTGTAGATGTTGTCTGCATCTGGGAAAATGGAAACCCGCCCATCCAGGCTCGACTGCTGGACACAAACGGGAAGGAAATGGACAGCGAACAGAGCAGTGAAGAGGATGGTCTGTGGGGTGAGAGCTCGATCAAAAGACGGCTTCGTTACACATTGTCCTCAGTTCGTTGTGAAGATTCCGGTCAATACCGATGTGTAGCACCCAGAGCCACCGAGAATAAGACAGCGACACTTCTTGTCAAATGTGAGTTGGTCTGGATTTTTGGCTCTTGGCCAGTTTGAGTCAAAGGTTTTTACTAAAAACACAGAGATAAGAACCTGCAGAAATCTCTGTATTGTCAGATTGTGTTGCTGTTGTTTTTGTTGTAACTCTTGCTGTTTTCGTTGTTTGTTTTTGTTGTTGCTGCTGCTACATGCTTCTGTTGATGTTGTTGTTGCAAGGCTTATTTTAAGTTACAGACTCTGATTACACAACATACTTTTTCAACATCTTGAATTTATGAACGGCAGGCAAATATTATTGATAAAACTAGCATACTGTGTAGACTTTGCCTTTGGTCTGATTATTCGCGAAAGGTACTTAACTGTCAGTAATTAACGTTAAGTGTTTGTTTGCTGACGTCGTTGTCGCCGTCGTTGTTGTTGTTTCTCCCTCTTTTAATCTTTCGTCTTATTTTTTCTTTCTTTCCTCTTGTTTTCTTTCTTTCTTTCTTCGATTTTTTTTAGTTCCTGTATTTGTTTATTATTGTTTCTTTGTTGTTTTAGGTCCCCCTGCAATCACGTTTTCTTTGAACGAGATTAGAACTATGTCTGGAGCTACAGCTGACTTGAGGGTTTACGTCAGATCTCACACGACAAACATAACGGACTGCTGGCTCAAGAAATTGTTTCACTTTGATAATTCCCGGGTGTCACTACAATGTGATGCCATAAGGTAAATTTTACTAACTTTGAATTTCTTGTTGTTGTTGTTGTTGTTTGTTCTTTTTATGTTGATTCCATAGTAATGGAAACAACATCATAGGACGGGCTAAATTTTCCACGTTCATGGGCAAGCATCTGTGGTACAAACGCACGTCACTGCCGATCTCCCGCAGAGACGATTTTGCAAGTGTAACTCTGACAATGACGTAACAAAACGTGCGTCATCGATGTTGACATGTACGGTGCCCCGAACGCGCTTCTCCTCCTCAGTGAGTGCCGTCTGTGCGTATGTGTGTGCGTGCGTGCGTGCGTGCGGCTGTGTGTGTGTGTGTGTGAATTGTGTCCAGGCCCGTTTTTTCGAAAATACTCAACCAAATGGCTTCAAATTTGGGGTATCCAAATATATCAAAATGTTACATTAGACGATTCAAGCGTGTGATGATTGCTTAAGTGATTTGGGAGTTATCGCCCTTTTGAGACAAGTTGGTTGTCTTTCGTGTACAGGCGTAATATTTATTTAAATCACTCAATTTGTTGGCAGTAGATAGCTTTAATACGGACTCTGAACAGAGTCACTACTAGAAAATGGTCGCTCTTATAGTTTTCATGTAAACTGAGCCTGAGTTGACATTGCATGTGAACCCAGTTCAGATGCCTATTTCTCCGAATATACTGAACCGATCGATTTCAAATTTGGGGTTTCTAAATGAATCAAGATTGTTGAATAGAAGGCCCGATCCAGGTATGATTGCACACATGATTTGCGAGTTATAGCCCTTTTCAGAAAAAGTGGCTTTCTGGCGTTTAAAGGCGTAATATTTACCTAAACCACTCCATGTTTTGGACATAAATAGCATGAATACGGACTCTCAACTAAGTGAATTTTGGAGGTTGTCATGTCTGATTGACGTGATGCTGTTTTTTCTTGGGGGTGTCTCGCCACTTTCTTTCCGAATTCCTCTGTTTGGAGACGTGGTGTTGTATTTTACTTATGCTATGTCGCCATCATCGTGCACTCGCAGAGATGATACGGGATACAACAGACTACAACTCCAATACTTTATGAACAGAATATGCGCGGAGAACAAATTCATGAAAGAAGAAGAATCCAGAACGCTGTGCAGGGCTGCTTACGTACTGAACAGGTCAGATCTAGAACATTCCTCAACTTACTGGAAGGCTCGAAATCTCTCCAAGGTGACGTAAACTACTCACGTTACTGCACCAGCATGTTCTGGGATGGTCTAGAAATTATTTTGCATCGAAATGCAGTATCTTTTCGCGAGAGTCTCTAC
This sequence comes from Batillaria attramentaria, assembly GCA_018292915.2. NCBI lineage: Eukaryota > Metazoa > Mollusca > Gastropoda > Batillariidae > Batillaria > Batillaria attramentaria. The sequence goes on from JACVVK020000012.1 coordinate 2,910,962, forward strand.
AACTTGACATGTGGAAAGCGGGAATTTCAGTGGGTTTCGTTTTTGCCACTGACTCACACTCAGAAGCATAATGTGTGTGTGTGTGTGTGTGTGTGTGTGTGTGTGTGTGTGTGTGTGTGCGTGTGTGTGTGCGTGCGTGCGTGCGCGCGCGCGCAAGCGCGCGTCTAAGGCGAGAGAGAGAGAGAGAGAGAGGGTCTCTTCTCCGATACCAGTAAGCAATCGTCTGTCAGTCAGGTCTGCGGGAAGTAACTCTGTCAAAGGGGAACGACTTTATTACAAGAATTCATTCACCCATGTAGAACCTCGCATACGCCGTGACGTCAACCAGCTAGGCGAGCTCACACGACCTCATGTGTTTGGGTGGCCATCTTGTGTTTTGTTTTTGCCACAGACTCTGAGCAGTGTAATACAGTGACAGAGAGAGAGAGAGAGAGAGAGAGAGAGGTCACAGTTTTTAGGCAAAACAACACACACGCGCGCACACACACACATACGCACGCACGCACGCACGCACACGTGCGCCACCAGAAAGAGAACACAATTTTAACCCCACCCACCACCTCTCTCCCCAACACGAACACGCACACACAGACAGGCACGGAAAAAGATGGAATCTATATTCATTGATTCAGTGACTCATTGAATTGTGTCATCAACGTCATTCGACACCGAGAATACGATTGGCTTGTTATGTTATGAATCCGCGTCACACAATACGTAATCGAACGTAGCAAAGCGTTGTCGGTAGCGTCCTTTTTCAGCATCATTTCCTCTGCAAGCCACACGCCTCACAAACATCGAAGAAGAGACGCACGCGCACTGACGTAAAGTAAGTGCGTCATGTTTGATTGACGTGATGCTGTTTTTGCTTGGGGGTGTCTCGCCACTTTCTTTCCGAATTCCTCTGTTTGGAGACGTGGTGTATTTTACTTCTACTATGTCGCCATCTTCGTGCAATCGCAGAGAAGACACGAAATACAACAGAATACAACTCCAATACTTTATGAACAGAATATGCACGGAGAACAAATTCATGAAAGAAGAAGAACCCAGAACGCTGTGCAGGGCTGCTTACGTACTGAACAGGTCAGATCTAGAACATTCCTCAACTTACTGGAAGGCTCGAAATCTCTCCAAGGTGACGTTATCTACTGACGTTACTGCACCAGCATGTTCTGGGATGGTCTAGAAATTATTTTGCATCGAAATGCAGTATCTTTTCGCGAGAGTCTCTACAACTTGACATGTGGAAAGCGGGAATTTCAGTGGGTTTCGTTTTTGCCACTGACTCACACTCAGAAGCATAATGTGTGTGTGTGTGGGGGGGGGGGGGGTGCGTGCGTGCGCGCGCAAGCGCGCGTCTAAGGCGAGAGAGAGAGAGGGTCTCTTCTCCGATACATGTACCAGTAAGCAATCGTCTGTCAGTCAGGTCTGCGGGAAGTAACTCTGTCAAAGGGGAACGACTTTATTACAAGAATTCATTCACCCATTAGAACCTCGCATACGCCAAAACGTTTGTGACGTCAACCAACTAGGCGAGCTCACACGACCTCATGTGTTTGGGTTTTTGCAAGTGCATAGAGGCACGATAAGGGTTTTCAGTACTTTCTTTATGTCAGCATGCTTGATGTCAGAGAGCTTGCGTTCCGGCGTGTGCGCGCGGGCTGCATACATGACACAACGACTACGACTGTGACTACAGCATGTCATTGAATGGAAACAACATATTGGGCTGGTGGCCATCTTGTTTGTTTCTTTCTTTGATTCCCTTGGATTTCTAATGCTCGGGTCGTGAGTTCGTATCCCAAATATTTGTGCTGGCTTTTTCATCGTTGGCCCGTCTTTGATATCACTCGCATGTGGTGGAAAAGGACGTTAAACCCCAAACACCCACCCCACCCCTTGTTTGATTCCCTGTTTGTAGCAGCGACATAGCAGGAGAAACATACAACAGTTTCCTTGTTGTTTGTTTCATTGTTTGCTTGATTGTTGTGTTTGTTTCCTTGTTCGAGTCTGTGATAGATATCGGTAGAGTGGTCTCCAGGTTTACATTCTATTCCATCATACAGGGATGGGGCAACGCAGAATAAGCCAGCACAAATCTTTATTCCCAGTCGTTCTGCTAGGTAAGATCATAATTATTTCGTTTCTAACATTGCTCATACAAATTATCTCCTTGCGGTTATCGACATTCACCGCATTTGTTTCGGGTTTTCCTTTCCATTATAAGTATTAGTGGCAGTCCTCCTGACCTGATGCTGAACGTCTCAATAGACAACGTGAAGGCGACAGACAACGGTGCATGGAGTCTTCAACTGACGAATGATGCGGGAACTGGACACGCAGACTTCCGTATGAAAGTTGACCCCAGTAAGTGGTTTCGTATTTCCAATGGGAATGTGTCCTTGCTCTTGAAATTTGCGGGTCACAGGCCTCACAAGCGTTTACATAGATAAATAAAGAAATCAATCTGATCATATACTCTCTACCTTGATGAAGACCTCTGACTATTTCAACAGACAAACATACTGCTGTGTCTGGCCTTGGTTCAGTTCAGAGTCAGGACAACCACCTTCCTGCATCCAAATTGATAGTAATAATGATGGATGTTCTTGTTTATTTTACTTTATTTCTGTTTTGAATATCTTACAGCATCAATTACATTGATAACGAAATTTCGTATTGTACCACCGGGGGAGAGCGCGTCGCTACGGTGCAGCGCCACCCATATTTTCTGCATTGTGTGCGATTTGTTCTCTATTCGGTGGTTCCTCCCATATTATTAACGCGCACAATTGATAAATGTCAGTGCATGTGTAGATAAAGGCGTGATATGTATCGCAGACGAGTCTGCTCGCAAATCTGACTCGATTTGACCAGGAACCTCCCATCCAAATTAATGTCTGCCTGGGGATTCGGACCTGCACATCATGATCCGTAACTTTCACGCTTTAACCACAACGTTAAATATTATAAATAACCAGTGTTGGGGGAGGGGGGGGGGGTGCTGCCGTTGCTGTTTCGTTTCTTGTTTGTTTGTTTTTTCTTTGCTGTTTCAGGTCCACCTGAAATAACAGTTTTCCCAAAAGAGAATACAGCAGTGTCCGGAGCTACCGTGGACTTGCATGTTCACGTCAAATCTCACACGACAAACATAACGGACTGTTGGCTCAGGAAATTATTTCCCTCCACAAACTCCCATACTTTACTGCAATGTGAGGTCACAAGGTAATTTTTCTTTAATAATGTTTATGAAAGAGGTTGTTTAAAAGTTTTTTTTTTTAACGTTCTCTTCCTCCTGCACGCCGAGTAATTTCAAAGATGGTACAACGAGGGAAAAACCAACACAAGTCTTCGGTGTCCAGCCAAGATAGAGTGTTTCTGATTGTCTGATTTCGACACGGAAAGTATTTAGATTATCGTCTACAGGCATGTTACTATTGGCTGTAGCAACTGCCCTCAACAAATCTTTTGGAAATCTGATTCTGTCCGCTAGTGTGACTGGTAGTCCTCCTGACCTTATGCTGAGTGTCCCCATGGACAACGTGAAGAAGGCAGACGACGGTGTGTGGAGACTCCAACTGACAAATGATGAGGGAACTGGACATGCACAATTCCGTCTGAAAGTTGAACCTGCGACCAGTAAGTGAATGCTTAAACCTAAAGGCCATACATCCTCCCCTATTAAATTGAATCGCTTGAAGATTAGAATATTTGTTTGGAAATATGAAAGCAAATTACGTTACAAAAAGAAAAAAAACAGCTTGGCAAATGTCGTTTCACTCTGTTCAAATTTAAGATGCCAAGGACACAGTTGTATGGCGGGACTTTCAGTCTGATGGGACATTGTCCAGTAACCCTTGCACAAATAAACACGAAGCTATAACGGATACATTGATGGTGAAAAGTTACGAAGTGCCAAACCGATTCGTTGTGACTTTGGTACAAATGTAAACAGTAGAGCACACTGACAGAATGCAAAGAATGAAATATCACGATATATTACCTACATTGTAATGCATTAACAAGTCTGAGTTGGACACTGCCATTGGTCAGCGCATTTACAATCGTCCAAGCATGATCCCAAGTCACTGATCACCGCTGTATGAATTGGCTAATACCGGATAAATTGATTGGCTGTATCTTCGCACATTGGTCATGAATTAAGCCTTATCATTACCTCGACTGAGTTCAGCAAACACAGACATTTTGTGGTCTTGTTATTTCTAAATCTAGTGTGTTAGAGACTCAACGCAAATGACAACAACAAATAGGGCCTTCAGTACTGCCCCTACCCCAATCCGTACTGTTAACAAGTTCAGCCTTCATTGTTTCCCCATCATTACCTCGACCGAGTTCAACAAACGCAGAAAGTTTATGGTCTTGTTATTTCTAAAGCTGGTGTGCTAGAGACTCAACGCAAATGGCAACAGAAAGTAGGGCCTTCAGTACTGCGCCTACCCCAATCCGTACACGTTTACAATTTTTATTTTTAAAAAAACCCAACACATTTTGGTTACATTTCAGAATGGCAGCCATCGTCAGTACCGATCACAGTTCCTGTCGTTAGCAGTCTTGGTGGCGCTGTTGCTGTTGTCGTCGTTGCAGTTCCTGTTCTGTTACTTTGTCGTCGTTGGTGTAGAATAAGAGGTTACTCTCTCTCTCTCTCTCTCTGGGAGCCGGGATGGCCGAATAGTAGGGCGCTGGACCTTTAAATGCTCGGGTCGTGAGTTCGAATCCTGGCTGGGGCCAAATATTTGTGCTGGCCTTTCTCTCGTTGCCCCGTCTTTGATATCACCCTTATTTGGTCGAAAAGGACGTTAAACTCGCAAACACCCACCCACCCCCCCCCCTCTCTCTCTCTCTCTCTCTCTCACGGGGCAACCTCTTATTTTAACCTTCCCATACCATTTCGTTATACGATTTGTATTTACGAAGGTCGCACGTGTGAGTTAATGTGTTTGGACCCGATTGATAATTTTCTCTATGATTCTGTTTGTACGTGTAGTTTAATAGTAGTGTATAATGTTCTGCCTTGAATTTTTTTTTCGTGTTAGTAGATAGCCTCTGTAGCAAGTTTGGAAACTGGCGAATTTCTGTCAAAACAAAGACAGACACAGATATACTTTGATTAATTATTATTGCAGTGGTTTGCACTTGTAGACATAACAATGTGCATGCCTTACAAGCTGGGATTATATTATACAAGAGAACCTGCATGAGGTCCCTGAGATCCCTTGTATTTGCTGCATGAAAATGTGTAAAACAAAATCTCTTCAAATTGCAAACAAGAATTAGTTGCTGACACTTCAGATGAAAAAACAACAACAACAACAAACAGCTCAAGGGAAACAGCAAAAGAGAAAACTCGTAAGCTAAAGAAGTATGTGTAAAGTGTTTACCGGTCTCTCCTCTTTCAGTTCTTCACCTTGCAGTTTCTTTCCTGTGGTTCCTTTGGCAGAATTGCTTGTCACGCCCTTAAGGGGGCTGTGCACAAAACCCCTCCCGCACGCACCCGCACTACCTACTCTAACACCCAAAGAACACCCAGGAAACGTTCACAACACTTTTATTCACACTCTCACTACAAGACACGGGACATCACACACTCACTCGCTGAATAAATACATATACATATATAAACGAAACGATTAAATGAAAGGATGATACACGGATGAAGGACGGATGAATGAACGGATGAGTAAACGGATGAATGAACGGATGAATAACAAATAATCAACCAATGGTCGCACGTATAAGCGAAGAGATCAAAACCATGGAAGAAGGAGTGCATCAGGCTATTGTGGCGATGTAAATCACCGCTAGCGCTTCATAGTAAAGTACCAACTACAGGTGTTGACGACGATGGGGGTGAGGGGGGGAGGGGAAGAAGCGTGTTGACACGGTAGTCACCAGGCACCCCTGTACGTCTCGCCAAGTGGCTTACTCAATGACGTCGACGTGTCGGACTGACGATGAAGCGATGATGAAGAATCAGTCGAAGTAGATATGTAATGACGTCAACGTGTCGGACTGACGATGAAGCGATGATGAAGAATCAGTCAAAGTAGGTAATGACGTCAACGTGTCGGACTGACGATGAAGCGATGAAGAATCAGACGAAGTAGGTGCCAGTAGAGATACTAAGGAGTTTGCGGACAGCCCGCACGTGTACTCATTACGGCAACGAGAGCCTGCGGGGCGTCGTTCGGTGTCGAGTGCACGCACCGTCTATAACAGCGCTTGCGGGCAGAACGGCGCGCAAGCCGTCAGGGGAACAAACTCTTAAATACGTTTTGACAAAATTCATGAGTGAAGTGAACTCCCTTCTTTTGATTTCCGGTCACTTTCTTTACACGTGTCGATTGCGTTTACGTCTACCGATTGTCATGCAGATGTGTAAGAATATGCTGTTATTTGAAGAAGACGACAATGATATGGAAATGGCGTACCACATGGGGTGTCTTCAGCCGGAGCGCCCTGTATACCATGGCCGATTCAGCATGGATGACTTTTGTGAAACAGAGTTTCTCTCCCGGCAATTTTCGATTTGCAAAAGACGACATAACGCAACCTACACGCCATTGTGCTGATGTAAAAGTTGTCCTAAAACTGGTCTCGAGACCATGAAAGAAATAATTATGTTTAGATCGCTTGATAAAGAACACGGAACAATTAGGTGTTCCCCTCTGCATAAAAAATCCAGTAGGCCTGCGATGCTGAAAACCGCTGTGCCCCGATCGGCTTTCACCTGCGGCACCCAAATCTACACCCATAGGCCCTACAAACCAAAAAATTTGATAACATTGAAGACATCTTTCTTCACCTGACAATCGTAAAACCATAATTCTTGCTGCCATTCAGTAAAAGTGATTTAAAGTGCCCTTATAACAAGCAAAAAATGCGAGATACACTCACTCGTTCTGCGCACAACGTGAACTCGCCGCCATTTACCGTCGTAACGACTCGCGCACTACGCGGGCGTGGCGAGTGACGTCATCGGCGTCTCGTTGTCGTGCTGAGTACACGTTCGGGCTGTCCGCAAACTCACTATTAGTGAGCGGCCAGACCGCCGCAGCAGCGCGCCAAGCAGGGTTACGTCCCGTGACGCTGACACCAGCGAAATGTAGTCGCCGTAGTACTGGCTCCTGTCCACCGCTTGAAGCAATGGGGCTCACCCCGGAACGGCAGCCGGTAAAGGGGTCGGAGAACAGTTATGAAAATGCTGGAGAAGATGCAGTCAGCAGCAGTTCCTGAAAACTCATAACTCACTGTCAATATTCTGCCAGTGCTTCCCAATTGTCGACTAGCTCACTGACGCGCGATAGCACCGAACTACAAATGCGGGTGGGTTGGGTGTTTTGGGTTTAACGTCCTTTTGCACCACATAGGGTGATATCAAAGACGGGGCAACGACGAAAGAGCCAGCAAAAATATTTGGCCCCAGCCGGGATCGAACTCACAACCCGAGCATTAGAAGTCCAACGCTTTACCATTCGACCACCCCGGCTCCCCATACAAATGCGGAATACCATAAGGAATTTATAAGACATAAATAACAGTGTCTTAAAGATGGTAGAACAACGAATTTACACTCAAAGATGGCGATGAACGATGGTAAAGATGATGAATTTACAATTTCAATTAACAATTACCCTCTGCCCTACCCATAAACAAAATACACCAACTTAAGCACACAGTAACGAAGGACAACCCACTCATACAATGGGGTAAGGATGCTGGCAAGGAATAATGAAGAAAGAAAGAATTTGAACCCTTACCAAACAACCCGTGACAATGCCGGCCCACAACACACACAGCGGGAAGCTACATTCGAAATGCACTTCAGTATGAGCAGGTAAACGATCTTGCAACCATACTTCAAGGCTCGCCTCAAACTGTCACCAAAAACTGTTACTCCTATGGTGAGAGCGCAGGTGAAACCCCACCGACCGCCTCGCATGAAGTGTAAAAGTCACCCCCAAAACCCTAACTCAGAAAGAACAAGGAGGAACGGCCCCGTCCTACAAAGTTGTTTCTCCAAACTTCATTTTATTTTGTCTGTTTTGTTGTTATTGTTGCCGGTTCTCCCCTCTCCAAGTTCTACCAATGACACTAGATCCTCTACGACCTCGACCGATTAGCCACGTGACTGGGGGTGGGGCCGGGTGGGGGAAGAAGGGGGGGAGGGGGAGAGAGAGAGGCAGAGAGAGAGGGTGGGTGGGTGGGTGTTTAGGAGTTTAACGTCCTTTTCCCCCACATAAGGGTGATATCAAAGACGGGGCAACGAGAAAAAGGCCAGCACAAATATTTGGCCCCAGCGGCCGGGATTCGAACTCTCGGCCCAAGCATTGAAAGTCCAACGCTCTACCATTCGGCCACCCTGGCTCCCCAGAGAGAGAGAGAGAGAGAGAGAGAGAGAGAGAGAGAGAGAGACGTCAGTTCCGTGAACTAAACATTTGACGTCAGCCTCAGGCAGGTCGTCATACAGAGAGAGAGAGAGAGAGATGACGTCAATTCCGTGAAGTAAACTTTTGACGTCAGCCTCTAGCACTGAGATGGTCTGAGGATGCTTGTTCATGTCTTGTGATTTCCCTGTTGGCTTTGTGACTTCTCCGACTGAATTATTTTTCACATGAAATCTGGAAGATGTAGAGGGCTGATGAAATGTCGGAAGCAGTGACGATACTTGCAGATTTTGTCTGTGAACCAAACATTTGACGTCAGTCTCACGCTGCTCGTCTGACAGATGATACTTCTACATATCTTGTGATTTCCTTGTTGCTTTTGTGACTTCCGTGACTGAATTAATTTTGACATAAAATCTGGAAGATCTAGAGAGCTGATGAAACGTGGACTTAAGTGCCTTGGATTGTACTTACGAAACTGCAAAATTGGAACTTTTTTGACCGGCGCTTCTCGCAGAAACGTGAAAAATTTGTTTATCTAAAAGCTCTGCTATTCTTAATACTAAAGCTATAATAGTGCAGTAGTTCATGTCATATGTGCAGTTGGCACAAGTGACAAAAATACCGGAATGATGAGTAATTTGAAGCAGTCGTTTCATAGATATTTGGCCTTATATGCAAACCACCCCTACCTCGGAAATATTTTTCTTACACAAAACCTGTCAGAGCTACAGAGCTGTGCTACGAAAACAGGCAGTATAATTGGATGATCTTCCCAATTTCAGAAAATGAAGCCATTTGAACATTTTTTTCGAAAAAATTCGTGACATGACCGATTTTTTCAAATCGGCGATAACTGTTCTCAAAATGCGGCAGGCTAAAAATCGTGAAAAATAGCTCTGGAGAATATGACTGCCCATTTTATCTCAAAGTAAAAAGCCGTCCGGCGAGGTGGTTTAGCAGATAGCCATCATTACATCCGTCCACACACACACACACACGTCAACTCCCGCCAAAAAGAACGCAGCAGCAAAGTGTGCACGTAAGGTGTCTATGACGCAGATTTCGTTACGTCACTGTGTGCGTGAAAGTAAGTATTGTGTGGAGAAACGTCACAGTCTTGTTTTGTATCACTGAAACTTGCTGCTGCGCGTAGCAAAATCTGCCCCGTCTCATAAAGTTGTTTCTCTATAGAGAAACAACTTAAAAACTGAACGTGCGATTACGCTTAGCCCATGAAATCCCTCAAGCACGGTCACGTCATGCGCGAGTAGTGGTCACGACTATCCCGGTCGTACCCGTAGGCTACTGAGCCTAACAATGTAAACTAGGGTATGAACTCACCCCTACGATACACGCGCGCGCGCACACGCACACACACACACACACACACACACACACACACACACAGTCCATCATTCTGTTTGTGACAGTATTGAAACTAAGCGTTTTTCGTCACTCCTTTAGAAGCGGATGATCGTGCGGAAGAAGACAGTGCAGAACCTCCAGATGCAGAACCTCAAGATGCAGAACTTCCAGATGCAGAACCCTTCTACTGGGAAATCCCAGACGAACCAGCTCCGTTGGCCGTAGGTATGAGTGATGTCAAACTGTTCTTACGCATGATCGTAGAGTAGCCTTCAAGAGATGTATGGTGAGGATACGAAATGTGTATGTCTTATAGATCGCACGTTATTTGTTGATTTTTTAAAACTTAAAAAAAAATAGCTATACATTTTTGGGCCAAATTCTTCATTGTAGGCCCACCCCGTCCTTGCTTGAGACGTGTACCGGAGGGTTATCTCACCCCCAGGGAGCCGGACGCTGAGAATGAAGAGACAGAAAGTTCTCAGAGACTCTTACAGCTGTATGAGAACAGTCGAATTCGTCATTGTTCGCCCAGAATCCTGCCAGGAAATTCGTCGACGTGCGCAACTGCACGAGTTAAGGCTGAGGTGACGGTCCACGCAGACAAACCAGCGTGTTCAGGTACAAGCAAAAGTGCCTCCGACGATTACCTTACTCCTGCACCAGAGCGGGAAGTGTTGGAAGCGCAGGGACGGAATGCAGATGAAGATTTGACATTAGCGTCTTTGCATTCAAGAACTGAGACAACTCTTCGCTCGGCTGCACAAGGTAGCGCATCAACTGACCAATCCACCATACTCCTGGGTCACCGTGGAGCGTTGTTCACCGAAGAGCAAGGTCCTCTTGGTTCCCTTCTCTACCTGACCCCAGCGCCACCGCGGAAACACGCAGAGGGAAAGCAAGGCACATCAGATGACATAACAAGCGGAGCGTCGTCTGAAGCAAGACTACTGGGAGCGCAGGAACGAAATTCACATGAAGAGCTTACATCAGGGTCTCTCGATCCCAGTCGCCATAAACCAGACGACTACCTGACCCCAGTGCCACCGCGGACACACACAGAGGGACAACAACCCACATCAGCTGCCATAACAATTAAAACTTCTTCTGAAGCAGGACCGTTGGGAGAGCAGGAACAAAATTCACATAAAGATCTTCCATTAGGGTCTTTCGATTCCAGTCTCCATAAACCAGACGACTACCTGACCCCAGTGCCACCGCGGAAACACACAGAGGGACAACAACCCACATCAGATGTTATAGCAATCGAAGCGTCTTCTGAAGCAGGACTATTGGGAGAGCAAGAACGAAATGCAGATGAAGATTTTACACCAGCGTTTCTGGGTTGCCGTGTCCGCGCACCAGACGACTACCTGACCCCAGCGCTAAAGCAAAAACGCACAGAGCGACAGCGAGCCACATCAGATGATATCGCGACTGAGGCGTCTTTTGGACCTGAAGCAGAGGTTTTGGGAGCGCATGGACGAAATGCAGATGAAGATCTTCCACCAGAATCTCTCGATTGGAAATCAGTCCTCTAGTCGATTATCTGACACCAGTGGCACCGCGCGGCGAGGAGACTGAGGAAAGCGATGTCGCTGGGGATGAAAGTGTCATTAGTTCCCAGCATGGAAACAACTCTTCGGTTGCCAGTGTTCTAGCGGAAGAGGGAGAAAAATCTACCATTCCTGATCATGAGTTTGACCCTGAACCTAAACCCTAATGTTGATTTTGCAATGTTGCCACAGCGTCAACGAACTCGAGTTCACATCGGTTTTGTGCGAATTTAGACTTCAGTTTTGTTGTTGGATGAGGAGGAAGAGGAGGAGGAGGGTCCAGTTCATTGATTGTTCTGCATTGGAACGCGTGAACCTGTTTCATTTGCAAAGAAGTTCAATGCCACTGACAATTGAAAATCACCCAAGCAAACAAAGACAGCACAGGTTTTCCACTTAACCATTGATGTTCCGTATCGAATGTGATCCTAATATCATCAGGTATCGTAAGTTGACTATATCAAGATTTATCAAAGAATCGAGACGATTGAAATTTGCACAAGCCGCTTTAGCCGCGCGTGCAAATTGCAATCGTTCGTGATTCTTTGATAAATCTGGATATCGTCAGCTTTCTTTATGATAACGTTTGTATTTCACTTGAAACTCAGAAGCCTTTTCCAAACTGAAAAACGTTCCACGTTAGATCTGGAAGGGGTGGGTTTTTTTCTACAACTGAAGTTACTTCCCCTGAAGTGTGGCAAACGCCTAGGTCCACCGCACGTTCACAGTGCCAACAAAAAATACCGGGGGAACATGGATAATACAGATGAATCAGTCAGTTTGTAATGTTTTGAAATGGTAGCACTTACAATACAAGCAGGAGAACGCTACACCTGACGTGAATTTTGTGGATGGAAATCAAGAGACAGCATGTTTTTGGTGGAGTTTCTTTGAAACACTGTTATGAGCTGGACTGATCTGAACTGAGTTTTGTGACTGTATGTTGTGGTGAAATGCATTGACTTGTGTTGATTTGACTGAATCATGTTGTGTGTGGATCATGTTGATGACTGCTGTATATCCGTGATGTGAAAAGTGTTGTTATGTGAACTGTGTGAGATGAACAGTCAGGATGAGTGTGTGTTGATTGATCTTTGTTTTGATACATGTGTGTTCATGTTAGCTTAACAGTGGTAGTTCCTCGTTTTGTTTGTAACTGATTTGTTTGAGTCATTGTGTTTGACTAGGTGGTGTCATTTTGTTAGAATTGATGTGTGTATGATGTATTTTCATGGTTTGGCGAGGGGTTTGTGACATCCAAGTGATTGGTGTTATTTTGTGTAAATTTTCAGTGCCGTTTCTTTAAAACTTGAATCTTGGTGTTAGTCACCTCTGTGGAATTTTGTAGGTTGACTGTTGGAGTATTTGGACTAAATTTTGGTGTTTTAAACATGTTGTGTTGTACTAGCTAGATTCCTTATGTTTAAATACTCGGTTTCTGTCAGTTGTGCTAGATGCAACCTTGCTTAGTAATAGTTCTCGTACAACTGGCTGTGGTTGTTTGTAATTCGAGAGAACAGGGTTTTGTACTGGTTTATTATTGACGTGCCACTTGTTGTTTAGCTTTTTTATGTTGTTTCCATAGTAATGGAAACAACATAATAGGACGGGCTAAAATTTCCACGTTCATAGGCAAGCATCTGTGGTACAAACGCACGTCACTGCCGATCTCCCGCAGAGACGATTATGCAAGTGTAACTCTGACAATGACGTAAGAAAACCTGCGTCATCGATGCTGGCATGTATGCTGTTCCGAACGCGCTTCTCCTCCTCACTGAGTGCCGTCTGTGTGGATGTGTGTGTGTGTGTGTGTGTGTGTGTGAATTGTGTCCGGGCCCGTTTCTTCGAAGATACTTAACCGAATGGCTTCAAATTTGGGGTATCCAAATTTATCAAAATGTTACATTAGACGATTCAAGCGTGTGATGATTGCTTAAGTGATTTGGGAGTTATCGCCCTTTTGAGACATGTTGGTTGTCTTTCGTTTACAGGCGTAATATTTATTTAAATCACTCAATTTTTTGGCAGTAGATAGCTTGAATACGGACTCTGAACTGATTCACTACTAGAAAATGGTCGCTCTTATAGTTTTCATGTAAACCGAGCCTGAGTTGACATTGCATGTGAACCCAGTTCAGATGCCTATTTCTCCGAAAATACTGAACCGATCGATTTCAAATTTGGGGTTTCTAAATGAATCAAGATTGTTGAATAGAAGGCCCGATCCAGGTACGATTGCACACATGATTTGCGAGTTATCGCTCTTTTCAAAAAAAAAAGTGGCTTTTTGGCGTTTAAAGGCGTAATATTTACCTAAACCACTCCATTTTTTGGACGTAGATAGCATGAATACGGACTCTCAACTGAGTTAATTTTGGAGGTTGTCGCTTTTATACTTTTGGCGTAAGCCGTACCTGATGAAAGTGCTGGTGAACACACTTTAGATCTCAAAATCGCTCCTACTATACATAGATAATGAGCCTGGGGTGCCATAAAAAATATACAAAAAAATTAGAAAAATTCACTGCAGCCGTTGTCGTCAGTTTACTCGAAAATTTGTACTCGAAGCACATTTCCTTTACACAAGCCACACGCCTCACAAACATCGCAGAAAAGGCACACGCGCACTGACGCAAAACTGTATCAGCGTCAGTTTGCCGACGTCATGTTTGATTGACGTGGGGGTGTGTCGTCACTTTTCGGAAGTTCTCTATTTGTAGACGGGGAAAGCGGGAGTTTCATTGATGTAGTGAGCTTTGTTTTTCCCACTGACTCTCACTCAATAGCATAGTAGAATGAGAGAACACCACATAGGTCTCAATGGAGCACATGCACAAACGCGGCTCGCGCAAGTCTGCGTGCGTGCGTGCGTGCGTGCGTGCGCGCGCGCGTATGTCTGTGTGTGTCTGTGTGCGCGCGCGCGCAGCAGACATAACACATAGTGAAAAAACGTTCGCCGCGCAGACTTGTCTGTTAAACACATTGAGCCGGTATAAATTCGATCTTTACACTGCGCAGCAGCAACACTTCAATTTTCATGGGGCTGCTTTCATTGCAAGAATTGTATCCGAGTCAAAGTTATTACGTCAAATGTATTATGCGTCATCCCAATGAGGAAAACGTCATAGATTTCAAAGAAAACAACTTGACGTCTCTCTTCCAAAACCAAGATTGGTCTGACAAGCCCTGTCAGTTGTTTCCATTCAGAGAGAAAGAGAGAGAGAGAGAGAGAGTGTGTGTGTGTGTGTGTGTGTGTGTGTGTGTGTGTGTGTGTGTGTGTCCTCCCGAATATATGGCATTACAAAAGAACGACCGTGACGACAGCAGGTGATTAACTGGAAACAACATATTGGGCTGGTCAGTGGCCATCTTGTTTTAAATGTATCATGCTGTTGCCGTTTGGAATGGGCCTAGCATACTGTGTTTCTAGTTCGCATCAGCGAGGCCGCTGGTTGTGTTTCAGTGTGGGGAGAGATGTAGCCTAGTGGTGTATCCCATTTAGTGTTAAATATCTCCGCAGTCGTTTAAACTAGAGTTATCCGGTAAACTGCGCTAGTTGAAGAAGAGTTTGTACATTTTACATTGTACATTGTACATTTGTTGTCGGCGCTAATGTTCAGTTTAATGTATGTATTTTGTCATTTTCACCACTTTGATACCCTTTCCCGCCAGCTGTCTGTGACTGTTTCGGCCAAGGGCCGGAATGATAATAGTGTTGTTCTGTAAAAGTGATTAAGTCAAATGTATCACGTGTCATACGAAAAACGTCAAAAGAAAACACAGCAGACCCGCTTCAGTTTTTTTCCCCAACTATTTTCAATTTTTGCACCGCGTCACACACACACACACACACACACACACACACACACGTACGTCAAAGCGACCTTTGCGTTTGCCTCCCGTCCTGCAAGAAACTGGACCCTCCCTGAGCACCCGGTTACATGTTTATTTGTTTTCCCAAACTGTTTGTATATAAGCTCATGTTTGCCTTTGCTTCGATGTTTTATTGGAGAAACAGTAGTGGCTGCTAGCGTCAGCCTCAGTAGCGAAAGGGGGCAAAAAGTGTACGCGCGGGCAGATTCAAACACATTCGACGTGTATTGCGGCGAAGTGTCGGTCATGACACCGAAAAAAGTAGTTCCATTCAAAACCTTAGCCGTGAAATAGTCTTTGTTGCTTGCGCGGCGTAAAGCCCTAACTAACTAACTAACTAACTAACTAACTAACTAACCATTCAAAACCACTGTGTGCTGTCTTGTTTTACGAGTTTGACGAACAACATTAAATGTGAAGATGACACTATTGCAACAAACTGCCATCACAGTAAATTCAACAGTGAAAGAATAATTTCAAAGTTTACTCTGCGTGCCCAAATTCTTGCGCTGTTCATGTTTCGGTGTAGAAGTGGCTGCTAGCGTCAGCCTCAGTAGCGAAAGGGGGCAAAAAGTGTACGCGCGGGCAGATTCAAACACATTCGACATGTATTGCGGCGAAGTGTCGGTCATGAAAGCGTCAAGATTCGTTTGGTACACATCGTGAAGGCCATATCTTCCTATTTTTTTCACGGTAGGCAGAAAACCAGTAGTTTGTCTGCTCGTGTGTTTCCTTGTAAAATTGTGTTGTGCTTTACGTCTGCTAGGTTCAGTCTCGTGAGCTCGAGTCCTCTCCTTGGCGGCGTTTTGTGGCGATGTTGGTGGCTATATGTCTTGTTTACACGTTTCCAGGTAGAGTTTGGTGTATTGTTTTGCTGTTCTTTGCGTTGTCTTTCCAAATGCAGTTAACATAACCTCTTTTTTCATCCATCTTCAGCGTTTTCAGAAGGTCAGAAATCTCCATTTCAAGGCCGCTGACCTATGACGTAACTAGAATGTGTTTTTGTGAACTTGTAAACCACTGAGTGGTTTATGGAAAGCCGTAACTCACATTTTCGCTCTCTGCTTCCTTACTATTTTCGGACGTAAAGCACTTATAGTTAACTCACTGAAAGTTTGCACTGGTGAGTGATGTAAATGCTTGTAACTTTGAACCGACACCGGCCACGTGCCAGCGCCGGCGGCGACCCTCCTGCATCTTGAAATCAAATAGCCGATCAGATAGCCGTTCGGTCTTTGCATTGCACTGATGCTGAGCGAAGCCCGAAGGCTTCGGCGAAGACACTTTTTTGTTCAGTCGCAGGAATTTTCTCCGATTCTGTGCCATAATCGTAATTCCTTCTTTTCAGTTAATTTGTGATATGATTTACCGAATGATCGCTGTGATCTTCCTCATGTTTGTTTGTGACCAGTTTCTGCAATAATCACGGCGTTTGAGTGTCACTCTCATCTCAGTTATTGAGAGCGTGTGGTAGGGAGTGATTGTGTGAGTGACGTGAGTGCGTGCTAATGCAAACGTGATGATTTATTCTGAGAGCTTGTTCAAGCCGTGTCCTTTAAAGACTTGCAGACACACATCCGACATTCACTGCCAACTACACACACTAACGGAAATCATTCACATTCAATTTTAATGCAACGTGCAGCCACGATCCCTACATGGTCCACCCCTTGTCGTGGGGTAGTGGCTTGTGTACCTCAATGACCCAGAGAACTATGCCAGCAGGAGCACATGCTCCTGGCAGGGTCACCCAAGCTGGACAGGTCGAAGGGTAGAGGTCAGACGAATGTGGACCACCTCTCCAAGAGGCTAAACGGGTTTGCGTAGGGTTAACAGCCCTACCTGTAAAAAACACTAAGTTACAAAAGCATCGACAGCAACAAACCGAGACATTCACCTGGGCGAGGAAGGGTCTCCATCCCGGAGACCTATGACGCATTGCAGTGAAAGCCGAAAGGAAGCTGCAAGGCCGACCCCCCTTCTAACACCCAGGACAACAACGAGAGTAGCCACATGGAACATCAGGACAATGTATGAAGTAGGAAGGACCATACAAGTAGCAAGAGAGATGAAGAACTACAAGATAGGAGTACTGGGACTGAGTGAGACAAGGTGGCTACAGACAGGACAGCTGAGATTTTCATCAGGAGAGCAATTGCTGTACTCTGGACACACAGAGGATGGAGCCCCCCACACTGAGGGCGTGGCCCTGATGCTGGCACCGGAGGCACAGCGGGCACTCATCGGCTGGGAACCTGTCAACTCCCGCATCATCACAGCCAAATTCATCACCAAGAAAAAAGACATCAAGCTGAACATCATCCAGTGCTACGCTCCCACCAATGATGCGGAAGAGGAGAAAAAAGATGACTTCTACCAACAACTGCAGACAGTGATAGATAGAGGAGGAGCCAAGGACATGACCATACTGATGGGAGACTTCAACGCCAAGATTGGATCAGACAACACAGGCTACGAGGACACCATGGGAACACACGGACTGGGACAGATGAACGAAAATGGCGAGCGCTTTGCAAACTTTTGTGCCCTGAACCAGCTAGTGATAGGAGGCAGCATCTTCCCACACAAGCACATCCACAAGGCCACATGGAGATCGCCAGACCATGTCACGGAGAACCAGATTGATCACATCTGCATCAGCCGTAAGTTCAGGAGATCGTGGCGGGATGTGCGCGTGATGAGGGGTGCCGATGTATCATCAGACCACCACCTTCTTGCAACAACATTGAGACTTCGGCTTAAGAGGCACACCAACGCCAACAGCACACGGACCAGGTACAACGTTGGACTTCTCAGGAACACAGACACACAAGCAGCATTCCGGATCAGCCTTTCCAACAGGTTCCGGCCACTGCAAGACCTGATAGAAGACAGTGAAATGGACATCGAGACACACTGGGAACACAGCAAGAAACTTTGGCACGACACATGCGAAGAGGTCCTTGGCAAGAGAAAGACCCAACATAAGGAATGGATCTCTGCTGATACCATCCAGAAGCTGGAAGTTAGGAAAGAGAAGAAAACTGCACTGAACACGAGCCGAACAAGAAGAGCTAAGGCAAAGGCACAAGAGGAATACACAGCAGCTGACAGAGAAGTGAAGAGGAGCACCAGGAAGGACAAGAGGGACTACATCGACAACCTGGCCAGTCAAGCAGAGGAAGCAGCCCGACAAGGGAATCTAAAAGACCTGTACCAGGTGACCAAGAAGCTCGCGGGCAAATTCCAGCAGACAGACAAACCAGTGAAGGACAAGAACGGGCACCCACTGACAACAACTGAGGAACAGCTGAAGCGATGGGCAGAACACTTCAGGGAGCTGTTAAATCGCCCCATCCCTGAAACACCACCAGACATCCCACCAGCAGAGACAGAACTACCCATCAACTGCGACAAGCCCTCTAAGGCGGAGATCAGGAAAGCCATCATGACACTGAGAAATGGGAAAGCTGCAGGGCCGGACGAGATACCAGCAGAAGCCATCAAAGCAGACACAGAGACAGCCGTCAACATGCTGCACAGCCTATTCAGCAAGATCTGGGAGAAGGAAGAGGTGCCAGCCCAGTGGAAAGAAGGGATCGTCATCAAGCTGCCAAAGAAAGGGGACCTCAGGGACTGCAGCAACTACCGAGGGATCATGCTCCTGTCAGTGCCAGGCAAGGTTCTCAACAGAATTCTACTGGAGAGGATGAGGGAGGCAGTCGACCCCATGCTCCGAGACCAGCAGGCGGGCTTTCGCAGGAACAGGTCCTGCGCTGACCAGATTGCCAGCCTGCGCATCATTGTGGAGCAGTCACTGGAGTGGAACTCCCCTCTCTACATCAACTTCATAGACTACGAGAAGGCTTTCGACAGTGTAGACAGAGAGGCACTGTGGAAGCTGCTAAGGCACTATGGAGTTCCCGGGAAGATCATCTCCCTGATCCAGTGCACCTACCAAGACATGAGCTGCAGGATTGCCCATGCCGGCCAGTTGTCAGAAAGCTTCGAGGTGAAGACCGGAGTCCGCCAGGGATGCCTGTTGTCCCCGTTTCTCTTCCTCCTGGTCATCGACTGGATCATGAAGACCACTACAGCAGGCAGGAAAAACGGGATACAGTGGACACTCTGGACGCAGCTGGATGACCTCGACTTCGCGGACGACCTGGCGCTCCTGTCTCACAGCCACAGCCAGATGCAGGACAAGACTACACGCCTGGAAGCCACATCAGCCGGAACAGGGCTCAAGATCAACAGGAAGAAAACCGAGCTGATGAAGATCTACACCACTGCCAACACACCAGTCACAGTCGGTGGAGAGCCCATCAGGGAGGTGGAGTCTTTTGTTTACCTGGGGAGTGTGGTTGATGGACAGGGAGGCACAGACCGAGACGTCACAGCCAGAATCGGCAAGGCAAGGGCAGCAATGGTCATGCTGAAGAACGTCTGGGCATCCAAAGTTGTCAGCATAAGAACCAAACTACGCATCTTCAACTCCAACGTGAAGTCAGTTCTGCTCTACGGATGCGAAACATGGAGGACAACGAAGACGATGCAGCAGAAGATCCAGACATTTCTCAACACCTGTCTGAGGCGCATCTTCAACATCCGATGGCCAGAGAAGATCCGGAATGAAGAGCTGTGGGAGCGAGCGGGGCAGGAACCAGTGGCCAAGCAGATCCTGCGGAGGAAGTGGGGCTGGATTGGACACACCCTCAGGAAGCCAGCATCCAGCACCACACGCCAAGCCCTGACATGGAACCCGCAGGGGAAAAGGAAGAGAGGCCGGCCTCGCAACAGCTGGAGGCGGGACACTGAGGCAGAGCTATGTAAGCAGGGTACCAACTGGACTGGAGTGGCAAGACTAGCCCAGAACAGAGTGCGATGGCGAAGGGTTGTCGATGGCCTATGCTCCACGTGGAGCCAAGGGCCTAAGTAGTAGTAGTAGTAGTGCAGCCACGATGACACGTACGTGTGTGTGTGTGTGTGTGTGTGTGTGTGCGTGTGTGCGTGTGTGTGTGTGTGTGTGAGCGAGAGAGAGGGAGAGAAGTTAATAGAATCTTCCTTACCCCAAATTCCCGCTCAGTCACAATCCTTATCCCAATGTCCTGCTTAGTCACTACGTACGTAATGATATATACTGCAGAAAAAAGAGCCCGCTTCATACATTCAGTTCTGCTGCACAGAGCAGATGATTTCACGCGTGAGAAGACATCGTTTTAAAGACAAAATGGCCAACGGAACAAGAACAGGCTTCATTCCACTGCTTCTTTTCATGTTGTTGCCGATGAACCACTCAGCAGAGGAACCCTGTAAGTTTCTGTCAAACTACTAAAGAAGCTTTTTGCATATTCACACATGGCACAATGTACTGCCAGATCAGAAATAATAATAATAATGATGATGATAATGGGGCGCCTACCCGTGGTGTGTGTGTGTGTGTGTGTGTGTGTGTGTGTGTAAGAGAGAGAGGGAGAGAAGTTAATAGAAACTTCCTTACCCCAATTTCCCTCACAGTCACTTTTTATTTACTGAGGAAGAATACGTCCGCTTCAGACGTTCATTCTACTGCAATGCAAAGAGCGGATGATTCAAGGTTTCACTTCGCTTTCTCTGAAGACGGAATGGCCGACGCGACAAGAACACATTTCCTTCTTCTGGTTCTTTTCGTTTTAGTGCCGTTGATTCACTCGGCAGATGAACCCTGTAAGTTGCTTTCAAATCATATTACCGAATATTTTTTTTCATAGCTATTCATGGATGTAACTATTCATTCTCTGGACAGCACTTAGTGATTTTCAAAACACGTCACTCGCTCGTTTTTAATTCAAACTAAATTGTTTTGTTCTTTGTTTGTTTCTTGTCAAAGGTGCTTTTTTGGAGTTTCCTACTCTTTCTGGGGACACCGTTACCTCACGAGAAGGTTCAAATTTGACTCTACCGTTCAAGATCACGTTTACGAGGCCCTGCCCTGAAGGGACATTTGAAATCCTTAGAGTTCTGATTGGGAAGAATGATGATGATGATATCCGTATTGTTTGTGGCATAGTGAGTATTGATGGCGTATGTGAAGGATCTGTTGGGTCCTCGTGTGGCTGTGGTTCAGCAGAGTTCACGTATCAATTCAAATCGACTCTCGGTCGACGGGATAGCGGAACCTGGATCTGGTTACCACTGTCCGCGGAGGTGAAGAGTAAAACTTTGTACTTCAGTATACAATGTAAGTCTCTCTCTCTCTCTCTCTCTCTCTCTCTCTTGACTCAGTAGTACGATGTAAATGGTCCATGCATTAAAGCGACGAAAACACACAGTCAAACCTGATTATAATAGTTTTCCATAACCTTGTTTCTAAACAAACCTAAGTCAAGCTTAGAAACTCCCACTATGTCAACAACAACAAAAAAGAGTGTTTCACGGAGACGCCGCCACCGGCTTCTGTGGTGTAGCGAATTGAGTTTATTTTTATTTTTATACCGGCATTTGTAGTTAGATGTAGGATGTTTGCCGTAGAGTAGTTTTTGTTATTAGTTTGCTACTATTTTCTTGTTAGTCCTTGTTTTGGTGTAGAGATTAAGTAGTCACGTTGCTTTGTTTTCCCGCCTCCCTTCCCCTCACGTGCGCGCACGCTGGTCAGTTCTAAGGCCGTCCCGCGAGCCAGCCACGCCTGGCCCCACCCTATATGTTTTCGCGCCGAAATTCAGAGCGCTCCCGATTTTGGGATTACCCCCCTCGGGCCGACCAAGTCTCTCCTCTAATTGTGTGGATTAGGCTACCTTTGTGTTTTGTGTTTCTTTCGGATACCTACTGTTCGGACCGCTAAATATAAGTGCCCCAGTTCTTTTGGTGTTTTGTTTTTCAGTGTTTGTTAGTTAGTGCAAACTCACGCGGTTTTGATGTTTTAGCGATTCAGTCAGCGCCGGGTTTCCAAGTTTTCACGTAGACAACCAGTAACGCTATTTTCGCTAACTTAATTTTTTTAGGCCTTTAGTGCATAAATTGTGTAAACCAGTGCGTTCTTTTATATTAAGTTTCTGTAAGCGTATTTCTCCAAGAATAGTTCTCATTCAATTTTACAGTTCCACCAGCGTTAGTGTGTGTAAGTTATTTTTCTCGCTGATGCGTAGATGCTCAGCATACACTGACCCCTAGTCCGCGTAACTAACCTTTGCCCGGCAGCGAGCGAGCGAGCGCGTGCCGCGAACTTTTGCCTCTCGCGACTACACAGCCACCGCCGGCAGTGGATGAATTCTATTCTTAGCGCCCAGCCTTTCGGTTTCCCCTCTCCCCGGAATTCCCAGTCCTACGTAGAGTTTCTTTTATGATAATTCATAGTTTGGTTCCGCGCTCCTCCTCTTCTTTTTTTTTTTTTTTTTCTTAGTTTGAACAGTTGATATGGGTTAAGTGACTGATGTTAATCAGGAGTTTTCTCTGTTATTTTCGAAGTGCTTGTTTTGTTAGTCAGGATTAGATCGTTTTCCCCGGCCTCTGCTTTGGTTATTTCACTCCTAGTGCCATTTCTGGTCGTAAATTGATTCATAGAAAGCATAGCAGCCGTACCCGAGATTATATTTCTCTCCGAATCTGTACCATAATCAATCGTAATTCCTTTCTTTTGTTAATTTGTGCCATGATTTACTGAGCGATTACCGTGCTGTGATTTCCCCCTTTTTAAGTTGTTTCTCTATAGAGAAACAACTTTATAAGACGGGGCAGATTTTGCTGCGCGCAGCAGCAAGTTTCAGTGATACAAAACAAGACTGTGACGTTTCTCCACACAATAATACTTTCACGCACATAGTGACGTAACGAAACCTGCGTCATAGACACTTGACGTGCACACTATGCTGCTGCGTTCTTTTTGGCGGGAGTTGTGAGACGTGTGTGTGTGTGTGTGTGTGTGTGTGTGTGTGTGTGTGTGTGTGTGCGTGGACGGATGTAATGATGGCTATCTCCTAAACCACCTCGATGGAGGCCTTTTTACTTTGAGATAAAATGGGAAATCACCTTCTCCAGACCTACCTTTCACGATTTTTACCTGCCGCATTTTCAGAAGAGTTATCGCCGATTTTAAACAAGGAGGAACGGCCCCGTCCTACAAAGTTGTTTCTCCAAACTTCATATTATTTTGTCTGTTTTGTTGTTATTGTTGCCGGTTCTCCCCTCTCCAAGTTCTACCAACGACACTAGATCAAAGACCGTAGATTGACTAGATCCTCTACGACCTCGACCGGTTAGCCACGTGACTGGGGGTGGGGCCGGGTGGGGGAAGAAGGGGGAGAGAGAGGCAGAGATAGAGGGTGGGTGGAAGGGTGTTTAGGAGTTTAACGTCCTTTTCCACCACAAAAGGGTGATATCAAGGACGGGGCAACGAGAAAAAGGCCAGCACAAATATTTGGCCCCAGCAGCCGGGATTCGAACTCTCGGCCCAAGCATTGAAAGTCCAACGCTCTACCATTCGGCCACCCTGGCTCCCCACAGAGAGAGAGAGAGAGAGAGAGAGAGAGAGAGGTCAGTTCCGTGAACTAAACATTTGCCGTCAGCCTCAGGCAGGTCGTCATACAGAGAGAGAGAGAGAGATGACGTCAATTCCGTGAACTAAACTTTTGACGTCAGCCTCTAGCACTGAGATCGTCTGAGGATGCTTGTTCATGTCTTGTAATTTCCCTGTTGGCTTTGTGACTTCTCCGACTGAATTATTTTTCACATGAAATCTGGAAGATCTAGAGGGCTGATGAAATGTCGGAAGCAGTGACAATACTTGCAGATTTTGTCTGTGAACCAAACATTTGACGTCAGCCTCAAGCTGCTCGTCTGTCAGGTGATACTTCTTCATATCTTGTGATTTCCTTGTTGTTTCTGTGACTTCCGTGACTGAATTAATTTTGATATAAAATCTGGAAGATCTAGAGAGCTGATGAAACGTGGACTTAAGTGCCTCGGGTTGTACTTACGAAATTGCAAAATTGGAACTTTTTTGACCAGCGCTTCTTGCAGAAACGTGAAAAAAATGTGTTTTTCTAAAAGCTCTGTTATTCTTAATACTAAAGCTATAATAGTGCAGTAGTTCATGTCATATGTGCAGTTGGCATAAGTGACAAAAATACCGGAATGATGAGTAATTTGAAAGAGTCTTTTCATAGATATTTGGCCTTATATGCAAACAACCCCTACCTCGGAAATATTTTTTTTACACAAAACCAGTCAGAGCTACAGAGCTGTAGCACGAATCAAGGCAGTGTGATTGGGTGAACTTCCAAAGTCTAGAAAATGAAGGAATTTGAACAACTTTTTCGAAAAAATTCGTAACATGACCGATTTTTTTTAACTGGCGATAACTCTTCTGAAAATGTGGCAGGCTAAAAATCGTAAAAGGTAGCTCTGGAGAAGGTGAATTCTCATTTTATTTCAAAGTAAAAAGGCCTCCAACGAGGTGGTTTAGGAGATAGTCATCATTACATCCGTCCACACACACACACACACACACACACACACACACACACACACACACACACACACACACACACACACGTCACTCCCGCCAAAAAGAACGCAGCAGCATAGTGTGCAGGTAAGGTGTCTATGACGCAGATTTCGTTACGTCACTGTGTGCGTGAAAGTAAGTATTGTGTGGAGAAACGTCACAGTCTTGTTTTGTATCACTGAAACTTGCTGCTGCGCGTAGCAAAATCTGCCCCGTCTCATAAAGTTGTTTCTCTATAGAGAAACAACTTAAAAATCGGTCGTGTTACGAATTTTTTCGAAAAAGTTGTTCAAATTCCTTCATTTTCTAGACTTTGGAAGTTCACCCAATCACACTGCCTGTATTCGTGCTACAGCTCTGTAGCTCTGACTGGTTTTGTGTAAAAAAAATATTTTCGAGGTAGGGGTGGTTTGCATATAAGATCAAATATCTATGAAAAGACTACTGCAAATTACTTATCATCCCGGCGTTTTTGTCTAGTGTGACAACTGCACATATGACAGGAACTACTGCACTATTATACCTTTAGCATTTAGAATAACTGAACTTTTAGATAAAAATAACTTTTTCAAGTTTCTGGGAAAAGCACCGTTCAAAAGACTTCCAAATTTTCGATTTCATAAGTACAATACAAGGTATTCTAGTCCATGTTTCACCAGCCCTCTAGATCTTCCAGATTTTATGTAAAAATTAATTCAGCCAGGGAAGTCACAAAAGCAACAGGGAAATTACAAGACATGCACAAGCATCATCTGTCATACCACCAGTGTGAAGCTGACGTCAAACGCTTAGTTCCCAGACAAAATAAGCAAGTATCGTCACTGCCTCCGACATTTCACCAGCCCTCTAGATCTACCAGATTTCATGTGAAAAATAATTCAATCGGGGAAGCCACAAAGCCAACAGGGAAATCACAAGACATAAACAAGCTTCCTCCGACAATCGCAGTGCTAGAGGCTGACGTCAAAATGTTTAGTTCGCGGAACTGACGTCATCTCTCCGTCTGTGTATGACGACCTGCCTGAGGCTGACGTCAAATGTTTAGTTCACGGAACTGACGTCTCTCTCTCTCTCTCTCTCTGGGGAGCCAGGGTAGCCGAATGGTAGAGCGTTGGACTTTCAATGCTCGGGTCGAGAGTTCGAATCCCGGCTTGGGCCAAATATTTGTGCTGGCCTTTCTCTCGTTGCCCCGTCTTTGATATCACCCTTACGTGGTGGAAAAGGACGTTAAACTCCTAAACACCCACCCACCCACTCTCTCTCTCTCTCTCTCTGTCTCTCGCGCTCTCCCCCAACCCGGCCCCACCCCCAGTCACGTGACTAATCGGTCGAGGTCGTAGAGGATCTAGTGTCATTGGTAGAACATGGAGAGGGGAGAACCGGCAACAATAACAACAAAACAGACAAAATAAAATGAAATTTGGAGAAACAACTTTGTAGGACGGGGCCGTTCCTCCTTGTTGTTTGTTATTCGATTTTTGTAATAATCACTATGTTTGAACGTTCCACTTCTCTCAGTTATTGATAGCGTGTGTTAGGGAGTGATTGTGTGAGTGGAGTGAGTGCGTGATAAAGCAAGCGTGATTCACACTTTCTGAGAGCTTGCACAGGCCGCGTCCTCAATTACAGACTCGCAGACACACACCAGACATTCACTGCCCATTACATACGCTAATTGAAATCATGCACACCTTTTATTAATGTAACCCACACACGACGACACCTTCTCTCCCGGCGTTACAGTAGTATTGGGTCTTTCTGAATTAGTTCTATAGAGTTGTGACGGTGCCATCGACCCCATGTGACCTCCTGGTCATTCTGTACACAGACGCAGCCCGAGTGACAGACCTCAGCTTTTACAACGCGACCTCTACAGACGTTGTCGATATGGACACTGCTGTAGATGTTGTCTGCATCTGGGAAAACGGAAACCCGCCTACTCAGGCTCGGCTGCTGGACACACACGGGAAGGAAATGGACAGCGAACATAGCAGTGAAGAGGTTGGTCTGTGGGATGAGAGGTGGATCAAAAGACACACGCTGTCCTCAGTTCGTTGTGAAGATTCCGGTCAATACCGATGTGAAGCACCCGGAGCCACCGAGAATAAGACAGCGACACTTCTTGTCAAATGTGAGTTGGTCTGGATGTTTGGCTTTTGGCCTTTTTCAGCAAAAGGTTTTTACTAAAAACACGGGGATAAGAACCTGCAGCAATTCTTTGTTTTGTCAAATTGTGTTGCTGTTGTTTTTGTTGTTTGTTTTTGTTGTTGTTGCTGCTGCTGCTACACGCTGCTGTTTGTGTTGTTGATGTTGTTGCAAGGCTTATCATAAATTACAGACTCTGATTACACAACATACTCTTTCAACATCTTGAATTTATGAACGGCAGGCAAATATTATTGATAAACCTAGCATACTGTGTAGACTTTGCCTTTGGTCAGATTATGCGCGAAAGGTACTTAACTGTCAGTAATTAACGTTTAAGTGTTTGTTTGCTGACGTCGTTGTTGTCGTCGTCGTTGTTGTTGTTGTTTCTCCCTATTTTAATCTTTTTTCTTTTTTAATCTTTCTTTCCTCTTGTTTTTCTTTCTTTCTGCGATTTTTAAAAATAGTTTCTGTATTTGTTTATTATTGTTTCTTTATTGTGTTTTGATATCACCCTCATGTGGTGGAAAAGGACGTTAAACTCCCAAACAATTCCAATTCCAATTCTTTGTTGTTTTAGGTCCCCCTGAAATCAGGTTTTCTTTGAAAGAGATTAGAACTATGTCTGGATCTACCGCTGACTTGAGGGTTTACGTCAGATCTCACACGACAAACATAGCGGACTGCTGGCTCAAAAAATTGTTTCACTTTGACGATTCCCGGGCGTCATTGAAATGTGATGCCATAAGGTAAATTTTACTAACTTTGAATTCGTTGTTGTTGTTGTTGTTCTTTGTTCTTGTTTGTTTCTTTGTTTGATTCCCTGTTTGTTTCCTTGTTGTTTGTTTGCTCGTTTGCTCGTTTGTTGTGTGTTTATTTGTTTCCATATTTGAGTTTGTGATAGAGATCGGTAGATTCGTCTCTAGTTTTACATTCTATTCCATCATACGGGGCAACGCAGAAAAAATCCAGAACGAATCTTCAGCTCCCAGTCTTTCGGCTACATAAGACAATATTTTGATTCTAACATTGCTCGTACAAATTATCTTCTTGCGGTTACTGACACTCACCATATTTGTTTCGGGTTTTCCTTTCCGTTATAAGTATTAGTGGTAGTCCTCCTGACCTGATGCTGAGCATCTTAATTGACAACGTGAAGAAGACAGACGACGGTGTATGGAGACTTCAACTGACGAATGATGCGGGAACTGCACGGGAACACTTCCGTCTGAAAGTTGACCCCAGTAAGTGGTTTCGTATTTCCAATGGGAATGTGTCCTTGGTCTTGAACTTGCGGGTCACAGGCCTCACAAGCTTTTACATAGATCAATAAAGAAACTGGTCTGATCGTACACTCGCTAACTTGATGAAGACTTCTGACTATTTCAGCAGACAAACACGCTACTGTGTCTGGTTTTGCATGAGACTCAGGGCAACTATCTGTCTGCATCCAAATTGATAGTAATATGCTCTTGTTTATTTTACTTTATACCACTCTACCACTATTACAGGTCATGGTTTAAAATCCGTAATCCACCACGCGTGGTATAACTTTGTACCCATGCAACTCACACGTGAATTATCGATGTACCTAAAAAGCACCCATGCACCGCTGTGTAGGAATACACAAAGTTTCAGCTGTCGTCTCACAAAATGGAAGGTTCACACACTGATTTGACTTTGAATTGAATTGAACTGAATTGACTCAGACGGCTGTCGGTTTCTAGCCTACAACGAACGGGTCACTAAAACACGTACCTGTTCGAGTCCCTGTGTAGACGCCAGCGAAAGAGCGAGGGCCTACACCAACGAAGAAAACACTGACCGCTGTCCAGTGTCCCTCTACCTGGACAGCTGGATGTCTGCCAACAAGTTACAGCTAAACGATGACAAGACAGAAGCCTTGATCATAAAGTCTGCTCGTACGTCCAGTCATGGGCCAGTCCCCAAAATACTTACCATCGAAAACACTAATGTTGATTTTTCATCCTCTGCTAAAAATCTTGGAGTGATTTTTGACCACACTTTGTCCATGAACCAGCAGGTTGTAAACACTTGTCGTGTTGCCTACCTAGAACTGCGGCGCATTGCCTCAGTAAGCCATTACCTTACCACCGATGCAACTGTTACTCTTGTCTGTGCTTTTGTTCTGTCAAAATTAGACTACTACAACTCTTTGTATGCTGGGTGTCCGAAATATCTGCTAGACAAGCTACAAAAAGTCCAAAACTCTGCAGCAAGGCTTGTGTTTAGAGTGAGGAGATCTGAGCATGTCACACCCCTCCTCAGAGAACTGCACTTGCTTCCTGTCAAAGCAAGAATTCAGTACAAAGTGGCTACTATATGCTTTAACTGCATCACTGCCTCCTGTCCTTCATACCTTTCCTCTCTGCTGCAGCTGTACACACTCGCCAGACAACTCAGATCCTCCGCTGACACCCGCATCCTACGCATTCCACAGGTTAAATCGAAAACACTAGGTCAGCGAGCATTGCTCTACCACGGTCCAGTCATTTGGAACAGCCTGCCTTCCCATGTTCGCCATGCAGAGTCAACGGACTCGTTTAAAGTCGCTTTAAAGTCTCATTTCTTCCGGCAGTATTATACAGACTAACTTCTCTATCATCACTGTTACCTATGTATTGCCACCCTACTATTGTGAGGCGCCCAGAGCTCCAGCAGGAGGTTGGGCGCCAGACAAATCCTCATTATTATTATTATTATTATTACCTAAAGCGCGCCTCTCAGTTACTGCGTTCGAAGGCAGAGTGCAACCCGGTCGGCCCTTTCTATCTTGGAAGAAGGGGGCATGTTTGGGTAGAACATGTACCAACAGCGAAAAGTGTCCAAGATCCTAAACTCCAGTATCAGCGTCAGTGCTTCAAATATGCCCGCCACTCGCACTGAATCAGATCACACGGTTCACGTTGAGAACCCGTCAGGATTTCAGCTTCCCGCCTTGCAGATTTTGGCCCCAGTGCACGGAAACATTAACATTAACATCAGTGATGGAAATGATTCACTCAAATGCTAACAGTTTGCGCTGCTTTGTGTGTTGTGCACACTCTCTATTGTTGTTGTCATAAATATTGTTATTGTAAAATGACACAAACTTACGGTTACGGAATCTGTTTCCTTACGGACTGTATTTACATTTCCTATTCAACCGGCAGTGTGTTTTTGTGTTCTTTTTGTGTTCGTCTTGCGTTCCTTGTTGTTTTTGTCGTTGATTTTGACTTGGTGTGGTAGTGGCGGTGGTGGTGGGTGGGTGGGTGGGGTGGGTGTTTTGGGGGTTTAACGTCCTTTTCCAGGTGGTGGTGGTGGTGTTTTTGGTGGTGGTGGTGGTGTTCGCTGCTTGGTGAACGATTAGGTGACTTACATTCCTGCAACAGGGTCATTGTAAAAGGAACTACTTCTTAAGCGCATGCAAAACGGGATGTAAAACGCCTCATGCACAAAAGTACACAGATTTCGTGCCTGTGCGAAGCAGCCGCTTGGAATGCCGATGTCAGCTTTCAAATCATTACATTACAAAAAGAAGAAAAAAAAAACATCTTGGCAAATGTCGTTTTAGTTTGTTCAAATTTAAAATGCTAAGGACACAGTTGTATGGCGGGAGTTTCAGTCTGACGGGACATTGTCCAGTAACCTTTTACAAAAGCACACGAAGCTATAACGGATACATTGATGGTGAAAAGTTACGAAGTGCCAAACCGATTCATTGCGACTTTGGTACAAATGTAAACAGTAGAGCACACTGAGAGAATGCAAAGAATGTAATATCACGATATATTAAAACTACATTGTAATGCATTAACAAGTCTGAGTTGGACACTGCCATTGGTCAGCGCATTTACAAACACTGGTGATCGTCCAAGCATGATCCCAAGTCACTGATCCCCGGGGTATGAATTGGCTGATACCGGATAAGTTGGTTGACTTTATCTTCGCACATTGGTCAGGAATTCAGCCTTATCATTACCACGACTGAGTTCAGCAAAAACAGACATTTTGTGGTCTTGTTATTTCTAAATCTAGTGTGTTAGAGACTCAACGCAAATGACAACAAAAAATAGGGCCTTCAGTACTGCCCCTACCCCAATCCGTACTGTTTACAAGTTCAGCCTTCATTGTTTCCCCATCATTACCTCGACCGAGTTCAACAAACGCAGAAAGTTTATGGACTTGTTATTTCTAAAGCTGGTGTTAGAGACTCAACACAAATGACAACAAAAAGTAGGGCCTTCAGTACTGACCCTACCCCAATCCGTACATGTTTACAATTTTTATGAAAAAAAACACATTTTGGTGCATTTCAGATTGGAGGCCATCGTCAGTACCGATCACAGTTCCTGTTGTTAGTAGTATGGGTGGTGCTGTTGCTGTTGTTGTCGTCGCAGTTCCTGTTCTGTTACTTTGTCGTCGTTGCTATAGAAGAAGAGGTTACTCTCTCTCTCTCTCTCTCTTGTTTTTACCTTCCCATACCATTACATTTTATGATTTGTATTTTCGAAAGTCGCACGTGTGAGTTAATGTATTGGGACCTGATTGATAATTTTCTCTATGATTCTGTTGTTTGTAGTTTAATAGTAGGGCATAATTTTCTGTCTTGAAATTTTTTTGTAAATGTGTTTGTAGATAGTCTCTGTAACCTTAGCACCTGCAAGCTTGCAAACTGGTGAATGTCTGTCAAAACAGAGACAGAGACAGACAAACTTTGATTAATTATTATTGCAGGTGAAGTGGTTTGCACTTGTAGACATAACAATGTGCATGCCTTACAAGCTGTCCTGCTGGTCTGGGAGCGGGGTAGGGGTGGCGGTGTTTGGGTATAATGAGGGATCATATTATACAAGAGAACCTGTATCAGGTCCCTGAGATCCCTTGTATTTGCTGCATGGAATTTGTAAAAGGTGTATGGCAACAACAAAATCTCTTCAAATTGCAAACAAGAATTAGTTGCTGATACCTCAGATGAAAACAACAACAACAAACAGCTCAATGGAAACAGCAAAAGAGAAAACTCGTAAGCTAAAGAAGTATGTGTAAAGTGTTTACCGGTCTCTCGTCTTTCAGTTCTTCACCTTGCAATTTCTTTCCTGTGGTTCCTTTGGCAGAATTGCTTGTATTGAAACTAGGCGTTTTCCATTCCTTCTTTAGAAGCGGACGATCGCGCGGAAGACGAAAGTGCAGAACCACCAGATGCAGGACCTCAAGATGCAGAACCTCCAGATGCAGAACAAAACATGGGGGAGCCCTTCTATTGGGAAATCCCAGACGAACCAGATCCGTTGGCCGAAGGTATGAGCGATGTCCAAACTGTTCTGTCATTACTGCAGAGTAGCCTTCAAGATATGTATGGTGACGATAATGAAATGTGTGTGTTACAGCACACAAGTTATTTACTGACTATTTTAGAAGCCTTAATTTTCAAATCTGCTGTACATTTGTAGCCAATTTCTTCATTGTAGGCCCACCCCGTCCTTGCTTGAGACGTGTACCGGAGGGTTATCTCGCCCCCAGGGAGCCGGCTGCTGAGAATGAAGAGACAGAAAGTTCTCAGAGACTCTTACCGCTGTATGAGAACAGTCGAATTCGTCATTGTTCACCCAGAACCCTGCCAGGAAATTCGTCGAGGTGCACAACTACACGAGTTAAGGCTGAGGTGACGGTCCACGCAGACAAACCAGCGTGTTCAGGAACAAACAAAACTGCCTCCGAAGATTACCTTACTCCTGCACCAGATCGGGGAGTGTTGAGAGCGCAGGGACGGAATGCAGATGATGATTTGACATTAGCGTCTTTGCATTCAAGAACTGAGAAAAGTCTGTGTTGCGCTGCTCAAGGTAGAGCATCAGCTGACCAATCCACCATACCCCTGGGTCACCGTGGAGCGCCGTTAACCGAAGAGCAAGGTCCTCTTGGTTCCCTTCTCTACCTGACCCCAGCGCCACCGCGGAAACACACAGAGGGAAAGCAAAGCACATCAGATGACATAACAAGCGGAGCGTCGTCTGAAGCAGGACTACTGGGAGAGCAGGAACGAAATTCACATGAAGATCTTACATCGGGGTCTCTCGATCCCAGTCGCCATAAACCAGACGACTACCTGACCCCAGTGCCACCGCGGACACACACAGAGGGACAACAACCCACATCAGCTGCCATAACAATTAAAACTTCTTGTGGAGCAGGATCGTTGGGAGAGCAGGAACAAAATTCACATAAAGATCTTCCATCAGGGTCTTTCGATTCCAGTCTCCATAAACCAGACGACTACCTGACCCCAGTGCCACCGCGGAAACACACAGGGGGACAACAACCCACATCAGATGTTATAGCAATCGAAGCGTCTTCTGAAGCAGGACTATTGGGAGAGCAAGAACGAAATGCAGATGAAGATCTTACACCAGCGTTTCTGGGTTGCCGTGTCCGCGCACCAGACAACTACCTGACCCCAGCGATAAATCAAAAACGCACAGAGCGACAGCAAGCCACATCAGATGATATCGCGACTGAGGCGTCTTTTGGACCTGAAGCAGAGGTTTTGGGAGCGCATGGACGAAATGCAGATGAAGATCTTCCACAAGAATCTCTCGATTGGAAATCAGTCCTCTAGTCGATTATCAGACACCAGTGGCGCCGCGCGGCGAGGAGACTGAGGAAAACGATGTCGCTGGGGATGAAAGTGTCATTAGTTCCCAGCATGAAAACAACTCTTCGGTTGCCAGTGTTCTAGCGGAAGAGGGAGAAAAATCTACTATTCCTGATCATGACTTTGACCCTGAACCTAAACCCTAATGTTGATTTTGCAATGTTGCCACAGCGCCAACGAACTCGAGTTCACATCGGTTTTGTGCGAATTTAGACTTCAGTTGTATTAGTTGTTGGATGAGGAGGAAGAGGAGGAGGAGGGTCCAGTTCATTGATTGTTCTGCATTGAAACGCGTGAACCTGTTTCATTTGCAAAGAAGTTCAATGCCACTGACAATTGAAAATCACCCAAGCAAACAAAGACAGCACAGGTTTGCCACTTAACCATTGATGTTACGTATCGAATGTGATCCTAATATCATCAGGTATCGTAAGTTGACTATATCAAGATTTATCAAAGAATCGAGACGATTGAAGTTTGCACAAGCCGCTTTAGCCGCACGTGCAAATTGCAATCGTTCGTGATTCTTTGATAAATCTGGATATTGTCAGCTTTCTTTATGATAACGTTTGTATTTCACTTGAAACTCAGAAGCCTTTTCCAAACTGAAAAACGTTCCACGTTAGATCTGGAAGGGGTGGGTTTTTTCTACAACTGAAGTTACTTCCCCTGAAGTGTGGCAAACGTATAGGTCCACCGCACGTTCACAGTGCCAACAAAAAATACCGGGGGAACATGGATAATACAGATGAATCAGTCAGTTTGTAATGTTTTGAAATGGTAGCACTTACAATACAAGCAGGAGAACGCTACACCTGACGTGAATTTTGTGGATGGAAATCAAGAGACTGCATGTTTTTGGTGGAGTTTCTTTGAAACACTGTTATGAGCTGGACTGATCTGAACTGAGATTTGTGACTGTATGTTGTGGTCTAATGCATTGACTTGTGTTGTTTTGACTGAATTATGTTGTGTGTGGATAATATGTTGTTGACTGCTGTATATCCGTGATGTGGACAGTGTTGTAATGTGAACGGTGTGAGATGAACAATCAGGATGAGTGTGTGTTGACTGATCTTTGTTTTGATACATGTGTGTTAATGTTAGCTTAGCAGTGGTAGTTCCTCGTTTTGTTTGTAACTGATTTGTTTGAGTCATTGTGTTCGACTAGATGGTGTCATTTTGTTAGAATTGATGTGTGTATGATGTATTTTCATGGTTTGGCGAGCGGTTTGTGACATCCAAGTGACTCGTGCTATTTTGTGTAAATTTTCAGTGCCGTTTCTTTAAAACTTAAATCTTGGTGTTAGTCACCTCTGTGGAATTTTGTAGGTTGACTGTTGGAGTATTTGGACAAAATTTGGGTGTTTTACACATGATGTGTTGTACTGGCTTGATTCATTATGTTTAAATACTCAGTCAGTTGTGCTAGATGCAACCTTGCTTAGTAGTAGTTTTTGTACAACATTACTGTCTGTGGTTGTTTGTAATTCGAGAGAACAGGGTTTTGTACTGGTTTATTATTGACGTGCCACTTGTTGTTTAGTTTTTTTTTAAAATGTATCATGCTGTTGCCGTTTGGAATGGGCCTAGCATTCTGTGTGTCTAGTTTGCATCAGCGAGGCCGCTGGTTGTGTTTCAATGTGGGGAGAGATGTAGCCTAGTGGTGTATACCATTTAGTGTTAAATATCTCCGCAGTCCTTTAAACTAGAGTTATCCGGTAAACTGCGCTAGTTGAAGAAGAGTTTGTACATTTTACATTGTACATTGTACATTTGTTGTCGGCGCTAATTTTTAGTTTAATGTATGTATTTTGTCATTTTCACCACTTTGATACCCTTTCCCGCCAGCTGTCTGTGTTTCGGCCAAGGGCCGGAATGATAATAGTGTTGTTCTGTAAAAGTGATTACGTCAAATGTATCACGTGTCATACGAAAAACGTCAGAAGAAAACACAGCAGACCCGCTTCAGTTTTTTCAACAATTTTTGCACCGCGTCACACACACACACACACACACACACACACACACACACACACACACACACACACACACACACGTCAAAGCGACCATTGCGTTTGCCTCCCGTTCTGCAAGAAACCGGACCCTCCCTGAGCACCCGGTTACATGTATATTTGTTTTCCCCAACTATTTGTATATATTTATATATCATGTTTGCCTTTGCTTCGACGTTTTATTGTAGAAACGGTGTTTCGCGTGTTTTACTGCAGTTTTGTCACAAACTAATGAAATTTCACTGTTGCTTTCTCTACCATCCCTAGTCGCGTGAGACACGTAGTCTCTCCATCTACGTCACCTCACTATATTATCACCCTCGGCATTTATCATACACGGGGGAGTCGGAAGAGTCGAGCGGTACAGAGCGCTGGACTTTGCATACTCTAGTCGTGAGTTCGAATTCTGACCAGGGCCAGATAGTTGAGCTGGCCTTTTTCTCGTTGTCCCGTCAAATTATATGGTAGTAGACGTTAAAGCTTCAAACACCCACCCACTGTTATACGTGTCTAAAGACAAAAGGCGAGAAACTCCAGACCGGGTGACCCTTTCGGTTTGCTCACGGTGGCCCCAGCTGGAATAAATAGCTACCTAAGCAAATCACCCCCGACATTTATTTCATCTCGCTTTCCCATGGTTGCTGCAGCTGGTCAGTGATAAATTTAGTCTTTATTTCGACATAACTCCGGAAGTACGTTACATAATGTTTGTTGCAGCAAAGTTTTTAGCTTTGGTTCTTTGTTAATTGCGCGTAGTTCATTGTTAGTCTTTGTTTTGGTTAGAGAGTAGCTCGACGCGTTTCCCTTGTCTTTCCCCCCTGCCTCCCCCTCACGTAATCGCCCGTGGGACCTCGACTACGTGCATATCGTAGCGACACTGAGTGGCGTTTGAGAGAAATCAAGGAGATATACGACAAATGGTCTTAATTACTAAAATGGACACTATCTTAATTTACCGACGTGACCCAACTTCGCCATGAATTCCATTAATTACCGAAATAATCGTCAACTAAAACATCGAACCGACATACTGACGAGCCGGTACACCGGCATAGCAGACGGTTGTAGCACCCGAAGAAAAACGTCATATTGACAACAATATCGTGGTTCTGCAAGTTAGCAAGAAACCTAAACTCTTCACTGCCTTAACTGATCAGTTTGATGAAAGCGAGACATGAAACTAATTAATGCCTGAAATATCAGCGACTGGAACTTTGACCCGGTACTCGCGAACCGGAGCACACGGTCAATACAAGCTAGCAGACGGCGTTAGCATACAAAGCAAAAACGCCGTAATTACAGATATTTCGCATTATTGCGTAAGTTTTAGTATTAAAAGTCAAATGTATATTATCCTAACTAATCGATGTATTCCAACAGCACCAAGATACTCATTCGTTGCCAAAAATTAATATTAATGCTTGTAACTTTGAACCGACACCGGCCACGTGCGAGCGCGACCCTCCTGCATCTTGAAATCAAGTAGCCGATCAGACAGCCGTTCGGAATTTGCAATGCATGCTCAGCGAAGCCCGAAGGCTTCGGCCAAGACACTTGTTTTGTTCGACCGCAGGATTGTTTCCTTCGCAAACAAAGCTTCGGCGAAGAATATCGTTAGTGAAGACACACCTTTTGACTTTCATGACCACAATGCTTATAGTAGTGGAGGAAAATCATTCACAGAGCACTCGGACTTTCGGTTTTCCTTCTTCCCGGAATTTCCCTAGCTAGAAATTCTCCCGTTTTTCCGTCCCCCGTCCCTCCCCTCCTTTGTTTTCCTTTGATGTTAATTTTATTAGTAAATAGCGGTTGGGTGATTTAATTTAGTTGGGTTTTTGTTAGTTTGCAGTTTTGTTAAAGTAGTGTTAGTTTTCCGTACTGATTCAGTGTAAATTCTGTCGGTGAACTGATCATTAGTAAGCTTATTAAACGTAGATGACATAATATTTTCTCCGAATCTGTGCCTTAATCAATCGTAATTCCTTCTTTTCAGTTGATTTGTGATATGATTTACCGAATGATCGCTGTGATCTTCCTCATGTTTGTTTGTGACCAGTTTCTGCAATAGTCACGGTGTTTGAGTGTCACTCTCATCTCAGTTATTGATAGCGTGTGGTAGGGAGTGATTGTGTGAGTGACGTGAGTGCGTGCTAATGCAAACGTGATGATAATTCAGAGAGCTTGTGCAGGCTGTGTCCTTTATAGACTTGCAGACACACATCCAACATTCACTGCCAACTACACACACTAACGGAAGTCATTCACATTTAATTTTAATGCAACGTGCGATGACATCTCTCCCGGCGTTACATTGAACGGACGCGTCATATTTCCGCATGAAGTCCATTTTCAGATTGTTTGTTTCCTTAGTGCATTCCTTAGTTTGTTTCCTTGTTTCCTTCTGTGGTTCGAATGACTCAGATTAACGCACGCCGTCTACGTCTTTGACTTTGTGTGTGTGTGTGTGTGTGTGTGTGTGTGTGTGTGTGTGTGTGTGTTCAAAGTCCTGAATAAGGTCACGTGGGTCCTCCAGTCCTACAGACACGCGCACCATGTTGTCTGTGATGCCTATGGCCAGGCGTTCTTCCTCGGGCATGTCCACATGTGTCATCTCGCTACTGCACGCGTGTTCACGTCAACCACAGAACAAAGACCCCCCCCCCCCCCCCCCAAAACATGCGTTACATACAGCTCTCCCAAACCTCAGCTTCTTTGACACCAACTGGTTTGTCAAAATGAAACCTAAGATTGTATCTGAAAGCTTAAACTTGATTTTACGAGTTCGAGAGCAAATAGAGGCAGGGTAGAGAAAGGTTTTTGAAATGGAACTACTAGCAGACAATTGATGAGTGTGTGTGTGTGTGTGTGTGTGTGTGTGTGTGAACATGATCTTCCTTATCCCAATGTCCTGCTAAGTCACTACGTACGCAATAAAATCTAGTGCAGAAAAAAGCACAGAGCAGATGGTTTCACGCGTGAGAAGACATGGTTTTAAAGACAAAAAGGCCAACAGAACAGGAACAGGCTTCATTCTACTGCTTTTTTATGTTGTGGCCGATGTATCACAGCAGAGGAACCCTGTAAGTTTCTGTCAAACTACTAGAGAAGAATTTTGCATATTCACACATGGCACAATATACTGCCAGATCAGAAATAATAATAATAATAGGGCGCCTATCCCTGGAGTGTGTGTGTGTGTGTGTGTGTGTGTGTGTTACGAGCGTGGCTGTGCCTTTTGTTTGTGCTTTGTTTGTATGCTGTAGGATAACAGCTGTAATTTTTTTTGTTTGTTGTAGTTTTAGTGAGACAGAGAAGTCGCTATGTTTAGTTCATATTCTGTTTTAGTAATGTAGATCTGTTTCCCGTGATCCAGAAGTTTCTATTGTTATCACAAGTATTCGAGAGGCGGTGACCTTGACTGTAGCTATTTTGCCTCGGGAGGCAGTATGCACTTAGGGCCTAGAGCTGAGTCGCTCGGAAATTTCGTGCAAATCGCTTTGTTCTGACTTGTTTACGATTAGAAGGTGTTATATAACGCCCCTAGGTTCGGCGGGCAGGTACTTGATCATTCTGGATTCTTCTTTAGTTTTAAAATAGTAATAAGGTGATTCACGTTCTGATTTTTGATTGGTTATTCTGTATTAGTTGATCGGAATGTGCTGGAATGCTGTGTCTGTATATGTTACAGTGAATTTGTGTAATCAGGGATTTCATGAAATCCCTGAAATTTTCAATAAGTTCATGTAATTACTGTTTCACTCGGGGATTTCATGAAATCCCTAAAGTTTCTAGGGATTTCGTGAAATCCCTAAGTTTTTGTCATGGTTTTTACACTATCTTACTGGCTGAGTTTAGTGAATTTGTGTAAGATCAGACAGCCGGTGCCTAGACTAGGTGTGCTATGGGCCTAATGCGGAGGCTGTTGCCACACAGCCGAGATTCACCCACTTCACGGGTGCGACTTTAGGGGTGTATGACACATCTTATGATGTGGATGATTACACACTGACACCGCAGGTGCTGTAGTTCCAGGGTCTGGTTAACTCCGGGATATTTATGACAGGAAGCGTGGAATGCGGCCCTGTTCCGCAGTCCCAAACCACACGGACCTCCATAGCATCATCTTACCATCATCCTCATCTCCATCATCATGCTATATAATAATAATAATACATTAAAAAAAATGCCCCAGCGTTCGTGCCCTCCGTGGATTCCACTCTTGACCTGGGAGGAACATCACTGAAGCTGGCAAAGAGTTGGGGCAGAAAAAAAAATCACTCGTAGATCAGATAACAAGTGCAGAACTGCCTAGACCCTGAAATTTCACTCTTAGCAGCAGCTCACCACAGCATTCTCACCATGTGACAACTCTGTACACGAACAGTAATTTCTTTTGACTGATGAAACTGCATGTTCACGAGGGTACACTAACACTGCAGTCTGCTACATGTACTTACAACTGCCTACTACTCCACTGCAAGCATGTCTCAATCCAGCATCGAAGAGATTCACAAAGCGGAGCTATCTGCACGCTACCAAACACACCACAAGTATCTGATTCCTAAAGAAGACTACTACAAACTCGTGGAGAGTGTGAAATCTACTGCTGCTGCTGCTGGTCAGAGAAAGAGCAGAACAACTTTTATCTCCTGACCAAGTAAGTTTGCTTCAAGGAAGGGCTCGGAAGGGGTAAGGGGGGGGGGGGGGATAGGGCAGAGGCTCGAAAATTCTAACAACAGGGGAGCGGGGATTTTCATTATTCCATTTCAGTCAATAAATACCTTTCACCTGAGGAGATCTGTTACGTCATTTCCAGTATTTGAGGTACACATATTGTAGACTGTGACAACATTTTCAGCACCAAGAATTCGAGGGGACGAACAGATACTCTCGCCCCCAACCACTCCTCCCCAAGTCCTACGCCAGTGCATGTTTTTTCAAAGATGGATTTTACTGTGGCATGTTACATGTATGAGTTGTGCAAAATGTACTTGCTTGTTTTATCATTTTTTTTTTTTTACTATGGTTATCGTACACGTATGAGTTGCGCGAAATGAACTTGCAATTTTTTTCTTCTTTTACTGTAACTATCTTACATATTGGTTGCGCGAAATGTACTTTGTTTTTATTTATTGTGTATCTTCTACTGTGAGAACTTGTATGTTTTTTTTCATACTGTGGCTATCTTAGATGTAGAGTTCCGTCAGATACACTTGCATGAATTTATTATTTTCACTGATTATCTGAAATGTTTGAGTTGTTGGAGATGTACCTCTATGTGTTTACTTTCTGTACCATGTCTGTCCTAAAAAAAAAAAAAAACCAAAAAAAACCCACACAAACAATGAGTTGAACGGGTGCACTCCTGTGTTCGGCTCAAGAAAATTATGGGTCAGTGATTTCCTGAAATCCTTGGCCCTTCAAATCAGGGATTTCATGAAATCCCTGGAATTTTTAGGGATTTCATGAAATCCCCGAGTGAAACAGTAATTACATGAACTTACTGAAAATTTTAGGGATTTCATGAAATCCCTGATTACACAAATTCACTGAAACATATATAAGGCCCTGAGATGTTTGCGTGTGTGTGTGTGTGTGTGTGTGTGTGTGTGTGTGTGTGTGTGTGTTTGTGTGTGTGTGCACGAGAGAAGCATGTATTTGCGAAGCTTGGAAGTGCAGTGTAACACCAGAGAAGTGCTGTAACCACACGGTTATAACTTTTCTACGCGCTCACTTGTTTTCTGTGAGTGAGAGACAACGTGCAGTCCACAAGAACTCGCTACGTGAGGAAGTGTTCACCTGTGTGTGTCATCGTACTCCCTCGATAAGACGACGGGCTCTTCAACACATCTCCACACGTAACAGTGTGTGCGTGTGTGTGTGTGTGTGTGTGTGTGTGTGTGTGTGTGTGTGTGTGTGTGTGTGTGTGAGAGAGAGAGAGAGAGAGAGAGAGAGAGAGAGAGCGAGCGACAGAGAGGGAGAGAAGTTCACAAGTTAATAGAATCTTCCTTACCCCAATTTCCCTCTCAGTCACTATTTATTTCCTGAGGAAAAATACGTCCGCTTCGTACGTTCATTCTACTGCAATACACAGAGCGGATGATTCAAGGTTTGAAAACACTTTCACTGAAGACGGAATGGCCAACGCGTCAAGAACAAATTTCCTTCTTCTGGCTCTTTTCGTTTTAGTGCCGTTGATTCACTCAGCAGATGAACCCTGTACGTTGCTTTCAAATTATATTACTGAATATTTTTTTCATAGCTATTCATCGATTTAACTATTCATTCTCTGGACAGAAGTTAGTGATTTTCAAAACACGTCACTCGCTCGTTTTCAATTCAAACTAAATTGTTTTGTTGTTTGTTTGCTTTTTGTCAAAGGTGCTGTTTTTGAGTTTCCTACTCTTTCTGGGGACACCGTTACCGCACGAGAAGGTTCACCTTTGACTCTACCGTTCAAGATCACGTTGACGAGGCCCTGCCCTGAAGGATTATTTGAATACAATAGAGTATTTGTACATATGGATGATGGTTTCATAAAAGTAGTTTGTTGCATACTTATTATAGATGGCGTATGTGGAGGATCTTTAGGTTCCCCGTGTGACTGTGGTTCAGAAAAGTTCACGTACCAGTTCAAAAGGACTCTCGGTCGACGGGATAACGGAACCTGGGTGTGGTCATTATTGCAGGTGATGGAGAGTACGTTGTACTTCAATATACAATGTAAGTCTCTCTCTCTCTCTCTCTCTCTCTCTCTCTCTCTCTCTCTCTCTCACACACACACACACACACACACACACACATCGAAATCAACCATGTCACTTCAGTGGTAGGGAAAGGCGATGTAAATGGTCCATGCACAAAAAGCGGCAGAAAACACACCGTCAAAGCTGATGATAATATCTTCCCATA
Source organism: Batillaria attramentaria (assembly GCA_018292915.2). Lineage (NCBI taxonomy): Eukaryota > Metazoa > Mollusca > Gastropoda > Batillariidae > Batillaria > Batillaria attramentaria. The sequence continues at coordinate 2,953,375 of JACVVK020000012.1, forward strand.
ATCTTGTTTCTAAAGAAACCTACCTCAGCCTCAAAAACTCTTTCGCAGAGACGCTGCCATTATTGTGGTATTGTGTCAGCGGTCTTTCCAAGTTCGAGCTCTATAAAGTTGTAAAGTTGACATCGACCCCATGTGATCTCCTGGTCATTCTGTACACAGACGAAGCCCGAGTGACAGACCTCAGTTTTTACCTCAGTTTTTACAAATCGACCTCTACAAACATTGTCGATATGGACACTGCTGTAGATGTTGTATGCTCCTGGGAAAATGGAAACCCGCCCACCCAAGCTAAACTGCTGGACACACACGGGATGGAAATGGACAGCGAAGAGAGCAGTGAAGAGGTTGATCCGTATTATAGGAGGTGGATCAAAAGACAGCTTCGTTACACATTGTCCTCAGTTCGTTGTGAAGATTCCGGTCAATTATACCGATGTGAAGCACCTGGAGCCACCGAGAATAAGACAGCGACACTTCTTGTCAAATGTGAGTTGGTCTGGATATTTGGCTCTTGATTTTTGAGTAAAAGGTTTTTACTATAAACACAGGGATACGAACCTGCATTAATTCTTTGTTTTGTCAAATTGTGTTGCTGTTGTTTTTGTTGTAACTCTTCTTGTTTTAGTTGTTTGTTTTTGTTGTTGCTGCTGCTGCTGCTGCTGCATGCTGCTGTTGATGCTGTTGATATTGTTGTTGCAAGGGTTATCATAAGTTATAGACTCTGATTACACACTCTTTCAACGTCTTGAATTTCTGAATGCCAGGCAAATATTGTTGAATAAACCTAGCATACTGTGTAGACTTTGCCTTTGGTCAGATTATGCGCGAAAGGTACTTAACTGTCAGCAATTAACGTTAAGTGTTTGTTTGCTGACGTCGTTGTTGTCGTCGTCGTTGTTGTTGTTTCTCCCTCTTTTAATCTTTCGTCTTATTTTGTCTTTAGTTCTTTCTTTCTTTCTTTCTGTCTACGAATTTTTTTAAAATAGTTTTTGTATTTGTTTATTATTGTTTCTTTGTTGTTTCAGGTCCCCCTGAAATCACGTTTTCTTTGAACGAGATTACAGCTATGTCTGGAACAACCGTTGACTTGAAGGTTTACGTCAGATCTCACACGACAAACATAACGGACTGTTGGCTCAAGAAATGGTTTCACTTTGATAATTCCCGGGTGTCACTGCAATGTGACGTCATAAGGTAAATTTTTACTAACGTTGAATTCGTTGTTGTTGTTGTTGTTGTTGTTTGTTTCTTTCTTTGATTCCACGTTTGTTTCCTTGGTCGCCGGAGTTTATGATAGAGATCGGTAGACTGGTCTCCAGGTTTACATTCTATTCCATCATACAGGGATGGGGCAACGCAGAAATAAGCCAGCACAAATCTTCAGCTCCCAGTCTTTCTGCTAAATAAGACAATATTTTGTATCTAAGATTTCTCGTACAAATTTTCCCCTTGCGGTTACCGACACTCACCGTATTTGTTTCGGTTTTCCTTTCCTTTGTTAGTGGCAGTCCTCCTGATCTGATGCTGAACGTCTCAATAGACAATGTGAAGGCGACAGACGACGGTGTATGGAGACTTCAACTGACGAATGATGCGGGAACTGGACACGCAGACTTCCGTCTGAAAGTTGACCCCGGTAAGTGGTTTTCGTATTACCAGTGGGGAAGTGTCCTTGGTCTTGACATTTGCGGGTCAAACGCCTCACAAGCTTTTACACAGATCAATAAAGAAACCGGTCTGATCATGTACTCTCTACCTTGATAAAGACCTCTGACTATTTCAGCAGACAAACATACTGCTATGTCTGGCCTTGGTTCAGAGTCAGGACAGCCACTTTCCTGCACCCAAATTAATAGTAATAATGATGGATGTTCTTGTTTATTTTACTTTATTTCTGTTTTGAATATCTTACAGCACCAATTAGAATGATAACGAAATTTCGTATTGTACCCACCGGGGGAGAGCGCGTCGCCACAGTGCAGCGCCACCCATATTTTCTGTTTCCTGCATGCATTGTGTGCGATTTGTTTTCGATTCGGTGGTTCGTCCCGTATTATTAGCGCGCACAATTGATAAATGTCAGTGCATGTGTAGATAAAGGCGTGATATGCATCGTAGACGAGTCTGCTTGCAAATCTGACTCGATTTGACAAGGCCACTCCGGGTGCTGGCCACTACCGCGAGCGTCACTACCGCGTGTAACACTACCGCGTATAACACTATCGCGAGTGTAATACAACCGCGAGTATCAGTACCTACTCCTACCATATTTCTGACTGGGGATTCGGACCTGCGCACCAGGATCCGTAACTTTAACGCTTTAACCACTACGTCAAATAACCAGTGTTCTGGGGGGGGGGGGGGGGGTGCTGCCGTTGCTGTTTTGTTTCTCGGGTTTTTTTTTTTTTTCTTTGCTGTTTCAGGTCCACCTGAAATAACATTTTTCCTAAAAGAGAATACAGCAGTGTCCGGAGCTACCGTGGACTTGAATGTTCACGTCAAATCTCACACGACAAACATAACGGACTGTTGGCTCAGGAAATTATTTGCCTCCACAGACTCCCATACTTTACTGCAATGTGAGGTCACAAGGTAATTTTTCTTTCACAAGTGTAACGGTTGCTTAAGACTAAGAGTTTTTAACGTTCTCCTGCATGCCGGGGTAATTTCAATGATGATACAACGAGGGAAAACCAACACAATTCTTCGGTCTCCAGCCAAGATAGAGTGTTTCTGGTAGTCTGATTTCGACACGGAAAGTACTTAGATTATCGTCTACTGGCATGTTACGATTGATTGTAGTCATTGCCCTCAACACATCTTTTGGAAATCTAATTCTGTCCGCTAGTGTGACTGGTAGTCCTCCTGACCTGATGCTGAGTGTCCCCATGGACAATGTGAACGAGGCAGACGACGGTGTGTGGAGACTTCAACTAACAAATGATGAGGGAACTGGACATGCAGACTTCCGTCTGAAAGTTGAACCTGCGACCGGTAAGTGCATGCCTAAATCTAAAGGCCATACATCCTCCCCGATTAAATTGAATCGCTTGAAGATTAGAATATCAATCAATCAATCAATCAATCAGTATAACTTTATTGTCTGTCGATGGCAGAAAATTTTCTTCTGGCTCGCACACACACACACACACACACACACACACACACACACACACACACACACACACACACACACACACACACACACACACACACACACATTAATTTATATTTGTTTTGGAAATATGAAAGCAACTTACGTTACAAAAAAAACAGCTTGGCAAATGTCGTTTCACTCTGTTCAAATATAAAATGCTAAGGAGACAGTTGTATGGCGAGAGTTTCAGTCTGACGGGACATTGTCCAGTAACCTTTCACAAAAGCTCACGAAGCTATAACGGATGCACTGATGGTGAAAAGTTACGAAGTGCCAAACCGATTCGTTGTGACTTTGGTACAAATGTAAACAGTAGAGAAAACTGACAGAATGTAATATCACGATATATTACCTACATTGTAATGCATGAACAAGTCTGAGTTGGATACTGCCATTGGTCAGCGCATTTCAAGATTTTATTTTCCTTTTTTCCCTGTTGGGGTATGGAGGATACCAAAAAAATTCAAACAAACCAAGACCACATAATTATACACAGAACGATACGACGGAAGATATTATTATGTACAACATACACATAAACTACCCACAGGAAAGCGCAACCATCTGTGAAATCTTTGAAACAGCTCTCACACGCACACGGGCGCGCGCGCGCACACACACACACACACACACACACACACACACACACACACACACACACACACACACACACACACACACACACACTATACCGTCCTATTCGCTTTCAAAAATTTTGCTAGAGCGAGGGAAACCTTTCTGGATTTTGATCCCAATAGTTTACAAAGATTGTACGTCGATTTGACTCTAAGGAAACGAAGTGGTATGTGCTTGTTGCGCTCCTCTTGAAACGCCGGACATTCTAGAATTAAATGAAATTCATCGCCTATTGCACTCATGTCACATTTTCTGCACAGTCGCTGTTCTCTGGGTATGCCTTGTTTTCTGCCTTGTTCAATAGGGAGTTTAAGGTTACTGCAACGGAATTTAAGAAGGGCTACTGCGTATTGCTCTGGCAGGAGTTTTGTAAAAGGTTCTACTACAATATCATCTTTGTAGTGTTTATACTGTAGACATTTCGAGCTTCTCTCGAGGTCAGTCCGCCATTGCTGTCTGAACGTGTCTTAGAGGTGTTTCTGAACCGCTGTGCACAGTGAGTTCTTACTACTGATGGACTGGCTCTCTCAGACACATTCTACGCCTGCATCTACAAGAATATGTTTAACCTGGTTTAACCACGGCGAAGCATAAACCGAATTATTCTGCAGCACATTTATGACTGCGTACATGCAAGAGTACTTATCGGACTGTGACGAAACTAAATCTGCCCAAAGGCGTATCATGCCTAGTTTGATGGTCACTTCGAGTGGGAAACTTCCACTTTCGCCGTATACCATGGCTGACATAGTGCTACGGTTTAAGCGAAGAATGAATTTGAGTGCTTTTAAATGCATCTTTTCTATGAGCGCTAAGTTTTCGTTGCCCCATATTTCGCATCCGAACAGAAGAACGGAGACTACCATCTTGTGATACAAATCGAGCATAACATCGATGGGGAGATTTTGGCGCCTGGCGGTCTGTAGCAGGGAAAGCATAGCGTTTTGGGCTTTGTCGTACGCGGCCTTCTTACACATTGCAAAGGATCCGTTACGTGCGAATTCTATACCTAAATATTTAAAGCTGTCTACTACTTCCAGGTTATCTTGACCAAACGTGAAAGTTTCAATGCCACCTTTTCTCTTTTGAAATACCATGATTTTCGTTTTCGACGCATTAACGCTTAGCTTCCATTCATCACAGTACGAGGCAAGGGCATCTAAAGATTTCTGCAGGCCAGCACGTGTCTCCGACATTAGAATGGTATCGTCGGCATACAGCAAGACAAAGATCTGAATGAGGCTGGCTAACTCTTGTAACTAATGGTATATTGAGGGGGTTACAAATACTTGCTCTTAGGTAAGACTCTCTGTCGTTCAGAAACAAAGAGAACAGCAGGGGCGATAAATTTCCCCCCTGACGTACGCCTATCAGACTGCCAAATTAATTTGAATACGTTCCTTGATTAACAACACACGATTTGATTTGACAATACATGTTAATTATTACCCGGAGTACAAACACTGGTGATCGTCCAAGCATGATCCCAAGCCACTGATCACCGCCGTATGAGTTGGCTAATACCAGATAAATTAGTTGACTGTATCTTCGCACATTGGTCAGGAATTCAGCCTTATCATTACCTCGACTGAGTTCAGCAAACACAGACATTTTGTGGTCTTGTTATTTCTAAAGCTGATGTGCTAGAGACTCAACACAAATGGCAACAAAAAGTAGGGCCTTCAGTACTGCCCCTACCCCAATCCGTACATGTTTACAATTTTTATTTAAAAAACACATTTTGGTGCATTTCAGATTGGTGGCCATCGTCAGTACCGATCACAGTTCCTGTTGTTAGTAGTCTGGGTGCTGTTGCTGTTGTTGTCGTTGCAGTTCCTGTTCTGTTACTTTGTCGTCGTTGCTGTAGAAGAAGAGGTTACTCTCTCTCTCTCTCTCTCTCTCTCTCTCTCTCTCTCTCACGCGGCAACCTCTTATTTTAACCTTCCCATACCATTTCATTATATCATTTGTATTTACGAAGGTTCCACGTGTGAGTTCATGTGTTTGGACGTGATTGATAATTTTCTCTATGATTTGGTCTTTTGTAGTTTAATAGTAGTGCATAATATTCTCTGTGGCCTTAGCACCTGCAAGTTTGGAAACTGGCGAAATTCTGTCAAAACAAAGACAAAGACAGACATACTTTGATTAATTATTATTGCAGGTGAAGTGGTTTGCACTTGTAGACATAACAATGTGCATGCCTTACAAGCTGTCCTGCTGGTCTGGGAGCGGGGTAGGGGTGGCGCTGTTTGGGTATAATGACTCATGAGGGATTATATTATACAAGAGAACCTGTATCAGGTCTCTGAGATCCCTTGTATTTGCTACATGAAATTTGTAAAAGGTGTATGGCAACAACAAATCTCTTCAAATTGCAAACAAGAATTAGTTGCTGACACTTCAGATGAAAACCCAACAACAACAAACAGCTCAAGGGAAACAGCAAAAGAGAAAACTCGTAAGCTAAAGAAGTATGTGTAAAGTGTTTGCTGGTCGCTCGTCTTTCAGTTCTTCACCTTGCAATTTCTTTCCTGTGGTTCCTTTGGCAGAATTACTTGTATTGAAACCAGGCGTTTTCCATTACTGTTTTAGAAGCGGACGATCGCGCGGAAGAAGAAAGTGCAGAACCTCCAGATGCAGGACCTCCAGATGCAGAACCTCAAGATGCAGAACTTCCAGATGCAGAACCCTTCTACTGGGACATCCCAGACGAACCAGCTCCGTTGGCCGAAGGTGAGAACGATGTCAGACTGTTCTTACTGATGATCGTAGAGCAGCCTTCAAGAGATGTATGGTGCGGATAATGAAATATGTGTGTCTTACAGCTCGCACGTTATTTGTTGATTTTTTTTTAAACTGTAAAAAAAAAATAGCATGAGACGTGTACCGGAGGGTTATCTCACCCCCAGGGAGGCGGATGCTGAGAATGAAGAGACAGAAAGTTCTCAGAGACTCCTACCGCTGTATGAGAACAGTCGAATTCGTCACTGTTCGCCCAGAACCCTGCCAGGAAATTCGTCGACGTGCGCAACTACACGAGTTAAGGCTGAGGTGACGGTCCACGGAGACAATCCAGGTACAAGGAAAACTGCCTCCGACGATTACCTTACTCCTGCACCAGAGCTGGAAGTGTTGGGAGCGCAGGGACGGAATGCAGATGAAGATTTGACATTAGCGTCTTTGCATTCAAGAACTGACACAACTCTGCGCTCGGCTGCACAAGGTAGCGCGTCAACTGACCGATCCACCATACCCCTGCGTCACCGTGGAGCGCCGTTAGCCGATGGGCAAGATCCTCTTGGTTCCCTTCTCTACCTGACCCCAGCGCCACCGCGGAAACATACAGAGGGAAAGCAGGGCACATCAGATGACATAACAAGCGGAGCGTCTTCTGAAGCAGGACTATTGGGAGAGCAGGAACGACATTCACATGAAGATCTTACATCAGGGTTTCTCGATCCCAGTCTCCATAAACCAGACGACTACCTGACCCCAGTGCCACCGCGGAAACACACAGAGGGACAACAACCCACATCAGATGCCATAACAATTGAAACTTCTTCTGAAGCAGGACCATTGGGAGAGCAGGAACGAAATTCATATCTTACGCCAGTGTTTCTGGGTTGCCGTGTCCGCGCACCAGACTTTTACCTGACCCCAGGGCTAAAGCAAAACCGCACAGACCGACAGCAAGTCACATCAGATGATATCTCGACTGAGGCGTATCTTGGACCTGAAGCAGAAGTTTCGGGGGCGCATGGACGAATTGCAGAAGAAGATCTTACACCAGAGTCTCTCAGTCCTCCAGTCGATTATCTGACACCAGTGGCACTGCGCGGCGAGGAGACTGAGGAAAGCGATGTCGCTGAGGATGAAAGTGTCATTAGTTCCCAGCACGGAAACAATTCTTCGGATGCCAGTGCTCACGCGGAAGAGGGAGAAGAATCTACCATTTCTCATCATGAGTTTGACCCTTAACCTAAACCGTAACGCTGCTCCGGCTGATATTTGTGCTGGCCTTTACCTCGTTGCAGTGTCTTTGATATCACCTCTACGTGGTGGAAAAGGACGCTTAACTCCCAAACACCCACCCATCCACCCGTAATGCTGCGTTTGCAATGTTTAGCCAGCGTCCACGAGCTCGGAGATTTTAGATCTGTTTCGTGCGAATTTAGACTTTAGTTGTAGTAGTTGTGGTAGGAGGAGGACGAGGACAGTTCAGTTTATTTATATTTATATTATATGTATTCGAACCTCACCTGGGCTCGTGTGAACCCGCTTCATCCGCAAAGGAGTTCACCGCTATGGACAATTAAACTCACCCAAACACACAAGGAAACAATGACAGAAACGGTTTGCCACTTTACCTTTGATGGTCCATATCGATTGTGATCCTAATATTACTATATTTAGTACCCGTGAGCTGCTGCAGCATCCAAAGCAAACATGCAGCCTGAAAATATAGCTTCCTGTTTACAAGGAGAAGACAACGTCGAAACTGTGTATGCAATGTATGGTTGTATTTCCTTGTATGCTTACCTGATCTCTGCCTCACGTCGAAAACAACAGTCGTGTTAAAGTTAGAGGTGGCGTGGGTAGAACTATGGCATCCTTTTCACAAGACATGTCATTCTGGTTTTGTATTGATGATTACAAATTGTGACAATCATTTGTTGACGCCACTTAACATTCATTTCGTTCTCAAGTTGTTTCATCATTGACTGCGATGATCCTATGTGTTTTGTTTATTTGTTTTCCCCCAACGTTTTGTATATAAGCTCATGTTTGCCTTTGCTTCGTCGTTTTATTGGAGAAACGAAGTTTCACGTGTTTTACTGCAGTTTTGTCACAAACTAATGGAATGTGACTGTGACTGTTACCATGCTAACCATCCCTAGTCAAGTTATGATCTCTTTGTCACGTCACTATATATCACCCACGTTATTTATCATACGTTGGGGAGTCGGGATAGTCGAGCGGTTAAGCGTTGGACCGTCAATTCTCGGGTCGTGAGTTCGAATTCCAGCGGGGGCCAGATATTTGTGCTGGCCTTTTTCTCGTTGTCCCGTCATCTATATATGGTACAAAAGGGCGCGAAACCTTATCCACCCTTATCATACACGTCTAAAGACAATAGTTTGACAAATTCTAGAGCGGGTGATCCTTTCGTTTTCCTCAGGGCGGCCCCAGCTAGAGTAACTCGCTACCTAAGCCCCGCCCCCCAAAACACACACACACACACACACACACACACACACACACACACACACACACACGCACGCACGCACGCACGCACGCACCATTGCTTTCATCGCCTTCCCACTGTTGCTGCAGCTGGTGATGATATGTCATACTTCCGAATGAATTCGAGTGTCAGAATTATCTGTAGTTCGAGTGACTCAAATATACACACGCCTTCAAAGTGTTTGACCTTTTCTCTCTCTGTGTGTGTGTGTGTGTGTGTGTGTGTGTGTGTGTGTGTGTGTGTGTGTGTGTGTGTGTGTGTGTGCGCGCGCGCGTGCGTTTAGTGTACATATGTATGCGTGTAAACCTGTGTGTATGTGTGTGTGTGTGTGTGTGTGTGTGTGTGTGTGTGTGTGTGTGTGTGTGCGCGACATAGTATCTCAATGTGTGTGTGTGTGTGTGTGTGTGTGTGTGTGTGTGTGTGATCAAGCGATCCACAGAGAGAGAGTAGGATAACATGATCTTCCTTAACCCAGTTTCCTGCTCATTCACGACATACATAATTCAACTGCGGAAGAATTTGCCCGTTTCACACGTTCATTGGTCTGCACACAGCAGATGATTTCACGCATGAGAACACTTCGGTTTGAAGACAAAATGGCCAACAGAACAAGAACAGGTTTCATGCTACTGCTTCTTTTCATGTTGTTGCCGATGAACCACTCAGCAGAGGAACCCTGTAAGTTTCCTTCAAAACTACCAAAGAGCATTTTTGCATATTAATTGTTATACCTGTTACTATTTACTGACAGGTCAGAAATAAGTGATACTGACATGATTCAAATAGCACGTTTGTGTCTTACTTGTCATCCAGCTTACAACTTAAAATCAGACCACGTGAATATCATTCTGTGCCGGATAAAATTAACTGAGTTCACTGTTCTGTTGTGTGTACGTGTGCATACTCCGCGACGATAAAGAAGAAAGTTTAGCAAAATTACAAGTACCTCGAGTAGTTGGTCGGGGTTCAAGCTCAAAACCAAAGTCTAATCACTGAATTGGTTACGAGTAAGAGTTGACAAAGACAGTTGTGCTCAGCAATTAGTGACAGACAAATTGTGCATACTGTACATTCGCAAGATTACTCCTCTTCCCATGAAGATTAATAATTATGGGGATAAGCTAATCTCGAGCAGAATGTACTTTTAATGTGTCCTGCGTTTTTTATGTTGTTTCCATAGTAATGGAAACAACATAATAGGACGGGCTAAAATTTCCACGTTCATGGGCAAGCATCTGTGGTACAAACGCACGTCACTGCCGATCTCCCGCAGAGACGATTTTGCAAGTGTAACTCTGACAATGACGTAAGAAAACTTGCGTCATCGATGCTGACGCGTATGATGTTCCGAACGCAGTTCTCCTCCTCCTGAGTGCCGTCTGTGTGGATGTGCGTGTGTGTGTGAATTGTGTCCGGGCCCGTTTCTTCGAAAATACTTAACCGAATGGCTTCAAATTTGGGGTATCCAAATTTATCAAAATGTTACATTAGACGATTCAAGCGTGTGATGATTGCTTAAGTGATTTGGGAGTTATCGCCCTTTTGAGACAAGTTGGTTCTCTTTCGTGTACAGGCGTAATATTTATTTAAATCACTCAATTTTTTGGCAGTAGATAGCTTGAATACGGACTCTGAATTGACTCACTACTAGAAAATGGTCGCTCTTATAGTTTTCATGTAAACCGAGCCTGAGTTGACATTGCATGTGAACCCAGTTCAGATGCCTATTTCTCCGAAAATACTGAACCGATCAATTTCAAATTTGGGGTTTCTAAATGAATCAAGATTGTTGAATAGAAGGCCCGATCCAGGTACGATTGCACACATGATTTGCGAGTTATCGCCCTTTTCAAAAAAAGTGGCTTTCTGGCGTTTAAAGGCGTAATATTTACCTAAACCACTCCATGTTTGGGACATAGATAGCATGAATACGGACTCTCAACTGAGTGAATTTTGGAGGTTGTCGCTTTTGTACTTTTGGCGTAAACCGTACCTGATGAAAGTGCTGGTGAACACACTTTAGATCTCAAAATCGCTCCTACTATACATAGATAATAGAGAAAGTTAGAAATCTTCGTCGGCCGATCTTCGTCGTCGGCGTTTGACGTCACGCACGCGCGCCCATACTCACGCCGACGCGGGATGCGTTTGGAACATAGCAATCGTTCGGTGTTCGTCCAGTTCGCGCGCAGAATGCTCTCCCCTTTTCCCCCCGATTGATGTCCCTTCGCAGATCTGAGTCAAGAAATTTTGCATTTTCAGACACCCCCCGACACAAAGACACACACTGGCAGACACGGAGACACGCAATGGCAGACACGGAGACACACAGCCGAAAGACATACTACGGCAGACACACACACACTCACAAGCAGAGAAGGCACTCTGTCAAGACTGCAATTATATACAACCTCACAGACAAGCAGTCTGCCAGTAACCTTATATACCCCATGAGTGTAGTTTTCAAAGATTTCGTGGTGTGGAGCTTTGGAACACTATCATTCCAAAAAAAAAGCGGGCAATAAATTTTGCGTTAACCGTGCATGCAAAAGTATTCCTTTCCATGAGACTGATTCTAAACACAATTATAAACATTGTCATGTGGAAAGTATGCATTTTCATAGATGAATTGTCTATTTATTCATTAAGAATTGTTTTTGCACAACAATGAGCTACAGAGTTATTTCCCTTGGTATGTCTTGGTGTCTGCCATTGCGTGTCTTCCGTGTCTGCCTCTGCATGTCTTCCGTGTCTGCCAGTGGATGTGTTTGCTTTCTGAACTGTTTGTGTGTACACATAGTGAAAACGATCATGTACCTCACTCTACAAACGTTTTACAGACACTGAAAGCACAAACTTAAATGATTATGTACCTCCCTATATATATGATGTACCAATGATGCAAAAAAAAAAAAAAAAAAAAGCCAGGCATGACAAGACACTGAAAACACAAATCTAAATGATTATGTACCTCCCTATATATATGATGTACCAATCATGCAAAAAAAGAAGCCAGGCGTTAGCAATAACACACGGCTTGCTGGGGCACAATATATGACTACAGACTGGTCAGGCAGACACAAATTAAGACATGCACAGGCCGACACAAAGACACGAGACAGAATACACAAACATATATACAACCAATTGTCAGATTTTCTGTTGCATACTACATGTTGATTTATTTTGGCAATATATTGGCTTGGGTATGATATATGAATACAGGCTGGTCTCTATTAAAAATATTAGAACACTGCACTGGCAGTCTCCAAAGTCACACAGGCAGACACAAAGACACGCACTGGCAGACACAAAGACACGCACTAGCAGACACAAAGACAAGCACTGGCAGTCACCAAAGACAAGCACTGGCAGTCACCAAAGACACACAAGCAGACACAAAGACACGCACCAGCAGAAACACACAGAATTTTTTTTTTAATGTAGAAAATTTTTGCCAAAAAACACAACGTGCAGCCTTTTCTGTATTTCTTCATTATTTTTTTCGTATTCTGTAAATTCACACACAAACTACTTCTACACGCAAGACACACACGGGCAGACAGAAAGACACGCTCAGGCAGACACAGAGACACGCAATGGCAGACACGCAAGACACACAATGGGAGATAACTCCGTAACCAGTTATGCCAAACCATACTCTATTTTAGGAATAAATAAACACCTGGTACATAGCAATGCATATTATTTGCATGGCATTGTTAATACATGTGTTTGGATTTAGGTATAACTGGCAAGAAAAAAACAAAGTTTGCTGCCAACTTTAATTTCAATGTTAAAGTCAGTAGGGCTTCACACCACTCAATATTTGGCTTCCACAAATAGTGTGTTCTGTGCCTGTCGGCGTGTCTGTGTCTGCGAGAGCGTGCCTTGGTGTCTGTCAGTGCGTGTCTTGGTGTCTGCCAGTGCGTGTCGTTGTGTCTGGGAGTGTCTGAAAATGCAAAATTTCTTCATAGATCTGACACGATCACAAAACTTCAGGTATGCGCTTTTTCTTATGATTTTTAGCACGTATTTCAAAATATTTGTACATGTCAGCTTAGCGTGCTTGCTGTTTTTGTAAATGGTAAAGAAACTCTTTCATGTGGAACGTGAAAAACCAAGTCAACCGGGCAAAACTATGGATTACCCAGAATGGTTTGCAGTGTCGTCTGCCGGCTATGTGTAGCCGTTTCAGCTTGTGGTACTATGATTAATGAATCATTCCAAATAGTGACTGACAACAGGAATCGATAATATGTCACCGGTATATATGTGTTTTCATCCCTGCGGATCGCAAAGATATGAGGTAGCCTGCTTTTATACATGTTTGTAATGCACATGCACTAGGAAACAACACAGTGAGATGGCTCCAAATGGTAGGTCTCTTTGGAGACTGATTGTTCGTAATCCACGGCTTATCAGTTCTCATAAGTGTGCAAGACAACAGTGAATATGTTTAAAAATCACCAAATTATAGTGTCATTGTACCTACCGCAATAGCACGGGCAGAAAAAGGGGCCGAAGGTGCGTTCGGAAAAATCGCAATTTTCACGACGAAGATCAGAATCTTCGTTCGTGCCAAAGTTCACGCGCATGCGCGCTCGCGGCAATGCTAAAAATAAAGGGGAATCCCGACGACGAAGATCGGCCGACGAAGATTTCTAACTTTCTCTATTGAGCCTGGGGTGCCATAAAAAATATACAAAAAAATTAGAAAAATTCACTGCAGCCGTTGTCGTCAGTTGACTCGAAAATTTGTACTCGAAGCACATTTCCTTTACACAAGCCACACGCCTCACAAACATCGCAGAAAAGGCACACGCGCACTGACGCAAAACTGTATCAGCGTCAGTTTGCCGACGTCATGTTTGATTGACGTGGGGGTGTGTCGTCACTTTTCGGAAGTTCTCTATTTGTAGACGGGGAAAGCGGGAGTTTCATTGATGTAGTGAGCTTTGTTTTTCCCACTGACTCTCACTCAATAGCATAGTAGAGTGAGAGAACACCACATAGGTCTCAATGGAGCACATGCACAAACGCGGCTCGCGCAAGTCTGCGTGCGTGCGTGCGTGCGTGCGTGCGTGCGCGCGCGCGTATGTCTGTGTGTGTCTGTGTGCGCGCGCGCGCAGCAGACATAACACATAGTGAAAAAACGTTCGCCGCGCAGACTTGTCTGTTAAACACATTGAGCCGGTATAAATTCGATCTTTACACTGCGCAGCAGCAACACTTCAATTTTCATGGGGCTGCTTTCATTGCAAGAATTGTATCCGAGTCAAAGTTATTACGTCAAATGTATTATGCGTCATCCCAATGAGGAAAACGTCATATATTTCAAAGAAAACAACTTGACGTCTCTCTTCCAAAACCAAGATTGGTCTGACGAGCCCGGTCAGTTGTTTCCATTGAGAGAGAGAGAGAGAGAGAGAGAGAGAGAGAGAGAGAGAGAGAGAGTGTGTAGTGTGTGTGTGTGTGTGTGTGTGTGTGTGTGTGTGTGTGTGTGTGTGTGTCCTCCCGTATACATGGCATTACAAAAGAACGACCGTGACGACAGCAGGTGATTAAATGGAAACAACATATTGGGCTGGTCAGTGGCCATCTTGTCTTTACCGCGCTCTTCTCGATTATTATTTGTTTCTGTCCTAGGTGCATTTCTTGAGTTTCCGACACTTTCTGGGGACACAGTTACCATCAGAGAAGGTTCAACTTTGCCGTTCAGGATCAGGGCTTCGAGGCCCTGCCCTCTGCAGTCATTTTCTTTTGAAATACACCACTTACAACAACACTATGAATTTTGCATGTTTCGAGTAAAAAATGGTACCTGTCATGTCATGTATTATTCTTCCTTGTGTGGCTGTGGATCAGAAGAATTCACGTATCAATTTAATGGAACTGTCGATCGACGTGATGGTGGAACCTGGATGTTGTCGTCATGGTACGACATGCTAGAGGGTAAAACGTTGTACTTCAACATAGAATGTAAGTCTCTCTCTCTCTCTCTCTCTCTCTCTCTCTCTCTCTCTCTCTCTCTCTCTCTCTCTCTCTCTCAGTCTCTCTCTCTCGCGCGCGCGAGGAGCCGGGACAGCCGAATAGTAGAGCTTTCGACTTTCAATGTTCGAGTCGTGAGTTCGAATCCCGGATGGAGCCAAATATTTGTGCTGGCCTTGTTCTCGTTGCCCCGTCTTTGACATCACCCACACGTTGTGGAAAAGGACGTTAAACTTCCAGACACCCCACCACCACCACCACCTCTCTCTCTCTCTCTCTCTCTCTCTCTCTCTCTCTCTCTCTCTCTCTCTTATTTCTGACCTCTCTTGACTGTAGTATAGCAGAACAGCCAGTAAACGTTTCATCATCATCATTATCATCATCATCATCATCATCATAATCTCCCCCCCCCCCCTCCAAACTTGGGTGCCATTCAGCAGTAAAAGAAATTATTGTTGATTGGTCTAAATGGTGTATCCACGAATAGCTGGTAAAGAGATGATATTTTCCCATAATCGTTTAAACTAAACCAATACCGGGGAGCCAACACAACGTATGGACGGTATCTCTTGGTATAAAATCAGTTCAGGACTCACGTCTTAAAATCACGTGTTCTCTGGTGCGCAGCACGCAGGCCACCTCAGATTTGAGCTGAGTTCTGAACTGAAAATGTTCATCTACTGATAGAAAGAACGAGCAGCTGGAATGTTCTGTCTACAGACGAAGCCCGTGTGATAGACCTGGCCTTTCACAACTCGACCTCTACAAACGTTGTCGATCAGCACACTGCTGTAGATGTTGTCTGCATCTGGGAAAATGGAAACCCGCCCATCCAGGCTCGACTGCTGGACACACACGGGAAGGAAATGGACAGCGAAGAGAGCAGTGAAGAGGTTGATCCTTATTATAGGAGCTGGATCAAAAGTCGGCTTCGCTACACGTTGTCCTCAGTTCGTTGTGAAGATTCCGGTCAATACCGATGTGAAGCACCCAGAGCCACCGAGAATAAGACAGCGACCCTTCTTGTCAAATGTGAGTTGGTCTGGATATTTGGCTCTTGGCCAGTTTGAGTGAAAGGTTTTTACTAAAAACACAGGGATGCAGCAATTCTTTGTTTTGTCAAATTGTGTTGCTGTTGTTGTTGTTGATGTGGTTGTTGCAAGGCTTATCATAAGTTACAGACTCTGATTACGCAACGCTTACGTGGAAAAGGACGTTAAACACCCACCCATTACGCAACATACTCTTTCAACATCTTGAATTCATGAACGGCAGGCAAATAGAGTTGATAAACCTAGTTTACTTCGTAGGCTCTGCCTTTGGTTAGATTAAGCGCGAAAAGTACTTAACTATCAATAAGTAATGTTTAAGTATTTGTTTGTTGATGTTGTTGTCGTCGTTGTTGTTTCTCCCTCTTTTAATCTTTCTTCTTCTTTCTTTCCTTTCGTTTTTCTTTCTATTTTTCTTTCTTTCTGTATTTGTTTGTTATTGTTTCTTTGTTGTTTCAGGTCAGCCTGAGATCACGTTTTCTCTGAACGAGATCAGGACAGTGTCTGGAGCCACCGCTGACTTAAAGGTTTACGTCAGGTCTCATACAACAAACATAACGGACTGTTTGCTCAAGAAACTGTTTCGTTCCGCAAAATCTCGGCTGCCACTGCAGTGTGACATCTTGAGGTAAGATTTACTGAATATTAACGTTTCTTTTTAGTTTCTGATGAAGAGAATGATGTCGTTTAAACATTCCTTACGACCTTACATAAGACATTGTTGCGATTCACATCTGCACCTGTCACAACCCAGAACGATAAAGACTGTAAGAATGTTAGAAAAAAATATCAATTGGGTAGGGTTTTTGGGGTGAGAGCTTTCGTCAGAGGACAGAGTAACAAATACAGACACAGCGCTACTGCTCCTTGCTAATTCCTTATTGTCCCGTAAGATGTTTTCCGATTTTTTTTTGTTTGTCTGTTTGCTTGCTTGTTTTTCCCCCTCTTTGGTGTTTGGATCTGCCGCACACACCATTTTGGGTTTTGTTTTGTGTGAATTATATATTGTGTCCAACAGCCTGACTGGGAGTCCGCCTGATCTGGTGCTGAATGTCTCTCTGGACAACGTGCAGGAGGCAGATGACGGGTTTTGGCGCCTGATACTGACGAATGATGCAGGCACTGGACATGAAGACTTCCGCCTGAAAGTTGAACCTGCACCTGCAAGTAAGTACATGCCTCTCTCTCCAAAGGCTATGAATCCTGAACGTCTATGCTGAATCGCTTGAAGCTTAGAACAATTTGTGTTAGAAAGACGAAGGCATCTTTACGTTACCAGTTTGGCAACCGTCGTATTAAGCTTTTCCTAAATTGAAATGTACGAGAGAGACGCATAGCAGGAGTAAATATGGAAAGTCTTGCTCTGTCTTAGAAAGTTCCAATTTGACTGAACATTATCCAGTAACCTTTCAAAAATACACAGGAAGCCACGATTGTGATGAATTTACGATGGAAAATTGCGTAGTACTATAAAGGTTTGATTTTGAGAATGAAATGTCACGGGTGGGTGGGGTGGGTGTTTGGGAGTTTAACGTCCTTTTCCACCACATACGGGTGATATCAAAGACGGGGCAACGGTGAAGAAGCCAGCACAAATATTTGGCCCCAACCGGGATACGAACTCAAGACCGGAGCATTAGAATTCCAACGCTCTATCATTCGGCCACCCCGGCTCCCCATGAAATGTCACGATATAGTTAGGTATAAGTATCAAAACGACATTATTCCTAAATTTGATGTGTTAGAGACTTCACGCCCTAAGTCTTAATCCGTAAACTAGTGAAGAGAGAGTCGTTGTAATGTCAAGGTGTCAAGTCACGTTTATAGTCCTTTGTTTCAGCTGAGCCAGTGATTATTTTTATTTCAGATGAGGAGTCACTGTGGCCGTCGTTAGTGCCAGTTATAGTCCCTGTTATCAGTGGTCTGGCTGGGGCAGTTGCTGTCGTTGTTGTTGTACTTCCTGTTCTCTTACTTTGTCGTCGTTGCTGTCGCAAAAGAGGTGACTCTCTCTCTCTCTCTCTCTCTCTCTCTCTCTCTTTTCTCAAAAAAAAAAAAAAGAAGAAACAACCACCATAACCACGTGTTAGAGTGTTCATGTGCCAAATGACCCTAAACTTTCTTTTGTTTCGAGGGATGGGGGAAGGGGGTGGGGAGGGAGTTGCGATGCTGTACTGTACAAGTCGGGTTACGGGGTACATCAATACTGGGGGTAGGCAATACACTAGCATACTAAGCACAGTATAGTACAATACAATACAGTAATACAATACAGTAAAAACAGACTACTTTGCGTGTTGCAGTATATAGATAAGCACAACATAATCACAGTATAAAGATGAAAACACGTAAAAATAATGATGATGATGATGATGATGATGATAAAGGAACGACACAACATGCGTTAGTACTAACTTGAGTTGTGTGCGACCGTTACTCATTTTCTAACGTGGGTTTCAACTGCACACTCCATGCAATTATTACATGCGTTCTTCAATTATAGTTATCTATACACATGCACAGATTCGTTCTGTATGGGTACGTACGTGCCGGGTATTATTTCTCACACCCATCTGACAGTTTTGAAAAAAACGACCCTAAATGTATACGTGCTGTACCCCTCATACTACTTACATGTCATCAGTGATAATTATATGTTATGAAATATGCGTAGGTCATGGAAATGTGTTGCATGGGAAACATGCACGCAGTTCTAGGGTATTATCAGTTTCAGAACTGTGAGATGCCCTTTCACTTGTATTTGTGTTGCATCACGCTTCCTTGATAGGTCTTCCTCATGCAGGCCTAGTCTGTCTAACGACTAGATGTACTAGAGTGAGCTCTGTATCTAGGACAGTGTCTTGGCAAGAAAATGGAACGCCCTTTTCATAGACACTTATTGCAGCAGAACAATCAGACTCATTGTGTGTGTGTGTGTGTGTGTGTGTGTGTGTGTGTGTGTGTGTGTGTGTGTGTGTGTGTGTGTGTGTGTCTCTCTCTCTCTCTCTCTCTCTCTCTCTCTCTCTCTCTGTGTGCGTGCGTGTGTGTGTGTGTGTGTGTGTGTGTGTGTGTGTGTGTGTGTGTGTGTGTGTGTGTGTGTGTGTGTGTGTGTGTGTGTGTGTGTGTCTCTCTCTCTCTCTCTCTCTCTCTCTCTCTGTGTGTGTGTGTGTGTGTGTGTGTGTGTGTGTGTGTGTGTGTGTGTGTGTGAGAGAGAGAGAGAGAGAGAGAGAGAGAGAGCCGACTTTCTGTCACCCCAAATCTGGTAGAAAAACAAAACAACAAAGTTGCCATTGTCTGCTGATAAAATCAATAAGGAAGAAAAGCAAATGCATCCGCGTTTAACTGTCGTTTGTCCGTGATCATTGTTGTAGTCTGTTGTATCCCGTATCATCTCTGCGAGTGCACGATGATGGCGACATAGCATAAACATGATGTAAATATACATTAAGAATTTGCTTGTACCTGAACACGCTGGTTTGTCTGCGTGGACCGTCTGCATCTGGAAGTTTCAATTTGTGTAGCTTAAATGAGATCCCGCAAAAGATTAATTTCTTCTGGGCTAAAAACAATATTACAAATTGCATTATATCAGAAGGCTATTGCAGATGATGCGGGTTCACACGAGTGCAGGTGAGGTTCGAATACAGTACAGTATAAATAAACTGAACTGTCCTCGTCCTCCTCCTCCTCGTCGTCCTCCTTCTACCACAACTACTACAACTAAAGTCTAAATTCGCACGAAACAGATCTAAAATCTCCGAGCTCGTGGACGCTGGCTAAACATTGCAAACGCAGCATTACGGGTGGATGGGTGGGTGTTTGGGAGTTAAGCGTCCTTTTCCACCACGTAGAGGTGATATCAAAGACACTGCAACGAGGTAAAGGCCAGCACAAATATCAGCCGGAGCAGCGTTACGGTTTAGGTTAAGGGTCAAACTCATGATGAGAAATGGTAGATTCTTCTCCCTCTTCCGCGTGAGCACTGGCATCCGAAGAATTGTTTCCGTGCTGGGAACTAATGACACTTTCATCCCCAGCGACATCGCTTTCCACAGTCTCCTCGCCGCGCGGTGCCACTGGTGTCAGATAATCGCATAGAGGACTGAGAGACTCTGGTGTAAGATCTTCATCTGCAATTCGTCCATGCACCCCCGAAACTTCTGCTTCAGGTCGAAGATACGCTTCAGTCGCGATATCATCTGATGTGGCTTGCTGTCGCTCTGTGCGGTTTTGCTTTATCCCTGGGGTCAGGTGATCGTCTGGTGCGCGGACACGGCAACCCAGAAACGCTGGTGTAAGATGTGACAAAAATACCGGAATGATGAGTAATTTGAAGCAGTCGTTTCATAGATATTTGGCCTTATATGCAAACCACCCCTACCTCGGAAATATTTTTCTTACACAAAACCTGTCAGAGCTACAGAGCTGTGCTACGAAAACAGGCAGTATAATTGGATGATCTTCCCAATTTCAGAAAATGAAGCCATTTGAACATTTTTTTCGAAAAAATTCGTGACATGACCGATTTTTTCAAATCGGCGATAACTGTTCTCAAAATGCGGCAGGCTAAAAATCGTGAAAAATAGCTCTGGAGAATATGACTGCCCATTTTATCTCAAAGTAAAAAGCCGTCCGGCGAGGTGGTTTAGCAGATAGCCATCATTACATCCGTCCACACACACACACACACGTCAACTCCCGCCAAAAAGAACGCAGCAGCAAAGTGTGCACGTAAGGTGTCTATGACGCAGATTTCGTTACGTCACTGTGTGCGTGAAAGTAAGTATTGTGTGGAGAAACGTCACAGTCTTGTTTTGTATCACTGAAACTTGCTGCTGCGCGTAGCAAAATCTGCCCCGTCTCATAAAGTTGTTTCTCTATAGAGAAACAACTTAAAAACTGAACGTGCGATTACGCTTAGCCCATGAAATCCCTCAAGCACGGTCACGTCATGCGCGAGTAGTGGTCACGACTATCCCGGTCGTACCCGTAGGCTACTGAGCCTAACAATGTAAACTAGGGTATGAACTCACCCCTACGATACACGCGCGCGCGCACACGCACACACACACACACACACACACACACACACACAGTCCATCATTCTGTTTGTGACAGTATTGAAACTAAGCGTTTTTCGTCACTCCTTTAGAAGCGGATGATCGTGCGGAAGAAGACAGTGCAGAACCTCCAGATGCAGAACCTCAAGATGCAGAACTTCCAGATGCAGAACCCTTCTACTGGGAAATCCCAGACGAACCAGCTCCGTTGGCCGTAGGTATGAGTGATGTCAAACTGTTCTTACGCATGATCGTAGAGTAGCCTTCAAGAGATGTATGGTGAGGATACGAAA
This sequence comes from Batillaria attramentaria, assembly GCA_018292915.2. NCBI lineage: Eukaryota > Metazoa > Mollusca > Gastropoda > Batillariidae > Batillaria > Batillaria attramentaria. Next base: position 2,974,806 of record JACVVK020000012.1, read on the forward strand.
TGTGTATGTCTTATAGATCGCACGTTATTTGTTGATTTTTTAAAACTTAAAAAAAAATAGCTATACATTTTTGGGCCAAATTCTTCATTGTAGGCCCACCCCGTCCTTGCTTGAGACGTGTACCGGAGGGTTATCTCACCCCCAGGGAGCCGGACGCTGAGAATGAAGAGACAGAAAGTTCTCAGAGACTCTTACAGCTGTATGAGAACAGTCGAATTCGTCATTGTTCGCCCAGAATCCTGCCAGGAAATTCGTCGACGTGCGCAACTGCACGAGTTAAGGCTGAGGTGACGGTCCACGCAGACAAACCAGTGTGTTCAGGTACAAGCAAAAGTGCCTCCGACGATTACCTTACTCCTGCACCAGAGCGGGAAGTGTTGGAAGCGCAGGGACGGAATGCAGATGAAGATTTGACATTAGCGTCTTTGCATTCAAGAACTGAGACAACTCTTCGCTCGGCTGCACAAGGTAGCGCATCAACTGACCAATCCACCATACTCCTGGGTCACCGTGGAGCGTTGTTCACCGAAGAGCAAGGTCCTCTTGGTTCCCTTCTCTACCTGACCCCAGCGCCACCGCGGAAACACGCAGAGGGAAAGCAAGGCACATCAGATGACATAACAAGCGGAGCGTCGTCTGAAGCAAGACTACTGGGAGCGCAGGAACGAAATTCACATGAAGAGCTTACATCAGGGTCTCTCGATCCCAGTCGCCATAAACCAGACGACTACCTGACCCCAGTGCCACCGCGGACACACACAGAGGGACAACAACCCACATCAGCTGCCATAACAATTAAAACTTCTTCTGAAGCAGGACCGTTGGGAGAGCAGGAACAAAATTCACATAAAGATCTTCCATTAGGGTCTTTCGATTCCAGTCTCCATAAACCAGACGACTACCTGCCACCGCGGAAACACACAGAGGGACAACAACCCACATCAGATGTTATAGCAATCGAAGCGTCTTCTGAAGCAGGACTATTGGGAGAGCAAGAACGAAATGCAGATGAAGATTTTACACCAGCGTTTCTGGGTTGCCGTGTCCGCGCACCAGACGACTACCTGACCCCAGCGCTAAAGCAAAAACGCACAGAGCGACAGCGAGCCACATCAGATGATATCGCGACTGAGGCGTCTTTTGGACCTGAAGCAGAGGTTTTGGGAGCGCATGGACGAAATGCAGATGAAGATCTTCCACCAGAATCTCTCGATTGGAAATCAGTCCTCTAGTCGATTATCTGACACCAGTGGCACCGCGCGGCGAGGAGACTGAGGAAAGCGATGTCGCTGGGGATGAAAGTGTCATTAGTTCCCAGCATGGAAACAACTCTTCGGTTGCCAGTGTTCTAGCGGAAGAGGGAGAAAAATCTACCATTCCTGATCATGAGTTTGACCCTGAACCTAAACCCTAATGTTGATTTTGCAATGTTGCCACAGCGTCAACGAACTCGAGTTCACATCGGTTTTGTGCGAATTTAGACTTCAGTTTTGTTGTTGGATGAGGAGGAAGAGGAGGAGGAGGGTCCAGTTCATTGATTGTTCTGCATTGGAACGCGTGAACCTGTTTCATTTGCAAAGAAGTTCAATGCCACTGACAATTGAAAATCACCCAAGCAAACAAAGACAGCACAGGTTTTCCACTTAACCATTGATGTTCCGTATCGAATGTGATCCTAATATCATCAGGTATCGTAAGTTGACTATATCAAGATTTATCAAAGAATCGAGACGATTGAAATTTGCACAAGCCGCTTTAGCCGCGCGTGCAAATTGCAATCGTTCGTGATTCTTTGATAAATCTGGATATCGTCAGCTTTCTTTATGATAACGTTTGTATTTCACTTGAAACTCAGAAGCCTTTTCCAAACTGAAAAACGTTCCACGTTAGATCTGGAAGGGGTGGGTTTTTTTCTACAACTGAAGTTACTTCCCCTGAAGTGTGGCAAACGCCTAGGTCCACCGCACGTTCACAGTGCCAACAAAAAATACCGGGGGAACATGGATAATACAGATGAATCAGTCAGTTTGTAATGTTTTGAAATGGTAGCACTTACAATACAAGCAGGAGAACGCTACACCTGACGTGAATTTTGTGGATGGAGTTTCTTTGAAACACTGTTATGAGCTGGACTGATCTGAACTGAGTTTTGTGACTGTATGTTGTGGTGAAATGCATTGACTTGTGTTGATTTGACTGAATCATGTTGTGTGTGGATCATGTTGATGACTGCTGTATATCCGTGATGTGAAAAGTGTTGTTATGTGAACTGTGTGAGATGAACAGTCAGGATGAGTGTGTGTTGATTGATCTTTGTTTTGATACATGTGTGTTCATGTTAGCTTAACAGTGGTAGTTCCTCGTTTTGTTTGTAACTGATTTGTTTGAGTCATTGTGTTTGACTAGGTGGTGTCATTTTGTTAGAATTGATGTGTGTATGATGTATTTTCATGGTTTGGCGAGGGGTTTGTGACATCCAAGTGATTGGTGTTATTTTGTGTAAATTTTCAGTGCCGTTTCTTTAAAACTTGAATCTTGGTGTTAGTCACCTCTGTGGAATTTTGTAGGTTGACTGTTGGAGTATTTGGACTAAATTTTGGTGTTTTAAACATGTTGTGTTGTACTAGCTAGATTCCTTATGTTTAAATACTCGGTTTCTGTCAGTTGTGCTAGATGCAACCTTGCTTAGTAATAGTTCTCGTACAACTGGCTGTGGTTGTTTGTAATTCGAGAGAACAGGGTTTTGTACTGGTTTATTATTGACGTGCCACTTGTTGTTTAGCTTTTTTATGTTGTTTCCATAGTAATGGAAACAACATAATAGGACGGGCTAAAATTTCCACGTTCATAGGCAAGCATCTGTGGTACAAACGCACGTCACTGCCGATCTCCCGCAGAGACGATTATGCAAGTGTAACTCTGACAATGACGTAAGAAAACCTGCGTCATCGATGCTGGCATGTATGCTGTTCCGAACGCGCTTCTCCTCCTCACTGAGTGCCGTCTGTGTGGATGTGTGTGTGTGTGTGTGTGTGTGTGTGAATTGTGTCCGGGCCCGTTTCTTCGAAGATACTTAACCGAATGGCTTCAAATTTGGGGTATCCAAATTTATCAAAATGTTACATTAGACGATTCAAGCGTGTGATGATTGCTTAAGTGATTTGGGAGTTATCGCCCTTTTGAGACATGTTGGTTGTCTTTCGTTTACAGGCGTAATATTTATTTAAATCACTCAATTTTTTGGCAGTAGATAGCTTGAATACGGACTCTGAACTGATTCACTACTAGAAAATGGTCGCTCTTATAGTTTTCATGTAAACCGAGCCTGAGTTGACATTGCATGTGAACCCAGTTCAGATGCCTATTTCTCCGAAAATACTGAACCGATCGATTTCAAATTTGGGGTTTCTAAATGAATCAAGATTGTTGAATAGAAGGCCCGATCCAGGTACGATTGCACACATGATTTGCGAGTTATCGCTCTTTTCAAAAAAAAAAGTGGCTTTTTGGCGTTTAAAGGCGTAATATTTACCTAAACCACTCCATTTTTTGGACGTAGATAGCATGAATACGGACTCTCAACTGAGTGAACTTTTGAGGTTGTCGCTTTTATACTTTTGGCGTAAGCCGTACCTGATGAAAGTGCTGGTGAACACACTTTAGATCTCAAAATCGCTCCTACTATACATAGATAATGAGCCTGGGGTGCCATAAAAAATATACAAAAAAATTAGAAAAATTCACTGCAGCCGTTGTCGTCAGTTTACTCGAAAATTTGTACTCGAAGCACATTTCCTTTACACAAGCCACACGCCTCACAAACATCGCAGAAAAGGCACACGCGCACTGACGCAAAACTGTATCAGCGTCAGTTTGCCGACGTCATGTTTGATTGACGTGGGGGTGTGTCGTCACTTTTCGGAAGTTCTCTATTTGTAGACGGGGAAAGCGGGAGTTTCATTGATGTAGTGAGCTTTGTTTTTCCCACTGACTCTCACTCAATAGCATAGTAGAATGAGAGAACACCACATAGGTCTCAATGGAGCACATGCACAAACGCGGCTCGCGCAAGTCTGCGTGCGTGCGTGCGTGCGTGCGTGCGCGCGCGCGTATGTCTGTGTGTGTCTGTGTGCGCGCGCGCGCAGCAGACATAACACATAGTGAAAAAACGTTCGCCGCGCAGACTTGTCTGTTAAACACATTGAGCCGGTATAAATTCGATCTTTACACTGCGCAGCAGCAACACTTCAATTTTCATGGGGCTGCTTTCATTGCAAGAATTGTATCCGAGTCAAAGTTATTACGTCAAATGTATTATGCGTCATCCCAATGAGGAAAACGTCATAGATTTCAAAGAAAACAACTTGACGTCTCTCTTCCAAAACCAAGATTGGTCTGACAAGCCCTGTCAGTTGTTTCCATTCAGAGAGAAAGAGAGAGAGAGAGAGAGAGAGTGTGTGTGTGTGTGTGTGTGTGTGTGTGTGTGTGTGTGTGTGTGTGTGTGTGTCCTCCCGAATATATGGCATTACAAAAGAACGACCGTGACGACAGCAGGTGATTAACTGGAAACAACATATTGGGCTGGTCAGTGGCCATCTTGTTTTAAATGTATCATGCTGTTGCCGTTTGGAATGGGCCTAGCATACTGTGTTTCTAGTTCGCATCAGCGAGGCCGCTGGTTGTGTTTCAGTGTGGGGAGAGATGTAGCCTAGTGGTGTATCCCATTTAGTGTTAAATATCTCCGCAGTCGTTTAAACTAGAGTTATCCGGTAAACTGCGCTAGTTGAAGAAGAGTTTGTACATTTTACATTGTACATTGTACATTTGTTGTCGGCGCTAATGTTCAGTTTAATGTATGTATTTTGTCATTTTCACCACTTTGATACCCTTTCCCGCCAGCTGTCTGTGACTGTTTCGGCCAAGGGCCGGAATGATAATAGTGTTGTTCTGTAAAAGTGATTAAGTCAAATGTATCACGTGTCATACGAAAAACGTCAAAAGAAAACACAGCAGACCCGCTTCAGTTTTTTTCCCCAACAATTTTCAATTTTTGCACCGCGTCACACACACACACACACACACACACACACACACACACGTACGTCAAAGCGACCTTTGCGTTTGCCTCCCGTCCTGCAAGAAACTGGACCCTCCCTGAGCACCCGGTTACATGTTTATTTGTTTTCCCAAACTGTTTGTATATAAGCTCATGTTTGCCTTTGCTTCGATGTTTTATTGGAGAAACAGTAGTGGCTGCTAGCGTCAGCCTCAGTAGCGAAAGGGGGCAAAAAGTGTACGCGCGGGCAGATTCAAACACATTCGACGTGTATTGCGGCGAAGTGTCGGTCATGACACCGAAAAAAGAAGTAGTTCCATTCAAAACCTTAGCCGTGAAATAGTCTTTGTTGCTTGCGCGGCGTAAAGCCCTAACTAACTAACTAACTAACTAACTAACTAACTAACTAACTAACTAACTAACTAACTAACTAACCATTCAAAACCACTGTGCTGTCTTGTTTTACGAGTTTGACGAACAACATTAAATGTGAAGATGACACTATTGCAACAAACTGCCATCACAGTAAATTCAACAGTGAAAGAATAATTTCAAAGTTTACTCTGCGTGCCCAAATTCTTGCGCTGTTCATGTTTCGGTGTAGAAGTGGCTGCTAGCGTCAGCCTCAGTAGCGAAAGGGGGCAAAAAGTGTACGCGCGGGCAGATTCAAACACATTCGACATGTATTGCGGCGAAGTGTCGGTCATGAAAGCGTCAAGTTTCGTTTAGTACACATCGTGAAGGCCATATCTTCCTCTTTTTTTTTCACGGTTTACGTCTGCTGGCTCGACTCCTCTCCTTGGCGGCGTTTTGTGGCGATGTTGATGGCTATATGTCTTGTTTACACGTTTCCAGGTAGAGTTGGGTGTATTGTTTTGCTGCTCTTTGCGTTGTCTTTCCAAATGCTGTCAACGTCACCTCATTTTTCATCCATCTTCAGCGTTTTTAGCGGAAGGTCAGAAATCTCCATTTCAAGGCCGCTGACCTATGACGTAACTAGAGTGTGTTTTTGTGAACTCGTAAACCACTGAGTGGTTTATGGAAAGCCGTAACATTTTCGCTCTCTGTTTCCTTACTATTTTCGGACGTAAAGCACTCATAGTTAACTCACTGAAAGTTTGCACTGGTGAGTGGCGTAAATGCTTGTAACTTTGAACCGACACCGGCCACGTGCCAGCGCCGGCGGCGACCCTCCTGCATCTTGAAATCAAATAGCCGATCAGATAGCCGTTCGGTCTTTGCATTGCACTGATACTGAGCGAAGCCCGAAGGCTTCGGCGAAGATACTTTTTTGTTCAGTCGCAGGAATTTTCTCCGATTCTGTGCTATAATCGTAATTCCTTCTTTTCAGTTAATTTGTGATATGATTTACCGAATAATCGCTGTGATCTTCCTCATGTTTGTTTGTGACCAGTTTCTGCAATAATCACGGTGTTTGAGTGTCACTCTCATCTCAGTTATTGATAGCGTGTGGTAAGGAGTGATTGTGTGAGTGACGTGAGTGCGTGCTAATGCAAACGTGATGATAATTCAGAGAGCTTGTGCAGGCCGTGTCCTTTACAGACTTGCAGACACACATCCAACATTCACTGCCAACTACACACACTAACGGAAGTCATTCACATTTAATTTTAATGCAACGTGCATACACGATGACATCCGTGTGTGTGTGTGTGTGTGTGTGTGTGTGTGTGTGTGTGTGAACATGATCTTCCTTATCCCAATGTCCTGCTTAGTCACTACGTACGTAAAAATATCTAATGCAGATAAAAGTGTCCGCTTTATATACTGACGTCCAAAAGAAACGCGAAAAAACAGTGTCTAGTTTCATTTATCGTAACAAAATTCAAATTTCATTAATAATGTCCAATTTTTTGTACAGCACAACACTGACGTATTGTCCGTAACACAGTAAGGTTACGGTGACGATGCGCCATTTGCGCTTAACAGAACAGTCAATAGCGAGTATGGCCCCCATTAGCATCGATGACGGCCTGGCAGCGGCGGGTCATTGAGCGGACCAACGTGTTGCTGGCTGCCCTGGGAATGTTGGCCCAGGCCTGCCGGACGGCCCGATCAAGTTCAGCTACAGCTACAGCCTTGGGACCACCCTTTGAGCTGTGTCTGGAGCAAATCCCAAAATTGCTCAATAGGGTTCATGTCAGGAGATAACGCTGGCCAAGGCATCACCTGGAGGCCCGAGCGCTGCAGGATGTCCTGGGTAGCCCTGGCAGTGTGGGGGCGCGCGTTGTCGTGCTGGAAAACCCAGTTCCCGTGGGCCTGAAAAAAGGGCAGCACATGAGGGTGCAGCACCTGGTCCATGAACCGCTGCGCTGTGATGCCGTTGCCGCGTCCACGACCCAGGCCTTGGAAGATGACGGGTCCCAGCACCTGGTTGTGGCCGATGGCGCCCCACAACATGAGGCTGGGCCCGCCCCAGGCGTTGTTTTCCACGACACAGTTGTCAGCATAGCGGTCTCCTCTTCTTCTCCATACTCGAACACGCCCGTCGGCATGGTCAATACAGAAACGACTTTCATCGCTGAAAAGCACGTTCTGCCAGCGAACATTGTTCCAGTTGAGGTGGCCTTGCGCCCACTGCAGGCGTGCCTGTCTATGGCGCACGATGAGGACGGGTCCCCTGGCTGGACGGCAGTTCCTCAGCCCCCTGGAGCGCAGTCGCCGGCTGGCCGTTTGCCTAGAAATGGGTGCCTGGTGTGTCCCTATAACAGTTCTGGCTGTTTCTGCACCTGTTCTGAAGGGATCTTGAGCATGGATGCGGAAAATATGGCGATCTTGCTTTGGCGTGGTCACTCGAGGTCTGCCGCTCTGCTGGGCATCAGCAGTAGCGCCAGTTGTCACGAACCGATGCTGGAGACGATAAATGGTGGAAATGTGGCATTGGAAAGTCGCAGCCACGGCTTCTGGCGTGTCCCCAGACTGCAGACGTCCAATGGCCCTCTCGCGTTGCGCAGAAGTGAGTCGTGGCATCGTGATAGCGTCGAATGAGGGACTGATGAAACCTGTATCTTTGTGTCCTCTAGTGACAGTGAACACTCACTGCTCAGCGTTTGTGCTTTGCTTGCACATGCAGCTGAACTGCACACGAAATGTGTCACAGCTAACTCGGGCTTCACGTGGACTGCAAGTGCGCTGATGCGGTAAAATTCACAGAACGCTTCCCTCAAACATCGGTCTTGATATACTGGGTGCCAAAAATAACGCAACTTTTGTTAATACCGGAAAAAATGAATTGAAAGATGGAAGATATTTTTCGCGTTTCTTTTGGACGTCAGTATACGTTCAGTTCTGCTGCACAGAGCAGATGGTTTCACGCGTGAGAAGACATTGTATTAGAGACAAAATGGCCAACAGAACAAGAACAGGCTTCATTCTACTGCTTCTTTTCATGTTGCTGCCGATGCATCACTCAGCAGAGGAACCCTGTAAGTTTCTGTCAAACTACTAGAGAAGAGTTTTGCATATTCACACATGGCACAATGTACTGCCAGATCAGAAATAATAATAATGATAATGATGATGATAATGGGGCGCCTACCCAGGGAGAGAGAGATAGAGAGTGTGTGTGTGTGTGTGTGTGTGTGTGTGTGTGTGTGTGTGTGTGTGTGTGTGTGTGTGTGTGTGTGTGTGTGTGTGTGTGTGTGTGTGTGTGTGTGTGAGCGAGAGAGAGAGGGAGAGAAGTTAAAAGAAACTTCCTTGTCCCAATTTCCCGCTCAGTCACTATTTATTTACTGAGGAAGAGTCGTCCATTCTACTGCAATACAAAGAGCGGATGATTCAAGGTTTGAAAACACTTCGCTTTCTCTGAAGACGGAATGGCCGACGCGACAAGAACATGTTTCCTTCTTCTGGTTCTTTTCGTTTTAGTGCCGTTGATTCACTCAGCAGATGAACCCTGTAAGTTGCTTTCAAATTATATTACTGAATATTTTTTTTTTCATAGCTATTCATGGATGTAACTTTTCATTCTCTGGACAGAAGTTAGTGATTTTCAAAACACGTCACTCGCTCGTTTTCAATTTAAACTAAACTGTTTGTTTGTTTGTTTTTGTCAAAGGTGCTGTTTTTGAGTTTCCTACTCTTTCTGAGGACACCGTTACCGCACGAGAAGGTTCAACTTTGACTCTACCGTTCGAGATCACGTTGACGAGACCCTGCCCAGAAGGGTCATTTGAATTCGCTGAAGTATATGTACAGATGGGGACGGATGATGGTGGTTTCACAAATCTAGTTTGTGGCATACTGATTATAGATGGTGTATGCGAAATTGTTTTGGGTTCCCCGTGTGAGTGTGGTTCAGCAAAGTTCACGTACCAGATCAAAAAGACTCTCGGTCGACGGGATAACGGAACCTGGGTGTGGTTACCACTGTTCGGGGAGATAGAGAGTAAAACTTTGCACTTCAATATACAATGTAAGTCTCTCTCTCTCTCTCTCTCTCTCTCTCTCTCTCTCTCTCTCTCTCTCTCTCTCTACTGCCATACAAAGAGCGGATGATATGATTCAAGGTTTGAAAACACTTCGCTTCCTCTGAAGACGGAATGGCCGACGCGACAAGAACACATTTCCACATTCATTTAGAGGGGCTTAACTCCCTTCATAGACGTGCAGCAAAGCTACTCTTACCGAACCCTAATCTTACAGCTGATGAAAAGCTAAACCAGCTGCAGCTTCTTCCCCTGTCAAAACACCTGCTATACAACAAAGGAATTTTCATGTATAAGCTATGGAACAGAAAGGCTCCTAACTATTTATCCGACTGTTGCCACCGCTCAGCTTCCCGATATGGCTGTTCAAACAACCTGTGTATCATTCCAAAGCCGCGAATTGACATTTTCAAAAGCAGTCTTTCATTTTCTGGAGCGGCATTATGGAAAACACACACACACACACACACACACACACACACACACACACACACACACACACACACACACACACACACACACACACACACACACATCGAAATCAGTTATACCACTTCAGGGGTAGGGAAAAGCGAGGTAAATGGTCCATGCACAAAAAGCGGTAGAAAACACACTATCAAAGCTGAGGATAATATCTTCCCATAACCTTGTTTCTAAAGAAACCTAGTTCAGCCCCAAAAGCTCTTTCGCAGAGACGCTGCTATTATTGTAGTATTGTGTCAGCGGTCTTCCCAAGTTCGAGCTCTATAAAGTTGTAAAGTTGACATCCACCCCATGTGATCTCATGGTCATTCTGTACACAGACGAAGCCCGAGTGATAGACCTCAGCTTTTACAACTCGACCTCTGCAAACGTTGTCGATGTGGACACTGCTGTAGATGTTGTATGCTCCTGGGAAAATGGAAACCCTCCCACCCAGGCTAAACTGCTGGACACACACGGGAAGGAAATGGACAGCGAACAGAGCAGTGAAGACGCTGGTCCGTATTATAGGAGGTGGACCGAAAGACAGCTTCGGTACACGTTGTCCTCAGTTCGTTGTGAAGATTCTGGTCAATACCGATGTGAAGCACCCAGAGCCACCGAGAATAAGACAGCGACACTTCTTGTCAAATGTGAGTTGGTCTGGATATTTGGCTCTTGGCCTTTTTCAGCGAAAGGTTTTTACTAAAAACACAGGGATAAGAACCTGCAGCAATTCTTTGTTGTGTCAAATTGTTGTTATTTTTGCTGTAACTCTTGTTGTTTTCATTGTTTGCTTTTGTTGTTGTTGCTGCTGCTGCTGCTACATGCTGCTTTTGATGTTGTTGATGTGGTTGTTGCAAGGCTTATCATAAGTTACAGACTCTGATAACGCAACGCTTACGTGGTGGAAAAGGACGTTAAATTCCTAAACACTAACATACTCTTTCAACATCTTGAATTTATGAACGGCAGGCAAATAGCGTTGAAAAACCTGGTATACTTCGTAGACTTTGCCTTTGGTTAGAATAAGCGCGAAAAGTACTTAACTATCAATAATTAATGTTTATGTATTTGTTTGTTGATGTTGTTGTCGTCGTTGTTTCTCCCTCTTTTGATCTATGTGGTGGAAAAGGACGTTAAACCCCCAAACACCCACCCACCCACCCACTCTCCCTCTTTTAATCTTTCGTCTTCTGTTTTTTTCTTTCCTTTCGTTTTTCTTTCTATCTTTCTTTCTTTTTCGTTTCTGTATTTGTTTGTTATTGGTTCTTTGTTGTTTCAGGTCCGCCCGAGATCACGCTTTCTCTGAACGAGATAAGGACAGTGTCTGGAGCTACCGCTGACTTAAAGGTTTATGTCAGATCTCATACGACAAACATAACGGACTGCTGGCTCAAGAAACGGTTTCGTTCCGCAAAATCTCGGCTGCCACTGCAGTGTGACATCTTGAGGTAAGATTTACTGAATATTAACGTTTCTTTTTAGTTTCTGATGGAGAGAGTGATGTCGTTTAAACATTCCTTACGACTTTACAGAAGACATTGTTGCGATTCACACCTGCACTTGTCACAACCCAGAACGATAAAGACTGTAAGAATGTTAGAAAAACAATAATAAAAAAAATCAGTTGGGTAGGGCTTTTGGTGTGAGAGCTTTCGCCAGAGGACAGAGTAACAAATAGACGCAGCGCTACTGCTCCTTGCTAATTCGTTTGTTGTCCGGTAAGATGTTTTCCGATTTTTTTTGTTTGTCTGTTTGCTTGCTTGTTTTTCCCCCCTCTTTGGTGTTGGGATCTGCCGCACACACCATTGTTGGTTTTGTTTTGTGTAAATTATATATTGTGTCCAATAGCCTGACTGGGAGTCCGCCTGATCTGGTGCTGAATGTCTCTCTGGACAACGTGCAGGAGGCAGATGACGGGTTTTGGCGCCTGATACTGACGAATGATGAAGGCACTGGACATGAAGACTTCCACCTAAAAGTTGACCCAGCACCTGCAAGTAAGTGAATGCCTCTCTCTCCAAAGGCGATGCATCCTGAACGTCTGTGCTGAATCGCTTGAAGTTTAGAACAATTTGTGTTAGAAAGACGAAGGCCTCTTTACGTTAACAGTTTGCCAACCGTCGTATTAAGCTTTTCCTAAATTGAAATGTACGAGAGAGACGCATAGCAGGAGTAAATATGGAAAGTCTTGCTCTGTCTTAGAAAGTTCCAATTTGACTGAACATTATCCAGTAACCTTTCAAAAATACACAGGAAGCCACGATTGTGATGAATTTACGATGGAAAATTGCGTAGTACTATAAAGGTTTGATTTTGAGAATTGTGCCGGAAGGAATATGTCACTGGGCATGCGCGGTCGGACACTTCCGCCCTCACCAACGGAATACAACGCACACGCTTTCTGGTACAGTAAACAAATCCAAAACTGATCATCTATCTGAAGTGCATGTCATCTGTGACCGTGTGTGCATCATGCAACAAGAATGAAATGTCACGGGTGGGTGGGGTGGGTGTTTGGGAGTTTAACGTCCTTTTCCACCACATACGGGTGATATCAAAGACGGGGCAACGGTGAAGAAGCCAGCACAAATATTTGGCCCCAACCGGGATACGAACTCACGACCGGAGCATTAGAATTCCAACGCTCTACCATTCGGCCACCCCGGCTCCCCATGAAATGTCACGATATAGTTAGGTATAAGTATCAAAACGACATTATTCCTAAATTTGATGTGTTAGAGACTTCACGCCCTAAGTCTTAATCCGTAAACTAGTGAAGAGAGAGTCGTTGTAATGTCAAGGTGTCAAGTCACGTTTATAGTCCTTTGTTTCAACTAAACCAGTAATCATTTTTATTTCAGATGAGGAGTCGCTGTGGCCGTCGTCAGTGCCAGTTATAGTCCCTGTTATCAGTGGTCTGGCTGGGGCGGTTGCTGTCGTTGTCGTTGTAGTTCCTGTTCTCTTACTTTGTCGTCGTTGCTGTCGCAAAAGAGGTGACTCTCTCTCTCTCTCTCTCTTCTCCAAAAAACAACCACCATAACCACATATTAGAGTGTTCATGTGCCAAATGACCCTAAACTTTCTTTTGTTTCGAGGGATGGGGGAAGGGGGTGGGGGGGGAGTTGCGATGCTGTACTGTACAAGTCGGGTTACGGGGTACATCAATACTGGGGGTAGGCAATACACTAGCATACTAAGCACAGTATAGTACAATACAATACAGTAACAAAACAGACTACTTTGCGTGTTGCAGTATATAGATAAGCACAACATAATCACAGTATAAAGATGAAAACACGTAAAAATAATGATGATGATGATGATGATGATGATGATGATGATGATGATGATAAAGGAACGACACAACATGCGTTAGTACTAACTTGAGTTGTGTGCGACCGTTACTCATTTTTCTAACAGGGGTTTCAACTGCACACTCCATGCACTTATTACATGCATTCTCCAATATTATTATCTATACACATGCATAGATTCGTTCTGTATGGGTACCTACGTGCCGGGTATTATTTCTCACACCCATCTGACAGTTTTGAAAAAATGACCCTAAATGTATACGTGCTGTACCCCTCATACTACTTACATGTCATCAGTGATAATTATATGTTATGAAATATGCGTAGGTCATGGAAATGTGTTGCATGGGGAACATGCACGCAGTTCTAGGGTATTATCGGTTTCAGAGCTTTGAGATGCCCTTTGACTTGTGTTTGTGTTGCATCACGCTTCCTTGATAGGTCTTCCTCATGCAGGCTTAGTCTGTCTAACGACTAGATGTACTAGAGTGAGCTCTGTATCTAGGACAGTGTCTTGGCAAGAAAATGGAACGCCCTTTTCATAGACACTTCTTGCAGCAGAACAATCAGAGTCATTGTGTGTGTGTGTGTGTGTGTGTGTGTGTGTGTGTGTGTGTGTGTGTGTTGTGTGTGTGTGTGTTGTGTGTGTGTCTCTCTCTCTCTCTCTCTCTCTCTGTGTGTGTGTGTGTGTGTGTGTGTGTGTGTGTATGTGTGTGTGTGTGTGTGTGTGTGTGTGTGTCTCTGTGTGTGTGTGTGTGTGTGTGTGTGTGTGTGTGTGTGTGTGTCTCTCTCTCTCTCTCTCTGTGTGTGTGTGTGTGTGTGTGTGTGTGTGTGTGTGTGTGTGTGTGTGTGTGTGTGTGTGTGTGTGTGTGTGTGAGAGAGAGAGAGAGAGAGAGAGAGAGAGAGAGAGCCGACTTTCTGCCACCCCAAATCTGGTAGAAAAACAAAACAACAAAGTTGCCATTGTCTGCTGATAAAATCAATAAGGAAGAAAAGCAAATGCATCCGCGTTCAACTGTCATTTGTCCGTGATCATTGTCGTTGAATTATTTCCGGAAGATTGTGTTTTTGTTTCTATTGCAGTTGCTGTTGTTGGTGTTGGTATTACTAGTAATCGTGAGTTCGTGCTGGCACTGGTGCTCCTTGTCACTGGCGTAGAAATGGTGGCGGGGGGAGGGGGTGTTGTTGTTATGGTTGTTGTTGTGGCTGCTGTTGTTGGTTGCGGTTGTGATGGTGATGTTGGTGTTGTAATATTGTTGTTCTTAGTTGGTCTTGTCGTTGTTGCTCCTGCTATTATTGTTGTTGCTTTTGTTTGTTTGTTTGTTTGTTCTCATGTTTTAGTGGTTATTTGCTTTTTTAGCCGGAGCGGAGGTTCGTCAGGATATGGCGTCCAATCAGAGTGCGCACTTATACATGGAGATCCTGGATGAAGCTGCCCGAACAGTTGAAGGTACAGTGAGAGACAGACAGACAGAATTGGTGGGTGGGTGGGTCTTTGGGAGTTTAACGTCCATTTCCACCACGTAAGGGTGATATCAAAGACGGGGCAACGAGGAAAAGGCCGGTACAAATATTTGGCCCGAGCTAGGATTCGAACTCACGACCCGAGCATCGAGAGCAGACAGACCCAGACGCAGATGCACACAGACAAATGCATAAGCATTAGTTCGATAGCTTAAAGCGTGTGCCAGTCGTCAGAATATCCAAATGCATGACACTTATTATGGATGCTTAAGGGAAGCATTTGAGGCAGAAATAAACTAGAACAGAAACTGGACCGTGGTTTACTGTTGTCTTTATAATCTTGTCCCATTAAAAAAGGTTTAACAACCGGTTGAAAGTGAAGATTCACGATCTGCCAGAAATCCAAATCTTTTATTTATCTCTTATTCATTTATCTGTTTATTTG